>CM048749.1:413393455-413840955 GCA_026315105.1 Locusta migratoria
GAACGAAAATTTAAACTAGAATTAAAGAAACCTATTAAATAAATGTTTTTATGAAATAGAAGAATATTTTCAATCACTAAACTTTTAACAAATCTCTGTATTTCAACTAATCGCCATTGAATGAAGAAGCCACATTATAAAATTTAACCTTGTTTATATATTTGCCCAACTCTAAATGAAATAAGAAATATGTATCTCTAAGTTAACACTGAATATGTCAAAGATTATTTATTGTATCTGACTAGTGCAGTAGCTAATTGTCTCATTTTTAAATATAAGGTAAACTGTTAATTTTGTATTTATAAATATAATTTGGAAACCTGAAAAGAACTAATACTGAACAGAAATACGACAATTTCTATATCATTTATAAGATGCAGTGGATGATAATAAACTAAAATAAACTAGACAAGAACTTTCAATACTGGTTTGTAGCCCTGTGCAAGACAACACTCGTGACTTCCTGCAAATTTAAGTAATATCAATGTAATAAGACTTATTTTAATTGTGGTAAGTAATTAATAACTTGTATTAGTCTCCTCTTCAAGTGTACCATTAAAGGTTTCACTTTTCTTAGTGTATTTTTTGAGAAAATTCATAAAGATCAAGTAAGTTTCCAGTCGTATTTTTTGCTTTGCGCAGTAATTTTAAACAATCTCATTAATTTTTCTTGTTTTTCCTCCTAGAATATTAAATACAGTGAATCCCCTCATTGTTTTATTTCTTATTTACAAAAAGCAATGTAAATTTTTAATTTGTTTTTAGAGACTTTACACTTATTACTTTTGTTTACATTCAGTCACGAGCAGACAGGTTTTCTTTGTTTTTACGGTAAGTTAATTGACGAATTCTCAGTAAAGTAATATTTCTACCATGAATGCAAAGTGTCTGACTTACCATAGACTTATTAGTTCGAGGATATGGTGTGATGGGTGCATTAATTTATTTCCATTTGGGTGACTAGTTGTGCAGGAATTGGGCAAGTTAGTGCGACTCATCATTGGTTTTGTAGGATATGCAGTAAGGATAGGAAGTTATGGAACAGGAGGGGGAAATTGCTGCCCTTCAGGCTGAATTATATCGGATTAATAGGGATCTGGACAGGTAGAGAAGGAAGAAGGATAAAGAGGGATGGCTTGTTGCAACAGTTGGAAAGAAAAGGGTCAGAACTCAATCAGACGGCTTTGTGGTGACTAAGCAAAATAAGTTTAACATGTTGCTTCACTTAGAAAATGGTGAGCCTCAGACAGAAAGAGATGTAGACAGGGCTAAATATACTCTCAATAGAGTTTTGAATAAGAATGAAGGTAAATCAGAAAAAGAAAGAAAGTTTTGTAGTTAGGTAGTTCTCATGCTAGAGGTGTGGGCCAACTGCTGCCGCATTAATTAGGAAGATGATATGAAATGGGACACACACATAAAATACATTAGCAAGAAGTTGAACACAATATGCTACTGTGTAAGGATACTTTCTAGGTGTATGACATAAGAAACATTAAAAAATGTGTATTATGCCCAAGCAAAGTCATTGCTGTGATATACGTTAATTTTTGGGGGAACTCACCAGAAAGCAAATACTGTTTAGTAGCACAAGAGGATCATATGGTCAATTGAAAATGCAACACCCAGGGAATCTTGGAAACAACTTTTTAAAGCGCTGCAAATACTACCATTGCCATGTCTGTACATCCTTGAAACAGTTCCTTATATTAAGAAGATTTCAGTAGCTCAAAACAATTTAGTATATACAAACAAATCAGTTCACATGCATGACACAAGACAAACACTTGACCTTCATAGTGAGCACCTACGAACAACTCTCCGACAAAATGGACCTCTTCAAATGGGGAAAAAATTATACAACAAACTTCCTCACCATATCAAAACAATCAAAGAACACCAGAAGTTCAAATTGGTTGTAAAAAATTATGTACAAGATAAATGATATGACACTGTCAGTGAATATCTGTCAACTTAACCTTAATGTCATGTTTTCTCACATATAACTACTGTAACTATTGACACCTATTGTATGATGTTGATTACATTATTATGATACGAATATTAAGATGAAAAATTCCTAGCAGGAAAAATTATATATATAAAAAAAGACGAAGATTACTCACCAGGCGAAGGAGCACAGGTGTGACAGCATCACAAATAAATAAATGAATACACACACAAACACAAATGCAAGCTTTCGCAACCCAGTTGCTTCTTCAGGCAGAAGGGAAGGAGAGGGAAAAGGAAATGAGGGTTTTAAGGAAGGGGGTAAGGAGCCATTCCAATCCCAGGAGAGGAAAGACTTACCTTGGGGGAAAAAAAGGAGGGTAAACAAATGCACACACACCCACACATTCACACAGACACAAGTACACCTAGGCAGACATACTGTAGAAAGCAAAGTATGTCTGCCTAGGTGTACTTGTGTCTGTGTGAATGTGTGGGTAAGTCTTTCCTCTCCTGGGATTGTAATGGCTCCTTACCCCATTCCTTAAAACCCTCATTTCCTTTTCCCTCTCCTTCCCTTCTGCCTGCAGAAGCAACTGGATATATATATATATATATATATATATACCTAAAGTACAGGCTGGTCGATAGGACCAGTTTCTACAAATGTCTGCCTAAGTGTGTTTGGATGTGGATATGTGTGAGTGTGTGTGTATTTGTTTACCTTCCTTTTTGTCCCCTAAGGTAAGTCCTTCCACTCCTGGGATTGGAATGGCTCCTTTTCCACTTCCTTAAAACCTGTATCCTTCCCTTTCTCCTCTCCTTCCTCCCTCTTTTTCCCGAAGAAGCCACCACTGGGTGGCGAAAGCTCGAATGGTTGTGTGTTTTTGTGTGTGTTTAGTGTTCCTATCGACCAGCCTGTACTTTAGGTAAGTCAAAAATCTTTATTTTATACCATTTTCCTACCTGGAAGGTCTCCTTCTATAATATTATATATATATATATATATATATATATGATTATATTATTATTTAGACATGCTAAAAACTACTTAATAAATGTAATATAGTAATGACTCATATTGTTGTGATGTGCCATACATACGTATGTGTATATAGAAACCTGTATAATTATGTAAAAAACTTGTAAGCAATATCCTATATCAATATATATATATATATATGATTATATTATTATTTAGACATGCTAAAAACTACTTAATAAATGTAATATAGTAATGACTCATATTGTTGTGATGTGCCATACATACGTATGTGTATATAGAAACCTGTATAATTATGTAAAAAACTTGTAAGCAATATCCTATATCAATAATTTGATGAAGTGGATGCTTAAATAAATAATAAATACTATGTCACAAGTTTCTTCAAACCTACTGCTGGCCTGGATCAGGTGACAGAGGATTTAGGTTCACTATGTAAATATTTCACCAAGAAAGACACTGTGGTTGTTGTGGGTGATCCGGGGAATAGTGTTGACAGAGATCTGGGATTCAACATAGAATGTGACCAGGCAAAGACTGCATCACTATCAATGCCTACCAGTGTTGATTTTGTGTTCTGGAGCACCACGGGCAACCTCATTTGAACTCTTCTGTGAGGAGGGATTCATTTGGAGTTGGAACGGCTGCTTGGTTCAGGTGCCAGGTCACACATTCATGTGGTTCCTGTTGAGTCACTCAGTAGGTTGGATTATACTAGGCATGGCTTACACCTCAACAGGAAAGGGAAAGATAAACTGACTGGGCTAACAGCAGGAAACATGGGAGAGGGGGGGGGAGCACTGACATGAGTGGTAAAATGTTCAAAATGTTTAAATGTTTGTAATTCTATCAGACCAAACTGCGTGGTCATCAGTCCATAGCTTACAAACTAGTTAAACTAAACTAACCTAAGGACAACACACACACCCATGCCCCAGGGGGGAATCGAACCTCCACGGCGAGCAACCGTGTGCTCTGCAGCAAGACGCTTTAGACCATTTGGATACTCCACCACGGTAGTGGTAAAATAACAGTGGTTACAGGTGGTAGAGCAGCTTCCTTTTTTAGGGTAGGCAGGACAAAAAGAAGAGAGGTCAGTATTGAAACAAATCTACAGTTTAATAAAACTACTAAAGAGCATAATTCTGCCACATTAGATCAGCAAACACAACTGTTGGTTAATAATTCTCACCAACCAACAGAAATTTTATTTCCACCCAGTTCTACAACAGTCAATGTAAAATAGCAACTGTCATTAGTGCATCAGAATATTAGATGGTTGATTACAGATGGAAATTCTCCACTGAGATGTTGAGACACACTTGAAAAGAGATACTTTGACTGGTCAGTAGTAACCTTAGTTCTGTATCGCTGTCAGTCCACAAAAACACGAAAATGGAAATGAAAAATAGGACAGAAGCATTCGTAAATATTTTCCTTAGTCAAGTACAAGAGGACGGAAGTGGAAGTGAACAGAAAGGAAAGGTTATTCATGGCCAACGCCATGAGGGGATGATGTGTGATCTGTGGAAGTCAGAGATACTGTATGTCAAGTTGTAAGTGCCCTCCCTTTGCCGCTCCCTATAACAGGTCTGGACAAACTGTGTTCATACTGCAAGACCATGGAGGTAACCTCAATGTGTAAGACACAGTTTTATTAAGAGGATGTGCAGGAGTGGTAGGGCCCACATTGTTAAAAAAACTACTTAATTTTTATTTGATGGCCATTGTGTTGAAAACCGTCGATCCAGGATCTTACAGCAGTACAGTTCACCTTATACAAGGAAATGAATGGTGATCAATGTTAAATGAGAATTCACCAGTTTTTCTTTTCTTCTTATATATTTATTTCCATTTAAAACATTTGTCTTCTTGTTGCACAATAACTTAACGGACAATGAGACAAAAACCAACTGCTCATGAGCATAGACTAAACTTCACTGCCACAATATGGCTTCTCTTCAAACATTTTCAGCTATGCCACCATGATAATAAATTAATTGCATTATTCATTTTTATACACATCTAAATTAACATTTGTAATAGGTTACAAATATTATTTTTTAGTTCTTATTTGTAATAATTACTTATTGTGACAACAGATAGTTACAGTAATTCCATTTAAATTAGTCGCATACATACAGTCTTCCTTTGGCTTTATAAATTTAAATGTGCGATGTACTCAAATTATTGGTCCTATTTATGTTTTTTACGCAGGTAAGTCAATAGTTTATCATTGAAGAGCTTGACACGGGGAAGGATGTAAGTGCCATGAAGTAAATTTTTCAGGAGGTAAAGAAATGTAACTGGCATTTTTGAAATGCTTTATTTCTTCAAATTTTTTGGTACATTCAATTTAGTTATGTGTTTTTAACAATAATCACTATTGATATTAACAAATGTTATTGAAACCATACAACAATAAAAAGTTAGGAAGAGCAAATATCTTTATAGAACTGACGGTATTTTGAATCTAGGTAATCTAACATAGCCAATAAATCTTTTTTCTTGGCATCACTGATGTGTATTACATGTGTCTCACTGTTGAAGCCATGCATGTTCTTGAATTCCTTATATTTTCCCTTCTTGAAAAAGAGTATGATGCTCCCATGCTTCCATTTCATTGATGGTTTTCTTTGTTTTTATTTGTGGTAAATCTGACACAGATACTTTGATACATGATTTGTTAGTGATCACAGGCACGAGAGATGTCAAAGAAATCAGATTTTGACCTTGGCACCACCTGAAATGTGTTGTGTAACTGCGAAGAGCTTGCTACACCCATAAGTTCTTCTGGCACCATGGCTTTGCAGACGTGTTTCTGTTTCTCAATGATGCCAGAATCTCAATCACAAGGTGTATAAGAATGTCCAGAGACAAGGAACTTCAGTACAATGGAATCATAGTATTCTCTCACTACTAGATACATTATAACCAGCAGCACCATCTTGTTCTCATCTGGAGCAGTGCAGTTGTCACACCGTATTTGCACCTCGCACTTATATATTAATCAATTGGACAGAACCTTTAAAAGACGTGAAGCAATAGCTTTGCCTCCACGGCCTCCAATTCCTTCATGCTACATACACATGAGTGCTGAATTTGCCATATGAATACACAAGTTGTAGTTCGACAGCTGATGCATATAAAACATGTTACTCTGTGTCAAAGTGGGTGTGAACATAACCTGTTGCATATCGATAGCTACAGTTGCTAGGGTACTCTAAGGATATTGACTAGACGTAATGGAATCAGAAAGAAGTCTTAGAGCTTTCTCAGATTTCCTGAGATGAAGCTCTTTTGCAGCAACTGCAGCGAATCCGGACGCCCTATTATTGGTGTTTATTTCGCAAGTGAACTTATCACAGGTATGCAAGTATCTGTTCTTGGCCATCTAAAATGCAAATTGGGAAATTCTCTCTTGAAGATTCTGCTTTAAAATCAACCATCAATATGTGTCTCAGGAAATTTTTCCTTAAATGCATGATAAAGCCGATTAATGTTTAAGTCCGGACTGAGGTACTGCTTTGCCGACTTCTGCCTCGATTAATGGCTTTCTACTGTTGGGAATGAACGTACATGATCTTTTATGTTAACATGTTATCTATGTCAGTGGCATTATATTTTCGCTTGTGTGATACTGCAGAAGTACCTTAGGCATTCCTAAACACTATATCTTCTTTCTTTAAATGTTCCAAAAGAAGTTGGTTTTTTCTTTTTTGATATTCTGAATACTGCTAAGAAGGTATTATTACAGACTTGTACGGTACCTAGCCTTGTTGGAATAGTGTATGTAGCTGACACTTGCCTTCTGCTGTCTGCTGGATCTTCACAGGTTGGATGACTGTGTTGTGTGCCTGTGTGAATGTTCTATTTTCTGAAGAAGGCCATGGTCGATAGCTGAAAGTGTTGTATGTGTGTGTCTTTTGTATGTGCCTGTTGCAGCTTGTCACCACCTTTTTGCGGTGAATTGCAAATTGTCCTTATTATTATATTATTAATTCTAACCTGGACTGTCCATTATTAAAATTAAGTTTTGCATCAGTTGAAAACGGTGTATCTTATATGTACAGTATAATGTGGTCATCTTAATTCATTACTTGGTAGTTTCCATTTAAGCTGTAAGCTCAAGTCAAAACTGTGTATCCTATGTGTCCTCCCATGCTTTTAGTCACTTTTGTATTATTTAATAGCAAGTTCCTCTTGACACATCAAAGTACAGAACAACTTCAACCAATAACACAAAAATACTGCTGAAAGATTAGTAGTTAGAGTTTGAAGAGAGCTAAAGAATTAGAATTGTAATGCACTGCAGATGTGTTTAACAAAAAAATCGCAGTACATGACTGAGGACCAGAGATATTGGCAATAACTTGACAGCAAAAGAGTGAACTGTCCCTCTGAGGTAATGATTTATTTATATGCAATAACATTTCGAGACACAAATAAATAATAAACATTTTAACATACCTTTGATTATACTTATTGTAGTGTCGCACAAGTATGAAGTGCGCGCCAATTACTTTTGCCACGCGCCGCCATGCATGCGCGGCGCGGTGTTCTTACGACGTCAGCCACGAGCGCCCTCTGCTGCGATCCCGCTCGTGGCCACCACTGAACGACATCGTTCACTTGGGACTGAGATAGGAACCAGTTAACACTTCGGAATCAGATAGGCACCAGTGAAGACTTGGCTATCGTACAGGCACTAGGCAGGCCTCTGGCTCAACTATGTATCAGCATTCTGCAGTACTGAGCTATGTAAAAGTTAAGTATTACTAAGTCTCTAAGAAATATAGATCTCGTTCTAATTTACTCTAGTGTTTCTAGTTTCTGCTGTCCCACTGGATGGTCACCTCCTACCTGCACAAGCATGCATCCTTTATTCCTGTGTCGGTCTTTCTACTCGGCCACCGACACCTACGACGGAAACGAGACACAAAAGCGGAGACGAGGCTGGGACACAAAAGTGGCGACAAAGATGGGATAGAAGAACCGTGGACCACCCGCTTGCAGCAGCCAGACAGCAGCAGTCTGAGCACACAGAAATTGCTCCCGCCCACCCACCCTTATTATAAAATTTTTGGGGGAACATATTTTTTGTGTCCCAGCCTTGTCGCCGCTTTTGTGTCTCGTTTCCGTCGTAGGTGTCGGTGGCCGAGTGGAATGAGACCGACACAGGAATAAAGATAGCAGGCTGGTGCAGGTACGGAGAGGAGCAGCCAGAAACTAGAAACACTAGAGTAAATTAGAACAAGATATATATTGCACATAATTTATACAATACTTAACTTTTACATAGTACTGCAGAATGTTGATACATAGTTGAGCTAGAGTCCTGCTTAGTGCCTAACTGATAGCCAAGTCTTCACTGGTGCCTATCGGATTCCGAAGTCTATGGTTCCTAACTCAGTCCCAAGTGAACGATGTCGTTCAGTGGTGGCCACGAGCGGAGTTGCTGCAGAGGGCACTCGTGGCTGACGTCGTAAGAACGCCGCGCCGTGCGTGCATGGCGGCGCGTGGCGAAAGTAGGTGGCGCACACTTTGGACTTGTGCGACACCACAATATTGAGTTACGTGTTTGTGGATATTTTTGTTGCAGTGCGTTTTGTTTTTTGTCAGCATGGCCACTACCCCGAACCCAAACTTAATGGAAATTATTCAGTTACAGACGGCGCAAATCTCGCAACTACTCCAAGCGGTGTCACAGTTAATGGCACAGGCAGCTAACCAACAACAACAGCTGTTGCTTCAGCAGCCCACACCTACCGCTGCACCACTTCCTACGTTTCGCCAATGCAACGAACATGAGGAAGAATGGAGTGATTATTTGGCCCAATTTCAAGAACTCGTCGCGGCTCATCAAATTACATGTCAGACTAGCAAACACTTTTATCTCGCCATAGTTGGCACTAAAACCTTCATATTACTGCAGAAACTTTTCCCCCACGCATCTCCTCATGATCTAGAATTTGATGCAATAGTAGATCCACTGAATGCTCATTATGAGAGAAAAGTTCTCGTAGCTGCGGCGCGGTACCGATTTTTTAGACTAAAAAAATTACCTGAGCAGTCACACCAGAAATGGATCACGGAGTTGAAGGGCTTAACCCGCAAATGTAAATTTACTTGCTCTTGTGGACTCTCTTATAGTGACGTTATGTTGAGAGATGCAATTACACAGAACATTCAGGACCCCAGAATTAGGGCAGCGATTCTAAAACAGTCTGACCCCACATTAGACAGTGTACTGCAGCTTATTGCAACGCATGATAACTTTGACTTAGCAGATGTAGAAATGCAAAGCCACAGTGTTAATTTAGTGCACTGCAACGGACGCTTTCCTAGTCACAGTTCTCAGTATAGCACTAGTGATTCTCTAAATTCTACCGGCCGTGCTCAACAGACAGTGAACAGTAGCCAGTGTAAAAGTGCGACACAAAGGTCGCATCGTCGTGTTAGAAACAGTAATTTGAGTAATGGGCGCCAATGCTCATTTCAGAAAAATGTTTGTAAGTCTTGTCCCCAGTGTGTATCTCGCCACAAACGTGCACAATGCCCAAGTCGCAACGCCATTTGTTATCCATGTGGCAAATCGGGACATGTACAGACAGTGTGTATGCAAAATAAAAATTGTAGGAACAGTGCCTTTAGGAACAGTGCTTCACAGAGTGCGAGAACTGTGCAAGCAGTAAATGTCATACACACTGTGAACTTGGACAGTGCTTCTTTTGATTCTCAAATGCAAGATAGTTTTTCTGCACCTATTGCAAAACTATGTAGTGAGCCACGTAGCAAGCGTCGTCGAGCGCGTAAATCTGTGCAACAGAAAAGGGTTCAGGACAAGCAAAATGACTATGTACAGTGCAATCCTGTAGTGAACCTAGTGCCTTCTACAACTTCTCCTTGTAAAAGTGCCCAGTACTGTGTAGCTAGTGACAGTAGACTTGATGTAACTACTCAAAAGTTTAGTGCAGTAGTTAGTGAATCTGTAGTAGCCTTGCATTGCGCGGATGCCGATCCGGCGGTAGTGCCATCTAGTGACAGTGATATTAATCTAATGTGTGCCGATTCTGCACTGCCTCCTACCACACGCAGCCCGCGTCTGCGCAAGCACAGCAAACAAGCTGTATTAGACGTTGCCCACATTCGCGCACCAGTCGAGCGCCACAAGCAAAAACTTTTTGTAACTCTTTCCTTAGAAAATAAGACAGTGCAATTTCAGCTTGATACTGGTTCCGCTGTCACATTAATTAATAAAGACACTTATGAACTTCTGGGTTAAGTGTTAACAGCGTACACAGGTCAAAATATTCCCGTGCTAGGAACGTGTAGCCTGCCTGCCTTGTTTCAAGGTGTTACAAAAACAGTTGCTTTTGTTGTCCTTCAGGCCAAATCTACTCAGAACATTTTTGGACTAGATGCGTTTGACTTGTTTGGTTTATCTATTCAAAGGGATGTGCTTCAAATTTCGTCAGGAGTGCCTCAGGACAAAATAAATGCATTGTGTGACAAATATAGTGACTTGTTTTCCCTGGAACTAGGTTGTGCAAAAGACTTCATGGCACATGTAACTTTAAAAGAATCTGCAGTACCAAAATTTCGAAAAGCCAGACCAGTGCCTATTGCAATTCGTGATAAAGTAGCAGAAGAACTCAAACGTTGGCAAGATAGTGGGGGTATTTCTCCTGTTTCTGCGAGTCAGTGGGCCTCACCTTTAGTATTTATACCCAAGCCGTCAGGAAAACTTCATCTCTGTGCGGACTTCAAATCAACAGTGAACAGTCAAACAATTGTAGACACTTATCCCCTGCCCAGACCTGACAAACTGATGGACAAATTAGGACAGTCTCGCTTCTTTTCTAAGATTGATTTAGCAGAGGCATACTTACAGATTCCGCTTGATGAAGAGTCAAAAAAGTTTTTCGTCCTTAATACTCACATGGGCCTTTTTCAATTTCAACGCCTACCCTTTGGCAGTTCTTCTGCTCCCGCTATTTTTCAGCGCTTTTTGGAACAGCTGACAGTTTCCGTACCGTGTTGTTCGGGCTATTTAGATGATATTGTGGTCTCAGGCCGCACAGTTGAAGAACATTTAGAAAACCTGGAGTGTCTTTTCAAAGTTTTGACTGCAGCAGATCTACGTTGTAATAAAGCAAAGTGTTCATTTTTTTAAACTGAACTAGAGTACCTAGGCCATGTGATTAATGCCCAAGGAATCCATCCCTTACAATCACATCTACAAGCAATCAAAGACTTGCCTCATCCTAAGAATGTGCATGAACTGCAAGCAGTAATGGGAAAGCTTAACTATTATTCCCAATGCCTCTCAGATTGCAGCTCCACTGCATCACTTATGTAGGAAGAATGTTCCTTTTGTATGGTCTAATGATTGCCAAGTTGCCTTTGACAAATTAAAATCTGCACTACTCAGTGATGCATGTTTGATTCCCTTTGACCCCCAGAAGCCTGTAGTGCTAGCAGTGGATGCCTCGTCGTATGGTCTGGGTGCAATATTGTCACATCGTATTGGTTCTCACGATAGTCCTATTGCCTTTGCATCCAAGCAACTGATGCCAACACAACAGAATTACAGTCAGATAGAAAAGGAGGCCTTAGCAATAATTTACAGCGTCACAAAGTTTCATCATTATCTCTATGGCAGGAAATTCTATTTGTTGACAGACCACAAGCCTCTCACGTCGTTGTTCTCACCCACAAAGCCAATTCCGCCACGAACGGCACAAAAGCTTCAGAGATGGTCCTTGATATTGTCAAATTATCAATATGAGATTTTGTACTGACCTACCACTCAACATGCCAACGCGGACACACTTTCTCGACTTCGGGTTGGCCAGGATGTGTCGTTTGATTCTTCAGAAATGGCATGTTGTCAGATAGACTCCAGAGATGCTTCCGCTGTCGCAGACTTCCCTTTGAACTCTCATCAGGTTGCACAGGAAACAGCTGCAGATGCAGACCTAAGTGTGGTAGCATGTTTTGTTCGCTCAGGGTGGCCTGTCAGTGCCAAAGACATTGAGCGGCCTTTGGTTCGACATTATTTTGCACAACATCATGCATTATCTTTCAGTCAGGGTGTTCTGTTGTTACATACGGACAACGACCAAACAAGAGTGATTGTTCCTCGTTCCCTGCAACAAGAAGTGTTAGGCCTCCTGCATCAAGGACATTGGGGTATTGTTAGGACAAAGCAACTGGCCAGACGTCATTGTATCTGGGTTGGTATGGACGCCCAGATAGAGAGTATGACGTCACAGTGCACGGTTTGTGCGGAGCATCAGGCGGCTCCTCCACAATGTTTCTCAGACTGGCCATGCCCCAAGGGAGAATGGCAACGTTTACACATTGATTTTGCCAGACCTTTCTGGAATACGTGCTGGTTAATTGTTGTAGACGCTCTCAGCAAGTTTCCTTTCGTGATTGCCATGAACTCAACGATGGCGTCTAGTACAATTAGTGCACTTACATCAGTGTTTTGCATCGTAGGTTTGCCTGAAACTATTGTCAGTGACAATGGACCTCAGTTTGTTAGTGCGGAATTTCAACAGTTTTGTCGTGTGAATGGCATTCAGCATAGCACCACCGCATCTTTTCACCCTCCGTCCAATGGAGAAGCAGAACGTTTCTTTCGAACATTCAAGTCACACATGGAAAAGATGAAAGGTCAGCTCTCCAGGCAGCAAGCTCTTCAAATTTTCCTGTCTACATATCGGTGCATGCCACATGACGGCCTGTATCCTGCCGAGCTGCTACACGGCCATTGTCACCGCACTCTCCTTCACCTGCTGCAGCCTCCCACGCACCGAGTCGGTTCGTATGGCGCTACGCATTTTCAGGTTTCGACGCCGGTGCTGTACAAGGTGTTTGCTGGGAAGAACCATTGTTTGCCGGGCACCATTCAGCGCGTGCTCAGTCGCAATATGTATGTTGTACGTTCTTCCACAGGGTCGGAGTTGCGGCGCCATGCAAACCAATTTAGCTTGCACAGGCCGCGCGATCCTGTCTCCGGTTTCTTGATTCCAGACCCAGTTCACCACCAGGGAGCACAGCCACTTTGTTTGCCGACGGGTCCAGTGTCCCCGGACTACGAGATTGTCCCGATGGACATCGACGCGACTCCGCCACTGTCGCCACCGCAGATGACAGTGTCACCAAGAGGAACTCCGGGACCGTGCGTGCCCCCGCCGCCTGGGCCACGCAGCTCAGAAGATGATCTGCTCCCTCTGGGCGGAGGCGTGCACCCTTCCCCTGGTTTTGGTGGGTTTCCTGGGGGATCGCAAGGTGTATACCGGGGCGCGGACGGCGTCTCGATCCCAGCCTCAGCTACGACGCCCGTCACACCAGTAACGCCCCTGCCCAGGCCCTCCTACCAGTGCCATCGCCGTGGCCCTCAGACCTACGCCTTGAGGACGTGGCGGTTTGGGGGGAGGGGTGTGGTGTCGCACAAGTATGAAGTGCGCGCCACTTACTTTCGCTGTGCGCCGCCATGCACGCACGGCGCAGCATTCTTACGACGTCAGCCACGAGCGCCCTCTGCTGCGATCCAGCTCGTGGCCACCACTGAACAACATCATTCACTTGGGACTGAGATAGGAACCAGTTAACACTTCGGAATCACATAGGCACCAGTGAAGACTTGGCTATCGGACAGGCACTAGGCAGGCCTCTAGCTCAACAATGTATCAGCATTCTGCAGTACTGAGCTATGTAAAAGTTAAGTATTACTAAGTCTCTAAGAAATATAGATCTCGTTCTAATTTACTCTAGTGTTTCTAGTTTCTGCTGTCCCACTGGCTGGTCACCTCCTACCTGCACAAGCGTGCATCCTTTATTCGTGTGTCCGTCTTTCTACTCGGCCACCGACACCTACGACGGAAACGAGACACAAAAGCGGTGACGAGGCTGGGACACAAAACTTATGAGGTCACTAAAATTAATTATGGTGTGTCAATCTGTACATACAGATATGGTATACAGACTATCTGTGTCATGTTCATAAATGGTATCAAAATTATCAACAAATATCTTCCCTATATGTTATAGGGTAAGAGCAAGATAAAATTTACAAGACATCAATTAGCTTTCTGTATGTAGGGTTTTAGTGAATTAATATTTCTGAGACCGATCAACTTTTATGGACTGTGGGTAAACAAAACTACATAGCATATGGCTAAGGTTTCAAGAGACTCAATATATATATGTAGATAAACTTCAACTCTGATCTTAAGAAATGGACTACTAACACAGTAAAACATTACTTGGTTTATCAGGTTCTGTTAACAGATGTTTTTTTTAAACTTCTTCAAAATTATTTATGTCACTAGGATCACAACTTAAGTTGATATTGACAGAAGGTAGATTTTAATATTCGCTTTCATTTATTTCTTTAAATAACACTTCAGTAGATGACTTAATGTTTATATCAGGGTTTGGAGCTATCATACTCAGTACATTTAGCACTAGCATTTTAAAATTCATGAGCAGTCCCAAACAATTTTAACATCTTAGACTTCAAGTAAAGCATCTGTTCAGAGTGCACTATTCTTAACATCTACATCAACTTCTGCTTATCATTTATATCATTAAATATTGATTTTTCATTTTCATCATGAAAAATTAACTCTTCGTTTAAACATATGAAGTACTTTTACTTCCATTACTTAATAACGATTTGTTCAGTATTTTCACTGACAGTTCTTAACCTAACACATTTGTCTTGAATTTTACTCGCTGTTTTTCTATATGTCCCATCTGTTGACTACACAAAGACTGCCACATTAGTTAGTGGTTCTATTTATCTATTTATTTATTGGACCTGTGAATCCAGAACTGTACAGGGTACAATAGATATTGGACTATTTCTGGCCTAACATATTTCTTTTCTTGTGTTGTAATATTAAAAGTAGATTAAGATTTTACTTGGTAAGATTTACCACATAATGTTTTTCACTGCTAGAATTTTTGTTACTCTACATATTGAATCAAATGGATGTTTGCCACTTTCACACAACATGATTACATTTTTATGTAAATAAATACATCATAATAACTAATAGTAAATTTACATTTTCTCTACACACTTTATCATAGACCTACATTTCTAGCTGATGCTATAATTTTGAAACTCTAAGTAGTCATCTACTGAATAGAAGCAGTGTGTCACCAAGTAATCCTTGACTGCTGTCTTGAATTTGGTTGTGTCCGTTTTTGATTTTATGTTTATGTTCATAAACATCATAAACAGAGTCCAAATACCTGATAAAATACAACTGATAAACCCTCATCCTCTACCTGATATGCATTTTCTGTACTTAATTTCACATAGTATTTTAAATTCAAAATCTTTCTCAATGCTTGTTATTCATTGTATATGCATTAACTGTAAACATGAGTTCCCTATTTAGCTGAAACTGTATATCAGTATAATTGCTTCTTAAATTAAGTCCATTGGCCTATACATAGTCATGAGTAGAAACTCTCATAATGAAAACCCCCAACTAAGATGACTCTAGTATCTCAGATTAGGTATAGTATTACTATTAGGCATAAAGTTCTTCTGAAGTGAAGGTAAAAATCCACCTACTCATTATATATCCATATTTTCAAAAATTCTAACTGGTAATAAAGTTTAGGACTCACATTTTGAAGTTTCAATAGGCATAGAGAAACCATATTTGTCAATAAGTGTGTATTAGCTGTTTTTAATTATTACTAGCACTTAAAAAGGTTTGTTAAATAATCATTAATATTTTCATTTTTTCTGTACTGTGAAAATGATTTATAAGGAAGAACACAGCACACAACTGGGGACCGTAGCTGGTGTCAACATATTCACAATTAAAGAATAATTGTGCCCCTGAGGTAATTCATTAGTGCATAAGCTGATGCCTCCCATTTTGTCTATCATCTTGTAGAAGAGGCAGTAGTACATTAAAATTAGGTCCAAAATTAAATAGAAGTAATGCCTGGTTTACCCTAGAAAAAGCTTTGCCCTCAAAAATTCACTTAATAAACATAATTTCTACAGTATCACCCAAATCAAATGAAAAACTATCATTACTATTTGGTATAAAATAAAGTGTGAAATTTCTTGCTACCAGGAAAATCACTACTGGTAAACTAGGTGATAGCATATACACTGCACTTACAACTGGTAAACTACTTTACTATGTTCCTATATGTGACTCTTCTTTAAGTTGTTGCACATCATCCTGCACTTTTACAACACTTTGCTGCAATTTGTTTACATTACAAAATCTTCAGATGTTTGTAGAGGTTATGGGACTTAACTATGGGGACATCAGTCCCTCAAGTTACAAACTACCTAATACTAAGGATGGCACAAATATCCATGCCCAATGGGGGATTCAAACCCCCAACCGTAGTGGCCGTGCAAACTGTGACTGACGCGCCGCAGAACGCTCGGCCACCGTGGCCGTCATTTACATTACAATCTATTTGACCACATTGGTCTTTCATGGTATCTGTCACATTTTCAATTTTATTATTAAAGTTATTGGTGTGAACATTAGTTTCCTTATATATCCTATTGAGATTGTCACTGGATGTTTCCTCTACCTTACAGAACTTTTCCTCACATTCAATATTGTGGTTCTGGGTTTGACTCTCAACTGTGGCCAGTTTCTCATTATTTTTAGAGATTTCAGAAAAACCCACAGACATGTCACTTTTTATTTGGTCAATTTCAGTATTAAGCCATTCTTCTAACTGAGAATTAGATTATTTAATTTCAACACTTAATTGGTTAACTTTTTCATTTAGTTCTTCCTCTCTGAGTTTAGAATGTGTTTGTTGGTCTCAGTCTTAGATTGGTAGAGTTTCGAGTTTAATTTAGAAAATTGTTCATCTTGTTCCAAAAATGTCTTGTCTTGTTTAGCAGAATTCTAAATGAATAAAGAAAATTTTTGTTTTCTGACTTTTCAGTCAGAGTTTGTTTTCTCCTAACCTCCTACCATTTCATTTCCTAAGTGATCTGTCTGCACTAAGTTTTGTATTATTAGTCCTGTTTCAGAAGTAGGTAACAAAGTAGAGCTTACTACATTAGACACCCCTAAACCACCGCCAACATTAAATTCGAAACTTTTTTCTTCTGCTGTAATTTCAGTGTCTTCTTTATTTCAACCTGTTTCCATAGTAAAGTTTTCCCACTTTCTTTTAAATGCTGTGCTCACACCTAATATCCAAACAGAAACAGTGATATTTTAAGTTATGTACGTAACCAGTCTTTTATCACTGGAACATTTCCTGAATGTTTGAAACATTCTGAATTTAAGCAATTGTATAAGAAACAAAGTGCAGAGTGGCAACACACTCTCTACCTAAACTTCGTTGACTTTGAAAAGGCTTTCGACTCTGCAAGGGTATCTCACATGACTCTCCGGTTGACAAAGTACGACATCCCAACGAAGATCATTAACATCATCAAGAAAATGTATCTGGACTATCAATACCAATTACTACATAATGGAGAACTGACAGAGCCTTTCCAAGTTAATTCGGGAGTATGACAAGGCTGTATTCTCTCGCCAACATTATTTCTTTTGGTTTTGGATCAAGTGATGAAGAGAGTAACGAGGGAATGGCAGAGAGGTGTGCAATGCGAGATGTGGGATACACTAGAGGATCTAGATTTCGCAGACAACATCTGATTAATGGCACAGTGATATAAAGACATCAAAGAGAAACTGGCCAGGTTATAGAGAGAAGGAGAAGCTGCATGCCTCAAGATAAATTTACGCAAAACCAAAGAAATGTGAATAAACTCTACCACCACCACCACCACTAGGCTGACCATTAATGTAGAGGATGTAGAGCAGGTCCAATCTTTTCTCTACCTCGGAAGTATAGTCACAACTACAGGAGGCACCGAGGAGGGTGTCATAGTCGCATCCACAAAGCAAATGGTGCGTTTGTCCAGCTGTACCCCATTTGGAGAAACAGGAACATTTCAAGGAAAACAAAACTCTGGCTTTTCAATAGCAACGTGAAGGCAGTTCTGATGTATGGTTGCAAAACTTGGAAAGTGACTAACCACATCAAAAACCAGCTCCAAGATTTTATTAACCATTGTCTCTGGTGTATTTTAAACATAAGATGGCCAAATATAATGACAAATCGAGATCTTTTGAGAGAGACAAATCAGCAACCAATGGATTGGGCATATGTTAAGAAAATCTGTTGAAGCTATTGAAAAGGTGGCATTGGACTGGAACCCTCAAGGAGTTAGGAAACGTGGTTGTCCCAAACACATCTGGAAAAGAATGATCCAGAGAGAAGCTACAGAGGATGGGAAAACCTGGAGTGAAGTGAAGAGACTTGCCAGAAATCGCATCAGGTGGAGAAATTTCATTTCGGCCCCATGTTCCAGAGGGAAGGACAGGAACTAAGTCAAGTAAGTCATAAGAAAGGATATAAACAAATTCCATCAAACTTCTGTCCAATTTCACTTTTGCCTGCATTCTAAAAAATTTTACAAAAGGTAATGTACAGTCATCTTCTTGAACATCTGACCACTAATAAAATATTATTCACATTACAATGTGGATTTCTAAAGTGTTCTGATATTGAAAAGAGTATCTACACATATATTAAGAATGTACTTAATTCATTAGACAATAAATTACAGGCCATGGGTATATTTTGTGACCTGTCAAAGGCATTTATCTGTGTAATTCACAATACCCTTTTGAGCAAATTAGAATATTATGTTGTAACAGGAAATGCTGTAGAATGGTTCAAATCATATATCTCTAAAAGAAAAAAAAAAGATGTCAATAGGAAATAGATATATACTGAAAAGCAGGCCTCATACAATTGGGAAAAAATAACATGTGGGGTCCTCAAAGGTTCCATCTTAGGGACCCAGTTTTTTCTTGTATATATCAATGACCTTTCATTAGCAACATCACTTGATGCCAAGTTTGTTATATTTGCAGATGACACAAACGTTGCAATACATAATAAATGAAATATAGCCTTAGACAGATCGGCTAATGAAGTTGACATGGACATTAACAAATGGTTTCTAGCCAATTCTCTGTCATTAAACCTTGAAAAGACACACTATAAGCAGTTTAGGACTTGTAAAAGGTTCCCTGCCAGTATACACCTAAAGTATGAAAAAAAGGAGATAGAAGTTGACAGTGTCAAATTCTTGGGATTTATTTATTTAATTTATTTTTATTTGTCATTCGTGTTCCATGAATCCGTACATGCAAGTGATTCGCTTGGATGTGGAACGTGACAATACAATTGTGGAAATACAATAAATGCTACAAAATTATAATGTAGTACACTAATATAAATATTGATATGTACAAAATTGTATTATTTACTAGTTAACATTTGACTAGTATTGTAAATAACTATTTATGGCTGACATAGTGTTGTAACACACATCTAATAACTTAATAACAATATACTTCTTTTATTGCATAAGTGCATTATTTATGGAGGAGAATTCTTCTAATGAGTACAGTGGATGGTCAAGGAAGTATTTCTTTAATGTGCATTTGAACATCATTTAATTTTCTCATTTACTTTTAATATAATTGGATTAAAATCTTAATGGCAGAACACTTCACTCTCTTCTGTACAAGTGACAATTTCTTTAGTCTGAAATGGAGATCTTCTTTACTTCTAGTATTATACTTGTGGATGAACAATTGGTTTCATACTCAGGTTCATTTTTAATGACAAAATTCATCAGAGAGTATTGTACTGATATACTGTTGTTAGAATTCCTAAATGTATGAAAAGTTTTCTGCATGAGGTTCATGGAGGAACCCCACATGATTCTGACTGCTCTCTTCTGAGCTATTAAGATTTTTTTGAGGCTGGTGAAGATTATACCATAGCTCGTTAATGAGTGAAAGTATCCAAAGAAGACTGAATTAGTACTGATGTCTCCAAAATGAGTGATTATTCTTAGAGTGAAAGTTGCTGATGAAAGCCTTTTTAGAGTCAGGGACACATGATGTTCCCAGTTGAGCCTATTGTCAATGTGAACCCCTAGGTATTTGGTGGAGTTCACCTGTTGTAGTACCTGATTGTCGTGTACAATGACTATATTCTCTGGTTTTTTATTTTTTGTGTGGAACTGAATAAAATTAGTTTTTTCAATATTAACTGAAAGAGAATTAACTGAGAACCAAGCTGTAACTTCTTTCAGTATATCGTTAAGATCAGTCTCTAAATCAATGACAGACTTACTATCTACCACGATGCTTGTATCATTGGCAAACATTGGGACGTGAAAGGGACCAAGGGGCAGTGCGGGAAGAGTAGTGGAAAGTGGGAGGGATGGGAAGGGACTCTAGTGAGGACAGAAGGGAGTGAACATGAACTGCGATCGGGAGACCCGACCTCGGCCGTTGTCGTGGGGACGGGGATGCGCAGCTGGGAAAAGAAGTCTGTGATTCGGATGATGAGGTGATGCATGAACTTGGGCAGCATAGGAGGATAATAACTGCTGCCGGCGGAATCGCAGGGGAAGGACTCCAACTTCAGCAAGGACTTGTCCGAAAGGCCTCTGTCACTAAACGGACGCCACTATGGAGGATAGGGTCCAAGACTCGCAATACAGATGGGGCTGCTGAACCATACACAAAGCTACCGTAATCGAGGTGGGATTGAATGAGGGCCTGCAAAAGACTTGGATGGGTGGCTCCCCAACCAGTGTGGTTGAGGCATCATAGAATATTCAAGTACTGCCAGCACTTCAGCTTGAGCTGACGAAGGTGTTGAACCCAAGTGAGCCAGTTGTCAAAGAGCATGCCGAGAAATCGGTGAGTCTCTTTGACACAAAGCAGTTCATTGTACAAATGAAGCTCTGGGTCAAATGGACAGCATGACAGCGGCAGAAGTGCATAACCCGGGTTATCGATGGAGATAATCGGAACCCATGGGTTGAGGCCCACAACTGTGCCTTTTGGATGGCTCCCTGCAGATGTCTTTCAGCTTCACCAATGCTGGCTGAGCTGAAGTATAAGCAAGGTATCAATCTGTAACTGAAAAGAGTGGAAGGAAAGAAAGTTTTGAATAAAAAGCGGAACCGCACCCCTGAGGCCAAATCCGTGCAGTGTAGTCAGAATGTGGTGGTGCCAGGTGGTGTTGTAAGCCTTCCTGAGGTCAAAAAAGATGGCAACAAGGTGTTCATGCCTGCTAAATGCCGTGCCGATGGCAGACTCCAGAGCCACCAGGTTATCTACAGTGAAGCGGTCTTGGCGGAAAGCCCCCTGTCGTGGGTACAACAGACCACAATGTTCAAGTATCCACATGAGCCGTCGACTCACCATACGTTCTAAAGGCTCGCAAAGAACATTGGTGAGGCAAATTGGGTGGTAACTATCAGCTACCTGTGGCTCAGCACCAGGTTTAAGCACAGGGATAGTGATGTTTTTACGCCATTGTGATGGGAAAGCTACCTCTGCCCATAGATGGTTAAACAAGACAAGAAGCCGGTGTTGGAACTCTGCTGGAAGGTGTCAGATGAACTGGCTGTGAATCCTGTCTGGTCCCGGGAAGACATCGGAGCATGATGAGAGGGCTGTTTGGAATTCCCAATCACTGAATGGGGAATTGTATGTTTCTTGCTGGCAGGACAGCCGGCGCCGTTCAACCCGCTCTGCACTGTATGCTACAGTTGCAGAGTTGTGAGCATAAAACTCTGCCATATGCTCAGGAATAGCAGTGGCATCTGTGCATACAGTACCCTGGATCTGTAAGCTGGGGATTGCTGCTGATGTACGGTACCCAAAGAGGCGTCTAACCTGGTATGACACCTTAGATGGCGAAGCACGAGAGTCGATGCTGGCGATATACTTCTCCCAGCTGTCCTGCCCGCTCTGCCAGATGAGCTGTCGAGCTCGGGCCTGGAGCCGTTTGAAGGCTATCAGGTTGTCTATGGTGGGATGGCACCGATGGCACTGGAGCACCGACCAACGACCCCGAATGGCTGCAGTGATCTCTGGCGTCCACCAGGACATGGATTTGCGCCGAGGGGAGCCAGAGGTGGTGGGAACAGTGGTCTCAGCAGCCACTTGACAAACCACTGTGTTCACGTTGGCTGGCACTGGTACAGGAAAAGTAGCAGTGGAGGTGTAATCCTGCCAATTAGCTTGACGGAGAGACCATCGAGGTGGGTGGCCTGCAGATTGGAAATGCAGGTGCGACACAAGGATCGGAAAATGGTCACTGCTGCAAAGGTCATCGTGGGTCCTCCAGCGGAAATGTGCAGACTCGGATACATAGAGAGAGGTCGATTGCCGAGTAGGTGCCTTGCACTATGCAAAAATACATGGGAGCCCCAGTGTTTAATAAACATATTTCCTGCTGTAACAAACTGTCGTCTGCGTCCCACCCCATAATGGGTTGTGGGCATTAAAATCCCCCAAAAGGAGAAATGGCGGGGGTAGTTGCGCAATCACTGTAGCGACATCAGTGATAGAAACAGCCGCATCCGGGGGAAGGTAAATGGAACATATGGTGAATTCCTGCACCGGCAGAATTCGAACAGCAACTGCCTCTAGGGTCATTTGGAGAGGCACAGCAGCACTAGGCACAGTTGCAAGGATGTAAACAGCGGCACCACCTGAAGCTCTATCGCATGTAGCCCGGTGTCGGTAATAGCCCCGATAGCCTCAAAGGACTGGGGTCCTCTGAACAGGAAACCACATTTCCTGCAGTGCCAGAAAAAACACAGGGATGCAGCACAACAAATGCTGCAACTCAGCTATGTGGTTGAAGAAACCACTGCAATTACATTGTAGAATAACTTTGTCTCCTAGCTGAGAAGCCATATATAAAAGCCGAGGAGCAGGTTATTCCATTGCGTCGTCATCTGCTTTGTGCTCACAATCAATAGAGTCATGATCCATAGGCTCAGTAAGTGCAAGGTCCTCGGGGATGTGAGGATCTTGACTTAATCCTCTGAACCAGATGATGTGGGTATCTGTGGCTTTGGAACCACCAAGGTTTCCTTCTTCTTGGTGGTCTGTTTCTTACTGTCACACTGGCCCTTAGGTTTTAAAGGCCGGGAAGGCTTCTCAGACATGGCCTCGAGTCCTGACGAACTGCAGGAGGCCCTTTGATAAGTGGCAAGGGGATCCTTCAGCAATTTGCTGGGATCCTCTGTCATGTGGAGAAGCCTCAGAAGGGAGCGTCCCAAGGGACGCCTTTTGAGTGTGAGGGGCTGGAGAAGGCTTCTCCTTCTCCAGCTTAGAGGTGGGGACTGGTTTACCCGATGTTTTAGCGGTTGTTGCTCCCACAGTGAAAGTGCAGAGGAAGTGCCCCCAGATGTCAAGGGGTCAGGGGTAATTGATTGACCGTGGGAGCCCACTGGCAGTGATTCAGTACACAGTAAACAAGGCACTGTAGATGAAGGTAAGGCTGCTGTGGCATAGGAAATTGTCAGATGTACAGGATGGAGTTTTTGATACTTGCGTTTCGCTTCCGAATAAGTCAAGAGGTCCTGGGTCATATAATCTATAATCTTCCGCTCTTGCTGCAGAATGGAGCACGTAGGTCAGAAAGGGGAGTGATTCTGGCCATAGTTTACACATACTGGAGGAGGGGTGCAAGGGACGTTCGGGTTGACTGCACGACCACACTCCCAACATGTAGGATTGGCATCACATCGGGAGGACATATGCCCAAACCTCCAGCATTTAAAACAATGCTAGGGGGAGGAACGTAGGGCTTTACATAACACCAGTAGATCGTCACCTTGACTTTCTCAGGCAATGAATCAACCTCGAAAGCCAAGATAAAGGCATCGGTGGCGGACTCGCTGAATAAAATGTACTCCCTGGCGTTTCAAGTTGGCATGCAGTTCTTCGTCCGATTGCAACAACAGATCTTTATGGAATATTAGCCCCTGAACCATATTCAAGGTATTGTGTGGCGTTATTGTCACAAGCAAGCAAGGCCCATGACTGGGCTGGGGATGACGTTATTAAGACTGACCCAGAGCACATTTTCGACATCCCTTCAACTTCACTGACGTTGTCCTCCAAGTTCTCCACAAAGAAAAAGGGCTTCATAGTCTTGAAAGATTCCCCATCATTACTGCTACATATGAGGTATTTCAGGGCATAAGCCTCACCATGACGTCTGGCCTGACGTTCCTCCCATGATGTGGCCAGGGAAGGGATTTGGGGATCATACTCTGCGGCATTGTAGTCACCTCTACCTCTCTTAGAGACACCGGTTGTATGTCTCGCAACTTTTATAGGCCTTTTCATGGTGTTCCCACAAGCAGGTACGGATATAAAGGTCCACCCAGGGAGAGCCCCACTTGCCTGGGTAAGCCTTATACAACTGATGTGTGGCAGGTTCCTCAGAGGTTGCTCGCTAGAGACTGTTCAGCCCCAACAGCCATGCATCTCTTCGGCACGTAGCACACCTTGAGATTGAGGTTTTCTTTATAGAGGTTTGTACCGTCTTTGCGACCTGGGCGATTAAGCCAAGATCCCCGGGCTCTAAACATGGATAACATTCCACCGTCATGCCGAACAATGGTCGTTGAAGCATGCACAGAGCTTACGGTGTAGCGGACTGTTGGCGCGGCACAGCCCACAGCTCAGGACCCTGGTGTCACCAAGCCCATACTCAGCAAATCAGTGCTGAGCCCCTGAGGGGTGCCCCCCTTGTGTGTATGTGAGTATTGGTGGTACAGAACTAAGGTAAGTACTGCCTGGGCAATCTATATCTTTTGAAGAAAACTTTATAATCTCTGTGGAGAATTTCCAGCAGCAATCAAAACTGACTACTATCTCATCTGAATCTCTACAAATTAGACAGGACCACATTTTACTTACCTTCTCATTCTTTGGAGTATATGAGTAAAAACACTTTTCAAGTGTTTTTATTTATGTATTTTGTAAACCATTTTCTGCCAAATTATTATTATTATTATTATTATTATTTGCATACTGAAATGCATGAGGAAAGAAGCGTGTTATCAATGAAAATGACATAAATAAGGATTTAAGAAGATTTCAACAGCCAAATCAACCAAATACCTTATTAGTAGTGGCCATTTGGGGTACTGAACCACTATATGGGGAAGTATAAATAAATAAAAGTTGCCTGGACTTCAGCATGTTACACTGCCAATAGTTTGAAATGTCTTGTGCAGCATTAACTGAGGAGGGAAAGACCTCTTACTTCCAACAGGATGGAACAAGTGCCTGAACAAGGAGAAGAGCTAAAGTCTTACATAAATGATGGCATCCTTTCAAATGAGGCACCCGTTACACCTGAAAGCGGACCTAAAGAAATTCCAGTCAACTGCAAAGAACCGGTAAAATAATGGAAGGAGTTGGACAGTAGTATGCATAAGTCTTTCAGGCTTCTCTCAGACTGATCTTTATTTGTACCTATTTTTTATGGCTTCTGGTAAATTATTGAAAATGTGTGTTCCTGAGTAGTGGACTCCTTTTTGAACTAAAGCAAGTGGCTTTAAGTCCTTGTGTAGATTGTTTTTGTTCCTAGTATCATATGTATGAACTGAGCTGTTTGTTAGAAAAAGGAATATATTATTTATGACAACTTTCATTAAGGGATAAATATACTGAGAGGCAGTAGTAAGTATACCAAGTTCTTTGAAGAGGCTTCTTCAGGATGCCTGTGAATTTACGGCAGAAATAATATGTATTGCACGCTTTTGGACTCCGAAAACTTTTGTTTGACTTGAAGAGATTGCAGATATTCTATGAAGTATTATTACAATTTTTAATCATGTGAAACTTCCTCAAATAGAAAATGGCATCAGAGAAAAAATCAGATGTTGCAACCAGGGCCGTATTTAGGGTATGCAACGCCCTGTGCAGTAATTTATTTTAGGTGCCCCCTCGCATCTAGGATTCAAACTGTTTTCTTAAATAATAATAATAATAATAATAATATCTAAATTCTGAATAATGATGATTCCATTAACATTAAAATATTTTTTTTTTAATTTGCTGCTCTGTACAGCTGCACAAGTTGCACCTGCCTAAATATGGCCCTGGTTGCAACTAATACTGGTTGTATCATTAATGTTTAACTTAACAACTAATTTTATCAAAAATTCATTAGGCATGATGATATTAGATGTGCACAGACCATGAATTTGGAGTTTCAAGCACAATTGCTCAAATCTGGCATATGAAACATATTTCACTCAGCTGTTTGTTCAAACTAGTGTTTCTTTCCTCTGTGTTCATGGTGAATATTAAAATGGCAGCTAGAAGTCAGTGTACTACAGTGCTAAATGCCAAATTTATCATAATGTGTAGGATTCCTATATGTTTGTGGAAAATTAAGAGCCAGGAATACAGTGACTGAGAAAAGAAGGCAGTTGCTTGTAATTTTTAATAAAGAAATTTGAGTGATTGGCCTTATGCCAAACATTGAAATGGTAATAAAGAAAAGAATTCATTGAGAACTGTATACTACAAAGAGCTAAGAAAAGTAAGGAAATTTGTTCAATATGGTTCTGGGATGTTGCTAAAATCTTTTCACTCAGTTCTTTCCTATGCCATAATATCTGTGACAGCATAGAAAAAAGCAGGACTACATCACATTTGTTTTAAAGAAGAGTACAGTCAGGATATTGTCTTAAGCTGACAGTGGAACATCTTTCTGCAGTGTCTTTAGGGACATAGGGTCATTATACTAGATGTGTTGTAACTATGTGAAATTAATTTTTATTGAGATGTCTGGAAACAGCTGTAAGATATTTTAGGAAATGCATGTTATGAACCATCAGCTGTTTATTTCAATTATAACTTTGACTGTTTTCAGTTCAAACCATCATTATGGTTGTAAGTTAAACAAAATGATTGACATCTTAGAATTTTATTTATTGACTTGTCTGCAAGCATGGCTAGGATGGTAGATGATTTATCTACTTAATTAGTTTGTTTAGCTTACAGTCCATGACAATGGTTTAGAACTGATACCAGTTGAAGTTTTAAGTGCAATAAACAGTTGATGGTTCATTAGATGTATTTCCTACCATTTAAAATGTAAAGTTGATGCTGAATCTGAGATTAGAAAAGAGCAACAAAAACCAATTGAACCTAGTTCACTAGGATAGTTAAAAGTTTCAAATATACCAAATTTCACACATAGACTAATCAACATAGACTGGAACTTCAGTACTATGTAGAATGAATTAGTGGACAAAGCTTTTGATTATTTTTTACATGTGATCAAAACTGCATTTGATGAAACATTTCCTCTCATTACAAAGGAAAACAGGTTGTACGTTAAGAGGAAACATTCAAGAAGTGTTTCCAGGAGGACGGAAGCCCCCCTACTTATATAAGTATGCTCCTAAATATCTACTATGATAAATCATGCATAAATGACTATTTTAGAGCAGCAAATATAAATTTAAAAAAGATCTTCAGAATAGAAATTATTGCTGCCTTTTTTTTTGCCAATGGCAATTACATTTCTGAGTCCAGCAATAAATGCAAAGCAGCATGGAAAATAGTAAAAGCGGAAACTGGGATTACAAAAGAGAACATTCCCATACCCTTAAGAGCAGAAGACCTGAATAATTTTTTTATACATTCTGGAAAAGTATCATTTCAGATAAACCAATAATGAAGCTTCATATACCAAATTTTAAGTGGAAGCCTATCCATCCCAAAAATATAACAGATAGCAGCTTTATTCAGCAACTCCAGAACAGAAGACATATACGGTCTTTCCAACTCCATTATAAAGAAAATAATAGGAATCATAGCTACTTCCCTGCCATGCCTCATAAATAGGATTTTGACAGACGACACATTTCCTGACTGACTGAAACTGGCAATTGTCCTTACCATATATAAAAAAAGGAGACTGAAACTCACCTGAAAATTACACGACTATTGTCCAATAGTAGTTCCAATAATAGTAAAAATCATTGAATCATTAATGAAAAAGCAAATGAATCATTACTTTGAAACTAATAACCTTCTAGACAATGCTCAATATAGTTTTCATAATGGACAGTCAACAATTACAGCAATTGAAGAACTTGTATCATTTGTCATATATTTTTAAAATAAACAGCATACCAAACTACTTTAGTGGATCTAACCACAGCATCCTGATTGATAAATTTCAAAATTATGACTTTGCTCGTACAGAATTAGCACTGCTAACATCATTCTTGACAAAAAGGAAACAGATGGTGGTTGTCAATTCAAATACTAAATCTCATTTTCTCAATGCAAGATATGGAGTCCCACAGGGCTCTGTATTGGGACCCTTCATGTTTATAGTGTACGTAAATGTTTTACCAACATTTTTGCCATTTAAAACTGTACTGTTTGCTGATGATACAACCATTATCACGTCACACCATGAAATGACTATTGTGAAACAAAGGAATGATTCCATGATAAAAATTAATCTCAATGGTTCCAGAGAAATATGCTGACATTAAACAACAGAAGAACTGAAAAAATCCTATTCTCGCTTAAAAATATTGACGATGAGCAACATGACCAGAGAAAACCTGTAAAGTTATTAGGCGTTTATCTGGATAGCAATCTTTGTTAGGAAGCCCACACAGAAAAACTTTGCACTAAATTAGCCAGGGTATTATATTTATTAAGGAAACTGAAAAGTCATGTAAGTGAGGATATCGTAAAAATGACATCTTATGCTTTTTTTCACATGCATCTGCACTATGGCATATTGCATTGGGGAAATTCTGCTGGAGCAAATGATGTCTTTCTATGGCAATAGAAAGCAATCAGATGTATTTTAGGGTTAAACAATCTAACTTCATGCAAGCCTTACTTTATTAAGCATAAAATTCTAACGGTTTCCAGTCTTTACGTACAAAAACACTGGTTCATGCTAAGGAGAATGCACATAGGTATGAAATCAGAGCAGATGTCCATAACTATGACACAAGAAGTTCAAATTCATTGAACATACCTGGAGTTAGGCTAACAAAAACAAAAGACAATTTCCTACATATTGGTAAAGTGTACTATTTTATTTATTTATTTATTTGTCCTTATAATCTATTTCAGTACATATGTTGTACACAAGATATTGGACATAAAATTTTATCTTTTGGATTTACAATTTGCAGAAGATACACATATTACTTAAATTTCAATATAACTAGATTTACATAATTAATAATGAGATTGGGTATACAATGAATCTTTACAAACTTATTTACATAATTAATAATGAGATTGGGTATACAATGAATCTTTAGAAACTTATTTCAACAGGTACAAAATTAATTACGTATCCTCATGCATAAGATACTCTGAGACAGAGTAAAAGCAGTTGTCTAGTAGGTATGCTGTCACAGACTTTTTAAAGTTTAGTAGGTCAGGAGAAGATTTCATGTGTCTGGGTAATCTGTTGTACAATTTTGTGCCTGCATGATATACACCTTTCTGGCACAATGTGATGTTGCAGTGATTAATGTGTATGTCATTGCTTGACCTTGTACTGTAATTATGGAGAGTATTATTTTGATGAAAATGACTTTTTCTCCTCAGTAGACTTTTTTTACAAACATGACTACTTCCATAATGTACACACAGGGAAGGGGTAGGATTTTCAGGTCCTTAAAGAAAGGATTACAGGATTTTCTGCTGCTAGCTTGTTTCATTATTCTTATGATTGCTTTTTGCCTCCTGAAAACGGTTATGGCCTGGTGAGCACTTCGCCAGAAAATAATACCATATCTCAGTAGTGAATGTACTTGCTCAAAATATACAGACCTAACTGTATCAGCAGTAGTGTTGTTGCAGATAATTTTGAGTACATACCTTACTTTAGATAATTTTGAATTTAGGGCTGCAATGTGAGTGCTCCATTTGAGATTTTGTTGAATGTGAATCCCAAGAAATTTTGTTTCAGAAGCAGCATTAATATTTTGGTTATACATACATACTTTTGGTTGTACAACATTTTTATTCTGATCTGTTTTCTGAGGATTTACTGTTAGTTTATTTCTCCTAAACCATTCATACACATCCTTTGCAAATGCAGTAAGATTTTCTTCATCATTCGCTTCAATCAGTAGACTAGTGTCATCAGTAAACAGTACTGGCTCTGGACCCCTAACGTATAGTGGGAAATCATTAATAAACACTAAGAAAAGAAATGGACCTAAAATTGAGCCCTGTGGAACGCCATGACTCGCAATGCATGGTTCTGAAAGGTGTGTCTGGAGTTCATATCCATCAATATGCTTTATTTCAGTAATCTGTGAGCGATTTTCCAAATATGATTTAATCCACTCATTTGGAACACCTCTCACACCACAACGCTCAAGCTTTCTCAATAGTAAAGAATGATCGATGACACCGAAAGCTTTTGTAAGGTCTAAGAATAAACTGAGATTTTTTTGTGATTGTCCACTGCATTTAATACATGACTTATCAGATGGAAAGTGGCTGTTTCTGTTGAGCACTGAGGTCTGAAGCCATGTTGGCATTCAGAAATAATATTATTTTTGGTGACGAATGAGGTTAGTTGTAAAAGGAACAGTTATTCAATAATTTTTGAAAATCCTGACAGTAGTGACACTGGCTTATAGTTACTCATACAGGTCTGATCTCCTTTTTTATACAGTGGTACAACCTTTGCTCGTTTTAGCTGTTTAGGGAAAACACCACTTGATAAAGAAGAATTGCAGATATCTAACAAGGGGAGGAGTAGAAGATTTGCTGTTATTTTAATAATGTAGCCTGGGACATCATCTAAACCAGCTGCATAATTATTCTTCAGTGTATTAATAGTATTTAGAAGTTCAGATGGGCTTACTGGATTCAAAAACATGGAAACATTATTTACTCCAGTATGCGAAAGTTCGTCTAATGTTGTATTGGGTGGGTTTCTAAATTTTTATTTTACTAATGTATCAGCAATAGGTGCAAAGTAAGAATTAAAATAGTTTGCAACTGCCTTTGGGTGTGTGACAGTTTCTCCATCCTGCAATATTTCAATATTTTTGTGTGTTGTTTTATTACCCGTAAGATCCCTCACAGATTTCCACATGGTTTTGGTTTTGTTTGATGACTCCATAATATATTTATCATTTGCCTTAATTTAGCATTTTTTATTACTTGTCTTAAAACTGACTTGTATTTTTTGAAATAATTCTGGAAATCAGGATTGCTGTTAGTTTTTGAGAGCATGAAGAGTTCCCTTTTCCTTCTACAAGAGACCCGAATAGCTGGTGTAATCCAGTTATTGAACCTATCTGTTCTGGAAATAACTTTCTTTTTTGGGAAGGCTATATTAAAATTATGCCTGAAAGCATTCAAAACAATTTCCATCTTCTGATCAGTACTAGGGGTTTCATAAACATTAGTCCAGGATAGTTTTCTAATTAGGTAATGGAAGTGTTCGATATTTTTCTGACTATAGCTTCTTTTATAGGCAATATTTTTAACACTGGCTGAAATGTGTTTAATAGGTATACATAATACCTGTGATAAATGGTTGCTATAGCCAGTATTGAAGTTTTCTGAGGTGCAATTCTCCATGTTTACACATACCTGGTCAATCAAAGTGGCACTAGTTTTTGTTATATGGGTTGGAGAATTAACCGTCATATACAGATTGTAGGCCTTCATTATATTTAGGAACTTATCTCTCTGAGAGCTTTGGCTTAGAAAATCAATGTTAAAATCCCCACAGAGTACCAATGTTTTCCCAGTTGTCTTCAGTCGTCCTAGAGCAAGGTCTAATTTTTTGAAAAAAAAAAAAAAAAAAAAAAAAGAGAAAAGAAACACTTATATTGCTAGCAGGAGGTCTGTACACACATAAAATAATAGTTTTTTCAGCCAGTAAGTCAACAGCTGATATTTCAAAATCTATATCACAACCTATCTTGCATACAGAGACTAAATTTTTACACTTCACATTTTGTATGACATATATACAAGTTCCGCCATGGTTTGACTTTACTCTGCAAAAGCTGCTTGCAAGGGTAAAGTCTATTATTTTTAAACTATGAAAATACCCGTTTGGTAACCAATGTTCACAAAAACACAACACAGAAACATCCTTCCATTCATTATTTACAAGGACATTTATTTCATCTACTTTGTTTGTTAGTGATTGTACATTTGGTGTACAATCTTCAGAGTTTGTTTGGAGTTTACATCTGAATGGCATGAAACTGGGTTACTCACATATGGATCAGCTCTCTCCTTGTTCTGCAACTACACCATAAAAAATCCTTGTCTTGAATTGCCACTCTTCTCGGTTTTAGTTGCATCCTCTGTGAACTTCTTAATGTTGTTGTTTTTGATGATTTTTGGAGTGTTACCTGTCGTTTCTTTATTTGAACTGAAGCTGCTGCTGTTTTTATTTGTGCTACTTCTATAGATGTACCAGTAGAGATGTCACTTGAATCTGCTTCTACAATAAGTTACCCCTATGGATTAGAGAAATGGGTACCAGTAAGTTTCAGACAACTCTGGAATCTTGGCTCAAGTAAAAAGCCTTATATTCAACAGATGAGCTTCTGCACAGTGAAATGCATGATCTCACAATATAAATTAAATGATGATTCTGTGTATTTTTTTTACAAATATTCACATATATATTTTGTATAAACTGTACTGTGTGTTGTTGTATATCACATAATTTGTAAATTAAATTGTTGTACTGTTAAAACCCAATTATATGTATTTTTTATATAAATAGTCACATAATTATATTTTGTATAAAATGTATTGCGAATTATATAATTTGTAAACTTTTGTACTCTTAACATCCAATCTTTTATTTTTTAAACAAACATACCGGTATCTATATAATGTATGATGATGTCTTATGCAACTGACTGTTGTCTACAAATGGATTGAATAAACACGGATGATAAAAAACAGTACTAATGTGTTCAATCAATTCATTTAAATAATGTAATCATGAGGGTCAAAAGATAAAAGTACATTTTCACATCCATCTGCAAGAAATTATGATAATTTTCAGGTTCACCCACAGAATGCATGTCTATGGGTTCACTATACAACTTATGAAGTTAATTTGTGTGAGAGCTGCCTTGGTTTTAGATTCCACAGTTCAAACAATGTTGATAGACTTTATTGTTTCTTGCAAAAAATTTTTAAGTTACAAACACAGACCATGCAAAAATTTCTTCGGTTTCTAATTAAATATATTCTGAGGCATAATTGAAGCAAATGATTCCATCCACCAGCTTTGACCTGTGATATCATCAATGTGGTGGAAAACCCGTATTTCAGTCATAGTTGATTTCAAATAATCAATGTTTGTATTGATCTGTGTTTTTAATTAAATCACGAGGGTCCTTAAAATTTTACTTCCCTATCAGGCACTTGCCTGATCTGCCAAGATGTTAATATTCTTATAAATCTGCACAACATAAAATGACTTGGTTAGTGTTTTGTAGAGACCACGAAGTAAAAAAATAAGGCTGTATCTGCTGTATGGTTGACAGGTTCTTGAAGTACCTTTGTCTACTCAGGAATTGTCCCTATGAAATGAACAGCTCGACACTATGTAGCCTACTACAGAATACACTGAAGCCACGGGTCAAAGCATGCATATGATATTACATGCTTAAATTGAACCTATTCTGAGGTTACAAGAGTGTAGTTTTTTACCACTGCATTACTGCGATAATATTACTATATCGGCAGATGGTAGGCAGTAGATTGGAATTTGTGTCGTATAAACACATCACAGTCAGCTGCATACTTTCAAAATCAAAATCAAATCAAGTTTTATTGTCATTAAACAACTTTGTGTTGTAATAGACAACGTCAAAGCTATACATAGTTTGTACATAGACATTGGATGAATTTATACAAAAATGAAAGAAATGAAAAGGAAATATTTACAGTTATACAGTTTACAGTTATACATCTGACTGATTACCAGATTTTCATAAATATTTACAGCTATGCCTCTGATGGGTATATATTTGTAGAAACACAGTAGTTGAATTTATACACAAATAAAAGAAATGAAAAAATTTAGTTATACATTGATTGATTTCAAGTCAGAAATATTTATGCATCTACTTGCTATATTCATCATTCCTACTGGAGGCATCTCAAGTTTTCTTCGAATTCCGCAACACTGTAGGTTGTATTCTGGATCAACCAGTTTTTCAACTTTTTCCCTAGTTGCTGTATTGGGATTTCCTTCAGTGTTTTAGGTAGTTTATTAAAGAACTTAATTCCTGTGTAGTTATGGTAGTTTAGGGTTTTCTTTAGTCTTACCTGGGGTATGTCAATATAATCTTTATTTCTTGTATTGTGTAAGTGTACCTCCCCCTTTACTGTGAGATTACTCTGGTTTTCTTTTGTGCTAATGAGGCAATGGTATATGAATAGTGCAGCAAGTGTCATTATTTTCAGTTCCCTGAATACCAGCCTACATGACTCATTGCTGGTTAATCCCCTTGTAACTCTGACTGCCCTCTTCTGCCACTTAACAACTTCCTGCGCCCCTGCGTAGTTTCACCAGAGTATTACACCATAAACCGGGTGTGAGTGGAAAAAGGCATAGTATGCCTCTCTCAGTTGGCTATCACTCACACAAGTCCTAAGTTTACGCAGTAAGAAAATTACCCTGGATAGTTTCTTACATAGTTGTTGTGTGTGTTCACTCCAGTTCAGTTTGTTATCTATATACATTCCTAATAGCTTAACAGATGTGTTTGCTAACGCTTCGGGTTTCAGGTTACTCAGATGAAAATATATTGTTTCAGTTTTATTGCCATTTAAGAACAGTTTATTGCTGTTGGGCCAAGTAGAGGCTTTTCTACCATATCTGTATTTTTCTCTTGCACAGTTTCCAGATTTTTGTCCGACGTTATTAAAGTTATGTCATCGGCATATAGAACGGATTTGTTTGGCAAGTTATGGGGGAGATCATTGATATACACTAGAAAAAGAAATGGGCCGATTACCGAGCCTTGTATCACTCCGGTTTCAATTTTGAGTATGTCAGATAGTTGGTTCTCAATTGTACCATTTGGCTTCTATTATCAAGGAACGATTTTATTAGTGATAGTGCTGAGCCCTTTATTCTGTACTGTTGTAGCTTAGAAAATAAAATCTTATGGGAAATTGTGTCAAAAGCTTTACTGAGGTGCAAGAGTGTAATGCCAGTAATAAAGTGTAATTCGAAATTGGTGATAATCTCAGTGATGACTGTGTCTACAGCTTTGACTGTTGATTTTCCTGTTCTAAATCCAAACTGAGCATGATTAAATAAATTATTTGTTTCAAAGTACTTTAATAGTTTTGTTTTCATGCAGTATTCAATGACTTTTGAAAGAATTGGGGCAATTGAAACTGGTCTATAATTATTTGGGCAGTCTCTATCTCCTTTCTTATGGATGGGAATTATGATAGTCATTTTTAAACAATCTGGAAAGATTCCCTCCTTAAAAATGTAGTTTATGAGATAAGATAAAGTTAGCAATATTGTATCTGAAATATGTTTTAGTATAACATTGGAGAAACCATAATAATCTTCAGTTTTGGAGTTACTCAATTCTGTTATTTTAGACACTTCTCTAGGGGTGAAATGTGCCCAACTGAGGTTTAATCTCTTAGTTATATATTTAGGTATAGTTGCTTATATTGTCCATATATGTTGATTTCAGAGTGTTAGTGGGAGTGATGTTTTTAACACTATTTACAAAGAACTCATTAAGTATGTTTGGTGCTATAGGCACTGGTTCCTTTCTTACTTTTCTCCCTGATTCATTATTTATTACTATCCAAGCAGCTTTACATTTATTTCTAGATGTGTTTATGAAATTTTCATTAGCTCTAATCTTTGCTGCTTTAATTTCCTTTCTATATATTTGCTTTGCCCTGCTATACCTATCTTTATCTTCTTGGTTTCCTTGTTTGGCTTTCTTATGAAGAACATTTGTAACTTTCCTAAGAGCTGTAAGTTCAGAGGTGAACCATTTGCAGATGTTTTTATTTTTCAACTTATTTTGCTTATTTAGTATCTTTGTAATCTTTGGGCAGTATTTATTAATGTTAAAGCTAATTATGGACAGAAAATTGGAAAAGGCTTCATTAACATTATTACAGTTTAAAACCTTATTCTCCCAATCCACCTCCCTTAAAAACAATCTTAGATTTTCTATATTCCCTTCTCCCACCACCCTGAATGTTTTATGTTCGCTCTTATGGGACTCTGTTCTTGCTATTGGGAATTTAATCCATATCCCACTGTGGTCAGAGATAAGCGGGTCTTCAACCCCATATGAAAAGGAATTTTTATTTATATTGGTGAGAATGTTATCTAGGCACGAGTCCTTCCTTGTTGGCTGGTCATTAATAAGATAGAAGTTATATGATCTTAAAATATTATATAGTTGGGTCTTAGCATTAGATTGAGTTAAAACATAAATATTAATGTCTCCTACATACATTATGTTGAAATTCCTTTATTTCTGTTAGTGGTGTGGTGTCGCACAAGTCCAAAGTGCGTGCCACCTACTTTCGCCGCGCGCCGCCATGCACGCACGGCACGGCGTTCTTACAACAGCCACGAGCGCCCTCTGCTGCAACTCCGCTCGTGGCCACCACTGGAGGGGACTGATGACCGTGCAGTCTAGTCCCCTCTAAACAACAACAACAACAGCCACCACTGAACAACATCGTTCACTTGGGTCGGAATCAGATAGGCACCAGTGAAGACTTGGCTATCGGACAGGCATTAGGCAGGCCTCTAACTCAACTATGTATCAGCATTCTGCAGTACTGATCTATGTAAAAGTTAAGTATTGTATACATTCTGTGCAATATATATCTCGTTTTAATTTACTCTAGTGTTTCTAGTTTCTGCTGTCCCGCTGGCTGCTTCCCTCCGTACCTGCACAAGCGTGCTACCTTTATTCCTGTGTCGGTACTTTTCTACTCGGCCACCGACACCTACGATGGAACCGAGACACAAAAGCGGCGACAAGGCAGGGACACAAAAAGTGTACAGTCAATTGTTCCCAGTTTGTTATAAATATATTTATGTCTGCATCTGGGGTTCTATAGAGGGAGATTAGTATCAATTTAATCTCTGGGAAAAGGATGCCTGCTACCTCAAAGAATTTTTCTGAACAAAAACTTTCAAGATTAAGTACTTGATGATCTAGCTGGTTGTTACTTCTTAGAAAAATTGACACACCTCCATGAACAAGCATCTGTCTGTAAAATCATGTCTTTAATTCATACCCACATGGAACATAAAGAGTTCCTTCAACCTCTGAGAGCCAGTGCTCATTAATACATAGAACATCACATAGGAAGTTTTCCAGCAAAATCTCCAGATCATGTAGCTTGTTTCTCAGACATTGTATATTGATGTGAAATACAGTCAGAATATCCTCATTTACAGAAAGGTTCCCTGATTTCAGCGAGCATTTTTGAGGACTATGTACTTGGGAATTAATATCAGAATTACTTTGAATGTAATTCCCAGTGCCAGTTTTAGAGGTGTCAATCTATAGTCTAAAAAAAGGATTGCTTTTCTGACTATCTGAGCTGGAAAAATATTCTAAAGGCAACTTATTGCTAATATTCTTATATTTAGATTCGACAATTTTACTTATTTTTCCACCCAAAAAAATTTTCCCTGCCTGATTTAAATGAAGTCCATGTCTAGTGTGCATTCCCCTTTCAAGATTAGAAATATATACAACGTGAACATTTTTAAAGTGCTTACAAGACTTTAATATGTTCATGTTCGTTGTTTTACTCATGTGTGTTAGCTCAATGCTGTTGGCAGCGCAAATCACCATTGTCTCGAGTGAGTAATACATTTTTTACGATAAATTATGGGACTAGGGTGGTTAATACATGAAAGTAAATTAATCCGTTTGTACTGTAAAACGCAATGACACACTGAGTAACGTTGCAGCGCAATATCACTTCACTCAACTACATACATTTCATTGACTGGTCTTCAATAATTAAGCAAAAGTGAATTAGACCCTCGCATAAACAACCACACAGCCGCTTTAAAATTAGTGATATAAATTCTCGCTTGCTATTGGTTTCGTTAAATTGATAAGCCTTTCACGCTGCCTACGAGAACCTTAAACGTGCGCGATGCCAACAAATGCGTGCTACGGAAATGCCACCGTCGCTATTCTCCTGACCGTGATGCCGACTTTTGCGAGAAGTAACAATCTTTCTGCATAGACATTTGCGTAGATTGATAATTAAATTTTGACAGATCTTTGCGATGATATTTTTTATTGTCTATTTTCCATATGATATTAGAAATATTGTAGTGGCTATGGCCACAAAAATAGTTTTTTAGTCAGTGCCTGCTATGCAAGAGGGGTTGAAAATTGACAGTATTCGCTATTGAAACGTTATAGAAACTAGTTGCAGCACGTTAATTGTGCTACTGAAAAATAATTTACCACAAAAAGGTGAACTGAAATAATCAATGCAAGCCAGGCATAATTACTGAACAGATTCAGTTAACAGATCTTTGTAAGTGGATATGCCCATATTATAGCAATAACGTATAGAAGTTACGTTATAGCTATAAAATTCAATTACCGTACTGTATTCGAATGGCCCGTCGTTAGTAATCCCAGGCAAAGTAACAATTTAGGAGGTTAGAATCTAACCTCCTTTGTTACAAATTGCACTCTCATGGATTGCTGTTATCTCTCTCATTGCCGTATTTAGCTTCTGTATTTTATGTTGTATCAACATTAGTATGATGCAAGCTGCAGCGTTCATAAGAAAATAGCTTATTAAATCTCTCCGTTACAGTTTAATTCGATAGAACTTTCTCGCGAAATTCAGTATTACAACCAAAACAACTTATGAGATCTAGAGTTTGCTCATCATTTCAATCGATTTATATAAATATAGGCCTGTATAAGACATTACCGGACCCATGTCCACTTGTTCGTTTGTTAGTTGCCACCTACAGCAAAAGCATGCACTACTTTCTACATGGTCGACATCGTAAACTTGCAAAAATCGCATGGTCTTGGATTCGCTTCAGTATACTTAAGGTTTGGCAAACTAGTGTAATCAGTAAGTTTTGAAGGTATATATCCCCTTAACTGAGTATTATAAGTAGCTACGTTCAGTTTGCTTTTCCACTCTATCGCAAAATTTTATTTGGGAAGTATAAAGTTCTTGCATATTTTGGATATGTAAAGTCGTAGAAAATATTATTTGTGTTGCAACAACCAGAAGACTAAGTTACTTAAATCGTATGTAAACTCGAGGTAACATTGTGCAACTCTTGGATTTCCCACTCCACCGACAAAAACTACGGAGTAATTACGTTTCTGAGATACTATTGGCGGGCGTCGCTGCGCGCAAGTGTAATATCTCTGGTAGTTTCGAGATACGTCTAGTTGTTGTCTGACGCAAGCGATGTAGCGTCTTGGTAAGCCGGTTGTATATAAATATCGCTTGGAGGAGCGCGTCGCGCAGTTTGTCAGTTCGTGTGCCGCTGTTCTTGCTAGTTGGTGCGGTAGTGGTGTCCTCGTGTACAAGATGCTGCGATCGGTTAGAAGAATGATGCCTGCTGCTGTGGCTTTTCGTCAAGCATCGCGGCAGCCTATCCAGTGCCGCAGTTTCTGGGATTTCACCAGATCTTCTGATCTACGGTCCCTGGCACGCGACATGGAGCGACAAGTTGAAAGGCTGGAGAGGGAACTGATGGGTGGTTTCCCTTTCAGTAAGTTACGACCTCGTTACATACCGATATCCGGCACCAGCAATTCACCCAACACATACCGGTACAACATTGATGTCGAGGGCTTCAAACCAGAAGAAATACAAGTGTCATTGAAGGATCGCGTATTAACGCTTTCAGCGAAGATGGAAAGGGTCTCGGAGGACGGAAGCAAGTTTTACCAAGAAATTGTGCGCCAGGTAAATATCCCAGAAAAAGTAAAAATTGAAGAGCTAAAGTCTTACATAAATGACGGCATCCTTTCAATTGAGGCACCCGTTACACCTGAAAGCGGACCTAAAGAAATTCCAGTCAGCCGCGAAGAACCGGCAAAATAACGTAAATGTTGCTGACTGCAATCTGTAGTTCGCAAGTCTTTTCACGACTTTACCATGTAAACAGGCACTTGCATATGCTGCACAGACTTGTTATGGAAACAGCTGATATTTTGTCAATATTGTACAATATTCAAATACTTTCATATGATAGCTTGTGTTCATCATTGCCTGATAAACTTTAAAATTTTTGAGTTATTGTTGTTGGAGTTTTACTGTAGATCAGTGTAGTAACTCGTTGAAGAGTATGTATTCAGAACACTGAATTGTGCCTTCGTATTCTTTCTTCTGTTTGTATATACTTCTGTTAGTATACTGCTAAATGATAGGGAAGAAATTTATCATGTATCTGGTACTGGATAACAGAATAAGACTGATGTAAAAGGAATCTTTTTTTCTACTTTTAGTAGCCTAATAAAATTTTTGAAGCAGACATTGTTTTACTGCTGTTGTTTTTCATCTAAAATGTTACACTTGAACGAGATAGCTTACAGCGAAGACACTGTGTAAATCATTGTAAAATCGTTAGTTAACATTGTGTTTAAGTAGTTGACTTAATGATGGAACTTCTATGAATTATTTTGCACTGATTTAATTAAAATATCGAAGACTGTCCTCAGTTGTATAGTGTAGTAGCCTACAACAAATACTAAATTTTTTTTAAATTTGCTGTTCTTATGTTCCTGTACACGTAGAATTGTGTTCGCCTACAAAATTTCTTTGTACTTTTGTAATGGCTTTTTAGCAATAAATATGTTGGTATTCATATATAAAATTGTTTTAATTTATTCAGACTACTGTAGTTTACTCAGCTAGATCTGATTGGCAAAAAAATTGAAAGTAAGAGGAAATGATAAATCTGCATGAAAATTTTTCCAAATGGAATTTACTGCATATACATGAATGTGATAGATACTTAACTGGTAGAACTTTGTGCTATGTAAAGTATCTTTTGATAATTCATTACAGACTCTAGGCCTACCTTTATCGTTATATTGAGTAATTTGCACGATATAATTTTCCAAATATATCTTGCCTGTAAGATGTAAGTTACGGCCACAGCTGCCAATGCTTTTTGCTCGTGATAATTATTACTTGTGGTGTAACAGTGAATGTGAATGAAGTTAGTCACTGAAATTACATAGGCCTATTTCAGAAATTTACACAGTACAGGGCCTTGGGTCAGAACAGAATCTTCGTAGAGCCTACAGTCATTTTATTGAAATGTTGGTAAGTCTGCAATAAATATAGTTGTATTCATACTTAATATAAACAACGTGCACTTAAAGAAAGCTCTGTGCTCTGATGCAAGCACATGAAACCGTAATACAGGGTTAACTTCTTTTCCTTTCTTACACATTCTACACATGATTTTTTAAAAGCTTTTCCAATGTTTGCCCTTACTTTTATATACATACATCATACCCAATGTTGGACGTGCTTTCAGAAATATGACCTTTGTTTCATGCATGACGTGTGATTTAATACTATATAGTATCATACTATAAACGTGATAAAATTTGGTATTTTGACACTATATTTTACATGCTTAACATACTACAATGCAGTAGGACCTACATACACAACAAACTTGATTTATATGCTTAATGTACATTACATATACAATACAATGAACTTGAGCCCTTTTACATTCTCATTGTTACATTTTTATCATACAATTCAGAACACTTAACAATATCTGGCATTCTTAGACTTGTTCAATAGGCTTTTATGCAATGACATGAGGTTACATATAAATTTTTAAGACGTGTGCTTTGTTATGGCCCTATATCTTTTAAGTGATTGGGCAGCTTATTAAACAGTTGTGATCCTGAGTGATATACACCTTTCGGGTCAACTGAAGTCTGCGATAAGACCACTTGGTATTGGCCTATGACGTCATATGAGTTAGTCAGTAGTTTGTTTACAAGCAGATCATTGATTATGGATAAGGTTTTTGTATTTATAAAGTTACCTGTAGCTTCTCTGATTGTTAGGTGTAAGTCAACAGAGGAGGGTGTTTTTCTTGCTCGGTACATTCTGTAATTGATGAGGATAATCGCAGATTATTTAGTATCTACAATACATAGGTATTATATTATCCTGTATGTTCATATCCGTTGATAGGATTTGTTTTGGTAGTTGGTATATCTAAGTAGCGTATCTTGTGAGACTCAGATATGACATCGTTGGTCAAAGCCGACTGGTTGTATTTTTCAACATACACACAATATGGGATATCATACAAATGATGCAAAAATATGCATGATAAACAATTTTCTTGATAAATTAAGTCAGTTACTTTAAACAAATCTGCTTATTTTGTGTTGCTAAGTAGGCCTAATCCATGTCATAAGTTTTTATCTATCTTGACTTCAAGAAATTTCCCAATGCATAGTCAAAGTTCCCTTCCCTCATAGGCCTAATTAATCTGTGATATAATTTAAGCAGATTGTATGGTCTTACAGTCTAAAAATAGTGTTTTTGTTTTACATTTCAATGTAATGGTACCATTGTTTATCCAGTTTTCTAGTTCTTGAAGAGTTTTTGTAGCAGTTCTGTCAGTTTTTAACTGTACCTGTTGCTGTTGAGTTGTTGCATAAATGATTGTTCATAAAGTTATCTTACATGAGTTGATGTAAGAGTAACAGGATTAAGCTTGTATCAAACAAATCTTAAGTCTGAAGATGTTAGTGGCAGATTGTGAATGATGTTCATGAGTCATTTCCAGTTCAACTCCTGTAAGCATTATAACATAGTTGTATCATGCATTTAATTCTGGTTGGATTCAGAAAGGTACTTTATGTAATATCATGACCTCAGAACAGGAGGAAGCTGTAGTAAACTATGACAATCAAGGTCCGTCATTTATAATGTCCAAACAAAAACTGAGGTAAAAAATTACAGATTGCTAAAACAGCAAATTTTTAACGATTTAATTTTACAAAATTTTTAAGTGACTATTTATTTTGTAATCCAAGAGAACTTTTCTGAGTTATTAATTAGAAAAATGTTCTTTCCATATCATTTTCACTTTGTGGAAAACACTAGTCTTCCTCTTCCCCACCAAATCCGAACTGTATTGCCACACTTTTATTATCCTAGGCCTTTGCTGTTCGTGGTGCATTCATCATTTGAGCATTCCATGTCTTCATTCATAGTTTTTTTTACATTGTAAAGTCTGCACCTAGCAGCCATTATATGCAACGACACGATCAACAAAAGTTCCATGCCTAAAGATAGGAAAACTGAACAAGTTGTAACCTTACTCAGTCTTGCCACACGGTAAACATATGTAACCTGGCATGTTTCTGTCATCAGATAGCCATAACCTTCTGAATGTAATACTACCTATCACCATAAACCCTGTACATGCCTATTACATGGTGACTCTGGGTCAGAAGTGAATGTAAGGTTACCAGCTGTGGTGGGATTTTAACTGTGTGGGTACCAGAGAGTAAGACCCCTCCCATAGCCATGTAACTTTGAATTGATGATCTAATAAAAGGAGGGCAAGCATAATATATGAGAATTTATCAGTTTACTAAATTTCATTCATATGGTTGCCAACCTAATTAGGCATTGAAATGTTCAAGCTAATACCCATGATTTGACAAACTTTTTACTTTAAAACAACTGTGTACAGGTGAGCAGAAAACGTGTTTATAGTAATATAAAAATCTGCGATCTCGATAGAAAGCAGAGTTAATGACTGGCAGACCAAACTACTTAGTGGTCAATTACGATACTGAATATTCATCGAATGTTAAAGAATTTTTGGGCATAGGTTCCCTTAACTCAGTCACTTTTTTTACACACCCATAAATTCCACAAATTTTTCAATTAAATGTACTATGAATCATTTTAGTGATGAGTTTTCTTTTAATACAGTGATGACCCTTAACTGGTACAACACACATTTTACAGGTTTTCATTATACTAAGCAATATCAATTATTTATGCAGATACCTCAGGCTATTCTTAAATTTGTTAGTGATAATTGCTGTTGTTACTTGCATCTGAGGGGGGGGGGGGGGATAGGGAACTGTGCTGTACTACTAAACTTAAGCAATTTATAACACTTTATACTGAAATTTCTTTTATGTATTTATTTCATTTTATGAAGCGTTGTATCATGTTATTCAGATCGTGAGACATTTTGAATTAACACAAGTTATTCACTAATTTTAATTTTACTGCTCCAGATATCAAACAGAGCTATTTAAATTAAAATTTTCTCTAACAAGTTCTGCCGTTTATCATTTTCCTTTTACGTAGATCACTTGGATATTTGCACAGTAGGATAGGATCCTAACAAGGTAAGTGTGTGGGATACATTATGGTGAAATCAAATTTTAGTTCAAGTGAGTGATTATTTCAAGCAAATTTAGTACTTTCTGACTAGTCCATCCAAATTACAAATCTGAAAGTATGTAACCATTTTAAATTTCCCATACTGTGGATGAGCATTTATGTAATTGTGCAACTTGAGGCACAACGATCACTGGATGTTCTTCATTTTAATACATTTGTTTCCTGTATTATTTTCTTGAATCCTTTCAAATTTTGATCACAACTACTGACACTCCTTACACAGTATTCCTCAAATATGTTGGACAGTCCACTATTCTCTGTATTCACTTCTTACACCAGAGAAGACCAGTCTTGGTCTATTCTTTCCCCCAATACCTCATAGTCTATATTAAAAGTACCACCATTATTAGTCACATTTACAAATTCCTGCTCACAATTTATAATCACTTTCTACTTATATAGCCAATCAATTCCTAGGATCCTCTTGTTACTTAAATCTGGCATGATTAGAAAGTCATGGTTGAATTTTTGACCTTTTATATAAAAATTGTCAAGAATTTGATTTTTAATGGGTTTACTCTTTATCCAGTTGCTCTTGCCACTCTGATGCCAGTTACGGATATAACAACTATTCAGGCTGTAATTTTGTGCATTCATAAAATAAAAAATATGTGCATCTGTGTCCAAAAACGCTCTAATCTTACAACCGTAAATGTCCACAAGTACTATTTTTTGCCTAATTCTGGGTTTTTCATTATCCAGTACATCTTCCCACAGCAAATCTTCTTCATTGTTCAAGTCATCCCATGAAATTTTCTATTTGGATGTTATGTTTGCTTGGAGGCTTTTCATCCTGGGAGTTGTAAATCCTTTTTCGGCATCAACTCTTTGTTTATTAATATTTCCCTTGTCAGGCCATTCTTTTCCTTAGGATCTGTATCATCGCCCGGATCCTGCATTGACTGAAATATTTTTATATTTTGTAATAATTATCTGATTAGTACCTTTTGTCATGTATTCATTTTCGGATCTGGTTTCGATATTCTTGTCATTATGTTCTACATGTACATGGATACCCTGCAAATCTCATTGAAGTGCTTAGTGGAGGGTTAATTGAACCACTTTTATGATGTTTCTCTGTAGGTCCATTTTCTAATAGCTCATGGGAAAAAGAAACACCTAAATCTTTCTGTTTTCAATGTGATTTCCCTTATTTTATTATGGCAATCATGTCTCCCTACATAGGTGGGTGCTAAAAAAATATGTTCGCATTCGAAAGAGAAAGTTGGTGACAAACATTTTGCAAATAAATCTCGCTGTACAAATAACACCTTTCTTTAATTAATTACACCCCAACTCGTGCCCGATTTCTATGACTCTCCCTGATGTTGCAATAATACAAAGTGAGCTGGTCTTTTTTATCTAAATCGTTTGTCAGCCCCACCTGTTGTGGTTCTCACTATGTGCAGCAATATTCCAAAATAGGACACACAAGTTAGTGTAGGCAATTTCTTTAGAAGAACTGTTGCATCTTATAAGTGTCCTGCCAATGAAACATAGTTTTGGTTTGCCTTCCCTACAATATTTTCTGTATTTTTTTTCCAATTTAAGTTGGTCGTAGTTGTTACCTTAACTATTTTGTATTTAGTGGTCATATTGAGGACCTCACACTTATTAAGGGCCAATTGCCAATTTTTGCACCACGCAGATAACTTGTTTGAATCATTTTGTTGTTGCTTTTGATCTTCTGGTGCCTTTAATTACCAATAAATGACTGCATCATTCGCAAAAAGTCTAAGAGTCCTAATCAGATTGTCTCCTAAATCTTTTATAAAATGAAGGAACAGTAGTGGCTCTATAACACTTCCCTGTGAAACGACAGATAGCTCTTCTGTTTTACTCTATGGCTTACCATCAATTGCAACATACTCTGTCCTTTCTGACAGAAAATAAAAAATTCAATCCCAGAACTTTGGTGATATTCCATAAGCACGCTTGTGAGATACAGTGTCAAAAGCCTTCCGGAAATCTAGAAATACGAAATCTGTTCGACATATCTTGTTGGCAGCACTCATCACATCATGTGAGTAAAGAGCTTTCTTAATCCATGTTTGACTATGGTACAATAGGTCATTCTCTTTGAGGTAGTTAATAATATTTGAGGAAAGTGTATGTTCTAAAATCCTGCTGCAAACTGGCGTTAATGATATGTCTGTAATTTTGCAGATCACTCCTATTGCCTTTATTGAATGTTGGTGTGACCTGTGCAACTTTCCAGTCTTTGGATATGGAATATTTGCTGAGTGAGTGATTGTATGTGATAGATATGGGGCTATTGCATCAGCATACTCCGAAAGGAACCTAATTGGTATACAGTCGGGACTGGGAGAATTACTTTTGTTAAGTGATTTAAGTTGTTTTAATACTCTTGGGGTATCTACTTCTAAATTATGCATGCTGGCAGCTGTTCTTGATACAAATTCTGGAGTATTTGCTTTGTCTATTCTCGTTAGGGAATTTCGAAAAGCTGTGTTCAGCAATTCTGCTTTAGCAGCACTGTCCAGTGCCAGCTGTCACCAGTGCCGCACCGTAAACAGCGCTAAGAATCTGAATTTAATTTATGTCAAATTTAATTTGCCAGTCTAGTTCATTTTCGTTAGTACTCTGTTTTAAGAGGTTTATTCCCACGTACTTGCAGATTTCGTTTGTACTAGTGTTTTAATAGTTTATTCTATCGTATTTGATAAATACCATTGTGTTAGTCTTCGTCTTTGACCGGTGTATTTCAAAACAAGTCAGAGACCGTTACTAAAGCTCGTTATCAGTCAGTCCAGTGCCAGCTGCCACCAGTGCCGCAGCGTTAACAGCGCTAAACTGCCGGACTCAGTTTTGTTGATTTGACAGTGTTGCTACCACTGACCACAGTTCAGTCAGCAGCCAGCCATCTTCATTAGAGTACTAGGCTTCTTTAAAGTTGTTAATTGCAGTTAATTGTATCGATAGGATGGATAGGATGTGTGCCTGCTGTGTGCGGACGCAAGAGGAGTTGGCCACAGTTCGCGAACAGCTGAGCGTGCTGTTGTCTACGGTCAGCCGTCTTCAGGCTGCTGTCTCGGGGTGCAGCGATGGTGGGGAGTCTGGTGCATCGAGTGGGACACCTCAGGTGTCTCACGCTTTGCTCTCTGTCCCTGCTACTGAGGCACCTTCAGGTGTACCGGACGTCATCGAACCGCCTTCTCCGCAAGGGGAGTGGCAGGTTGTACGGCGTTCGCGTCGCTCGAGGCAGAAGGCCAATGTGGAGGCTGGACGTTCGTCCACGCCCGTTCGTCCTGTGAGTGAAGGTGTGGCCACTCCTTCAGCAGGGTCCGAGCAGGTGCACGGGGGGAGGGGATTATTAGTTATTGGGATCTCCAATGTTAGGCGCGTGATGGAGCCCCTTAGGCAGATAGCGTCCAGATCTGGAAGGAATTCCAACGTGCACTCTGTGTGTCTGCCGGGGGGCCTCATCCGAGATGTGGCAGCGGCCTTGCCGGCGGCTATCGAGGGTGCAGTCGACTGCAAGTCGTGGCTCACGTCGGCACCAATGACGCTTGTCGCTTGGGTTCTGAGGACATCCTCAGGTCCTACGAGCGGCTGGCGGAATTGGTGAAGGCTGCTGCCTTCGCACGTGGGGTGCAAGCAGAGCTGTCGATTTGCAGCATTCTTCCCAGGGTTGATCGGGGTCCTTTGGTTTGGAGCCGAGTGGAGGGTCTGAACCAGAGGCTTCGCCGACTCTGTGACAGTCATGGCTGCAGATTTCTGGATCTGCGTTATTGGGTGGGGAATTGTAGGGTGCCCCTAGATAGATCAGGGGTGCACTACACTAAGGAAGCGGCTACTCGGGTAGCAGAGTACTTGTGGAGTGCACATGGGGGTTTTCTAGACTAGGCGCTAACTCTGATGAGCACTCGCCTGTCAGCATTCAAACAGCGGACTCAGGCCACGTTCGGAACAAAAATTCGAACATAAAAATATTAGCCGCGAACTTACGGCGTATTAGAAACAAAGTTCCCGAATTTGCAGCACTGCATGGAAGTTATTGCACTCAGATAGTTTTAGGCACCTAAAGCTGGCTAAATGATGATGTGGCAAGTTCAGAAATATTTAGCGAAGCGTGGAATGTATATCGGAAAGATAGACCTGATACAACTGGAGGAGGAGTGTTCATCGCTGTGGACAAAGATATTGTTTCTACTGAGATCGAGGTTGAAAGTAACTGTGAAGTTATCTGGACACGTATAACAGGTCTAAAAGAAGTAAAGTTAATAGTTGGGTGTTTTTACCGGCCCTCCAGTGCTGCTGTAGCAGTTTTAGAATCATTCAAGGAAAGTCTACACCAGGTAGTGCATAGGTATCCGGGCCATGTAATATTAGTCGGAGGTGACTTCAACCTTAAGAGTATAGATTGGGACCTTGCTAGCTATATTTCAGGCGGTACAGACAAGCAGTCTTGCGAGCTATGTTTGGACACATTCTCTGAAAACTGTCTTGAGCAGTTAAACCGGCAACCTACGCGCAATGGAAATATTCTAGACCTTATAGCCACAAACAGGCCTGACCTTATTAACGATGTCTGTGTAGAGACAGGAATTAGTGATCATGATATCGTCATAGCGTCGATGGTGGCCAAAGTTCATAAACCAGTCAAGAAGGCTAGGAGCGTGTTTTTGTTGGGAAGAGCCGACAAGCAAATGTTACGATCGCACTTAGAAAATGAATGGGCATCGTTTAATTCTGGGACTATGGATGTAGAGGAATTGTGGACTAAATTTAAGTGCATTGTTAATAAAGGGTTAGAGAAATATGTGCCAGTAAAGACGATTAAGGATGGAAAAGATCCACCGTGGTATAATAATAATGTTAGAAAGCTGCTGAGAAAACAAAGGCTGTTGCACTCTCGATTCAAAAAAGAACATGCAAAAGTTAGTAGAGATTTGTGCGTCTATAAACAGATCGATGCGTGAAGCATACAATAATTATCACAGCCATACCTTAGCAAAAGATCTTTCTGAGAACCCGAAAAAATCCTGGTCCTATGTAAAATCGATAAGCCGGTCAAAGCCCACTGTCCAGTCACTAGTTGATCATTCCGGGGCAGTAATAGAAGAAAGCAAACGGAAAGCTGAAGTTCTAAATTTAACCTTTAAGAAATCTTTCACGCAGGAGGACCGCACAAATATACCATCATTTGATCAACGTACTAATTCCGAAATGGGGGACATAGCAATAGGTATTTCCGGTGTAGAGAAGCAGCTGAGAGAGCTAAATACGAAAAAGTCTGCTGGTCCGGATGGAATACCAATTCGGTTTTACAAAGACTATTCTGTGGCATTAGCCCCCTACTTAGCTTGCATTTATAGCGAATGTTTAATTCAGCGCAAAGTTCCTAGTGATTGGAAAAAAGCGCAGGTGACTACCGTTTATAAGAAAGGAAAGAGAACTGAGCCATACAATTACAGGCTAATATCGTTGACATCGGTTTCATGTAGAATTTTGGAGCATATTCTCAGTTCAAATATAGTAAATTTCCTTGAAATGGAAAAGCTTCTTTCCATGAATCAGCACGGGCTTAGGAAACATCGTTCATGTGAAACTCAGCTTGCCCTTTTCTCACAAGACATCTTGCGAGCCATGGACGAAGGGCAACAGGCGGATTGTGTGTTTCTCGACTTCAAAAAGGCGTTTGACGCGGTGCCACACTGCAGACTGCTAACAAAGATACGAGCTTATGGAATAGGTTCACAGATTTGTGACTGGCTGGAAGACTTCCTAAGTAATAGAATGCAGTACGTTGTTCTCGACAGCGAGTGTTCATCAGAGACGAGTGTATCGTCAGGCGTGCCACAGGGGAGTGTGATAGGACCGCTATTATTTTCTATCTATATAAATGATCTGATGGACAGAGTAAGTTGTAATTTGCGGCTGTTTGCTGATGATGCTGTGGTGTATGGGAGGGTGTTGTCTGTAACTGACTGTAATAGCATACAGGTTGACTTAGACAAAATTTCTAGTTGGTGCGAAGAATGGCAGCTAACTCTCAATGTAGAAAAATGTAAGGTGATGCGCATGAGTAGAAAAAACAATCCTATAATGTTCGAATACAGCATTAGTAGTGAGCTTCTTGATGCTGTCGCGTCGTTCAAATATCTAGGCGTAACATTGCAGAGCGATATGAAATGGAACGAGCATGTAAGGACAGTTGTGAGTAAGGCAGACAGCCGACTTCTGTTTATTGGGAGAATTTTGGGAAGATGTACTTCACCTGTAAAGGAGACCACGTATAAAATGCTTGTACGACCACGTCTTGAGTATTGCTCAAGTATTTGGGACCCACAGCAGATCGGTTTGAAGGAAGACATAGAGGTGGTTCAGAGGCGAGCAGCTAGATTTGTTACCGGTAGGTTCGACCAATGTGCGAGTGTCATGGAAATGCTCCGGCAACTCAATTAGAGATCGCTGGAAGAAAGACAACGTTCTTTTCGTGAATTTCTGTTACGTAAATTTAGAGGGCCAGAATTTGAAGCTGAGTGTAGTATGATCTTGCTGCTGCCTACTTACATTTCGCGTAAAGATCACAAAGACAAGATTAGAGAAATTAGGGCTCGTACGGAGGCATATAGACATTCTTTTTTTCCTCGTTCAATTTGGGAGTGGAATAGGAAAGGAAATGCCTAGTAGTGGTACAGTGTACACCTCCGCCACGCACCTTACGGTGAATTGCAGAGTATGTATGTAGATGTAGATGTCATCAAGCATCACTTTTTCTATTGTGTAATGAAGATATTGATTTTGTTTTGCTGCTAGTATACTTTATATATGAACAGAATTTCTTAGGATTATTTACCAAATTATGTGGCAGGCTCTCATTGTGGTAATTATTGTAAGCTTCTCACATTGAAGTTCAAGCTAAATTTCTAGTTCCTGTAAAAGATTGCCAGTCTTGGGGATTTTCTGTGCTATTAAATTTGGCATGCTTTTTTCTTTGCTTTTGTAACAGTGATTTAACCTGTTTGGCGGTGATGGCGGGTCAGCCCCCTCCATTGTTAATTTCTTTGGTATTAATCTGTCAATGGTTGTCAATATTATTTCTTTGCATGTAAGCCACATCTGATCGACACTCACATTGTTAGTTTTGAAAGACTGGAAATTCTCACTCAGGAAAGCGCTAATCTAATTTTTATCTGCTTTTTAAATAAATATGCTTTTCTTTTAATTTTTGTGGATTTGGAAAGTCAAATATTCAGTCTTGCTACAACAAGCTGTGTTGACTAATCCCTGTGTCCGTTTTGATGCTCTTTTTTAACGCCAGATTATTTCTTGCTAGGAGGTCATGTATGTTCTCTCTAATGAAGTCTACCATGCCTTCATCATTTCCTGCACCATTATCATTCTCTAAAAAGAAAGCTTTCAGCAGATTCCTAGTGAACACTTAAATTATCACTAGTTTCATAGTTCAGGTAGCAGTTAATCCTATCAAGATCAAAATTTTCCATTTGTTCACTTTACACAGCAGTCTCTTCCCCATTGTCACTAACAGTTTCAGAATCTGAGCTATCACCTCATTCTCCCAGATGACATGAACATCTACCTTGTAACTTGTGTAATCATTATCTGTTTCTATGGCACAGTTGCATTCCTGGTTTACAAGTTCCTTAAGGGAGATACGGAGCATTTACTATTTCCCTTATGCTGCACTCAAAATTTCATCTTTGTTCCCATTACATTTTGCTGCGATTGTGTTAGCACTATTTTCCTTTATTCCTATGTTTGTCTTAATATGTGACCCTGGCGCTATCTTTATCTAATTCTCCCTTTTCATGAACAATTACGCCAGCTCGCATTCCTTCCATGGCTGCGTTATTTGAAATTACCTCCCTTTCTTACTCCTCTTCATCTTTATTGATTGTTAAACACAACACATTATGACTATCGCTTTTCTCTTCTGTACACACTGCTTTAACCCCATGTATAAAGCATTTATTTGCTTACAACAATTGGATAAATCAGGACAGCCTTCTTTGCTATTATTATGCGGCTTCACACACTCCCATGTGTACCTATTACACACATACACTCCTTGCTGTACTGCTAACCCATCAACTGTTATTGACTGGGGTTCATTACACCCGTTCAAGATGTCATCTACTGCCTCTAAGTTCTCAGCGTTACCAGATGTCTGCTGTGTTCCATCTGCCTTTGCTACCTGTTTGCTTTGTTTCTGCCTGCTGAGCCACTGCACTGCTGTGACACAGTTGGCGGCACACCTGATGCTCTATTTGCCTGCATTAGCTTTGCTTGGCAGCTACAATAGTTAATGTTATGCCGCGGCTTTTTACATCGAACCCACGACCTATGGGTGGGTTTTGTTCTGCATTCCATGTTGGAGCAACTCCCACCAGACACGGTTTTTAGTTTTTCTCATAATTATTTAGTACTTAAAGCCTTAACTTTGTTTTGTACTGTTCTGACTCTTATCCAATGTGTTTACGCTTTTATTCGTTTTCTCTATTTTATCATAAATTATGGCATTATGATCATAAATTTCTTTTATTTTACTATTTTGATATTTCAATTTGGTTCACACCTGATCCATCCCTATTTTTATTTCATTATTTTGGTTAAACATTTGTAATATACTATCAAGTCTAACTGTTGTGTCAGTTTTTTTTTATGTTCATACTCACCCTCTTGTTCAGAATGTTCTTCACCCCATCTGTTTCCCCTTCACTAACTTCTACTGAATCTTTTGTTCAATGTGAGGGTATCAACATTTGAAACAAATACCTCTCATATTCAGTGTTGATTGTGTGTTGTTATTGCCTGCCATTTCTGCCCCTGTATTAACAGCCTCGTCATTTCCTGTGTAATGATCAGCCATTTCTGCTCTCTTTCTTTCTGTTAATTGGATGTAGTATTTGAGCCATATATACTATTTATGATCAAAACATTTCCTTTTCTACTTGTTACTACTGTTTGCTTGTTTGCAAATTTAATCCCGATTATGAAATTGCCTCTCTTTTACTAGCTCATCAGAAAACACTTTGTTCGCAGCCTGTCATGCAGAGCCAGATGTAACCATACTTAGTCTTGCCATATGGTAACCATATGTAACCTGGCTTGTTTCTGTCACCAGGTAGCAATATGTAACTTTACTGTATGTAATACTACCAATCACCCTAAATCCTGTATATGCCTTTTACATGATGAATCTAGGTCAGAAGTGAATGTAAGGTCAGCACCTGTAATGGGATTTTTTAATTTAACCATGTGTGTACCAGAGAACAAATCACCTCCCACAGGCATGTAACTTTAATGAAAGGATGGCAAGCATAATATACAATAATTTATCAGTTTACTAAATGATATTCACGTGGTTGTCAACCAAATTCAAGCTGTTACCCACAATTTGATTGAAACCTGTTATTGCTGTTGCATTGAAACAACTGTGCACAGATAAGTGGAAAACACTATGTTGATAGTAATATAAGGATCTGTGATCTCTATAGACAGCAATGTTAATGATAAGGCAGACCAAACTACTTAGGTTAGTGTTCACTTATGATCCTGAATGTGAAGTAAGTTTTTGCATTTCAATAATAGTCATCAAATAGTAAAGAACTTTTAGGCATAGGTTGCCCCTGTGTCAGTCACTTTTTATTTACACACAGAAATTCCACAAAATTTTCAATTAAATGTACTATGAATCATTTTAGTGGTGGGTTTTCTCTTAATACAGTGATGACCCTTAAACTGGTATATCAGACATTTCACAGTTTTTCATTAACTAAGTAATATCAAGTATTCTTTGTGATAATGACTGTTCTTAATTGTAGCTGAGAGAAAAATGATAGGGAACTGTGCTGTACTACCTAACTTAAGCAATTTATAAAACTTTACTACTGTCAAAGTGTCAACCAAGTGAAGACACTTCTGACGTCAAGTGAAGTCTTCTCTTGAAGAAGAGTTCTGTTACTGCTTTGCTAAAGAATGAACACTTAATAACTGTAAATGGATTACCCTGTTGTCAGGATGACAAGCTCTAACAACATGATAACATTTTATTGTCAGGATAGCATTTTTGCAAGGAATCTTATAAAAATATGGGTATGTGGGATCTTTACCTTTGCTCAGGTATGAGGCGTAAATGAAACTGTTTTTATACAAAATATATTTATTAAACAAATAAATCAGACATTATTCTTGTTGTTGTTGTTGTTGTTGTGGTCTTCAGTCCAGAGACTGGTTTGATGCAGCTCTCCACCCTACTCTATCCTGAGCAAGCCTTTTCATCTCCTCATAAGAACGACAACCCACATCCACTTGAATCTGCTTACTATACGCGTCTCTTGGTCTCCCTCTGCGATTTTTACCCCACACACTTCCCTCCAACGCTAAATTCACAATTCCTTGATGTCTAAGAATGTGTCCTACCAATCTATCCCTTCTTTTAGTCAAGGTATGCCAGAAATTTCTTTTCTCCTCAATTTGGTTCAGTACCTCCTCATTAGTTACGCGATCCACCCACCTAATCTTCAGCATTCTTCTGTAGCACCACATTTCAAAAGCCTCTATCCTCTTTCTGTCCACACTGCTTATCGTCCATGTTTCACTCCCATACAAGGCAACACTCCATACAAATGCCTTCAGAAAGGACTTCCTTAGGCTTAAATCAATATTCGATGTTAACAAATTTCTCTTTTTCAAAAACGCCTTTCTACCCATTGCCATTCTGCATTTTATATCATCTGTACTGCGACCATCATTTGTTATTTTACTGCCCAAGTAACAAAACTCATCTACCTCCTTTATTGTTTCGTTACCTAATCTAATTCCTTCAGCATCACCTGATTTTCTTACACTGCACTCCATTACCCTAGTTTTACTCTTGTTAATGTTCATCTTATATGCACCTTTAAGCACACTATCCATTCCGTTCAATTGCTCTTCCAGGTCCTTTGCTGTATCTGACAGAATTACTATGTCGTCGGCAAAACGCAATGTTTTTAATTCTTCACCCTGAACTTTAATTCCTTCTCCAAATTTCTCCTTGCTTTCCTTTATAGCTTGCTCAATGTACAAATTGAACAACATTGGGGAAAGGTTACAACCCTGTCTTACTCCCTTCCAAACCACTGCATCCCTTTCATGCCCTTCAACTCTGACAACCGCTGTCTGGTTTTTGTACAAGTTGTAAATAAGCTTACGCTCCCTATATTTTACTCCTGCTTGCTTCAGAACTTGAAAGAGTTTATTCCAATCAACATTGTCAAAAGCCTTCTCCAAATCTACAAAAGCTAGAAATGTTGGTTTGCCTTTTCTTAATCTATCTTCTAGGATAAGGCGTAAAGTGAGTATTGCCTCCCGTGTTCCTACATTTCTCCTGAACCCAAACTGATCTTCCCTGAGGTCGGCTTCTACCAGCTTTTCCATCCTTCTGTATATAATTCGTGTTAATATTTTGCAACCATGACTTATTAAACTGATAGTTCTGTAGTTTTCACACCTGTCTGCACCCGCTTTCTTTGGAATGGGGATTATAACATTTTTCTTAAAGTCTGAGGGTACTTCACCTGTCTCATACATCTTACACACAATGTGAAACAATTTTGTCATGGCTGGTTCTCCCAGAGACTTCAGTAGCTCTGACGGGATATCATCTATTCCAGGGGCCTTGTTTCGACTTAGATCTTTCAGTGCTCTGTCAAATTCATCTCTCAGTATAGTATCTCCTATTTCATCATCATCTACATCCTCTTCCCTTCCTACAATAGTGTCTCGAAGTTCGTTTCCTTTGTAGAGCCCCTCTATATACTCTTTCCACCTTTCAGCTTTCCCTTCTTTGCTGAGAACTGGTTTTCCATCAGTGTCCTTGATATTCATAGAGCTGTTTTTCTTATCGCCAAATGTTTCTTTTATTTTCCGGTAGGCTGTATCTATTTTTCCCCTATTTATACATTCTTCTACATCCTTGCATTTGCCTTCTAGCCAGTCCTGCTTAGCCATTTTGCACTTCCTGTCAATCTCATTTCTTAGTCGTCTGTACTCCATTTTGCCTGTTTCATTTACTGCATTTTTATATTTTCTCCTTTCATCGATTAAATTTAGTATCTCCTGTGATATCCAAGGATTCTTTGTAGGTCTTGCCTTCCTACCTATTTTGTCCTCTGCTGCCTTCACTATTTCATCTCTCAATTTTACCCATTCCTCCTCAACTGTTTTATTTTCCCCTGTTTCTGTCAATTGTTGCCTGAAGCTCCCTCTGAAATTCTTAAGAACTTCAGGTTCCTTCAATTTATCTAGGTCCCATCTCCTTATTTTCCTACCTTTCTGTAGTTTCTTCAGTTTCAGCCTACAGTTCATAACCAACAAGTTATGGTCAGAGTCTATGTCTGCCCCTGAGTATGTCCTACACTTCAAAACCTGGTTCCGAAATCTATGTCTTACCATTATAAAATCTATCTGGTATCTCCCGGTGTCTCCTGGTCTCTTCCACGTATACAACCTTCTTTTGTGATTCTTAAACCAGGTGTTTGTTATAACTAAATTATGTTCCGTGCAAAATTCTACCAGGCGGCTTCCTCTTTCATTCCTTTTGCCCAGACCATATTCACCCACTATCTTCCCTTCCCTTCCTTGTCCTACTACCGAATTCCAGTCTCCCATAACAATTAAGTTTTCCTCTCCCTTAATTGTCTGAATAATTTCCTTTAGCTCCTCATATATTTCTTCGATCTCCTCATCATCGGCAGAGCTAGTTGGCATATAAACCTGTACTACTGTTGTCGGTGTTGGCTTCGTATCTATCTTGACAATGATAATACGATCGCTGCGCTGGTCATAGTAGTTTACCCGCATTCCTATTTTCTTATTCATTATCAATCCTACTCCTGTGATACCCCCAACTGATTTTGTATTTATAATCCTGTACTCACCTGACCAGAAATCCTGTTCATCCTGCCACCGAACTTCACTAATCCCCACTATATCTAACTTCAACCTATCCATTTCCCTTTTTAAATTTTCTAATTTTCCTACTCGATTAAGGGATCTAACATTCCACGCTCCGACCCGTAGAATGCCAGTATTGTCTTTCCTGATGATCACATCCTCCTGAGTAGTCCCCGCCCGGAGATCCGAATGGGGGACTATTTTACCTCCGGAATATTTTACCCGAGAGGATGCCATCATCATATTTCCATACAGTAGAGCTGCATGTCCTCGGGAAAAATAACGGCTGTAGTTTCCCCTTGCTTTCAGCCGGTCGCAGTAGCTGTGTGGCAAAGCCACATTAGCTGATGTTACAAGGCCAGCTCAGTCAATCATCCAGACTGTTGCCCCTGTAACTACTGAAAAGGCTGCTGCCCCTCTTCAGGAACCACACGTTTGTCTGGCCTCTCCACAGATACCCCTCCGCTGTGGTTGCACCTACGGTACGGCTATCTGTATCGTTGAGGCACGCAAGCCACCCCACCTCGGCAATGTCTGTGGTTCATGGGTTCTTACTGTAATGAAATGACATGGTGAGTGTCATCAGCAGGGGTAGTGAGGTGTACGGTGGCGAAGTGCGAGCGTGAGCTGCGTACTCTGATTATACTGGCAGTGTATCTCCCTCTCGCTCGTCAGTTGAACAGCGTCAGCTGTCGACGCTAATACTCTCCGCACATGTGTTAACAGCCTGAAATTACCTCATGGCAATGCCGTGTGAGTTTCTCTTCTTCTTTGCCCACAAGTGTTGTGCTTTGACCAGAGGTAGGAGTGCAGCGTGGAGATGACGCGTCCTTGCCTGGGGTTGAACCAATGTTCTACAGGTTGCACTTATTCGATGGCGGTTCCTGTGATGGGGATCGTAGGCGATTTTCATGACCACACCATGTCCTATCATTCTGGTCAGCCATCCTGGGCGAGTACCTCTATTATTCTTGATCTCTTTCCCGAATGCTGTTACTGGCGACCAGATTCTTCCTTCTTCTATCTTCAACTGTCACTACCAGTGGCTGTTCATGACTTAAACTCAAGCAACTGCTGCTGCTACTAATGCTGCTATTGCCAATACTGATGATACTATCTACCTGGCAACATCTTTTTGGCCATGGTATTTATTTGAGGAACCTGGTTGAGGTGACCGAATTCAGGATCGACTGTCACATTGTTCTGGAGGTCAGTACACTAGGTTATTGGCTTCTGGTCACGTTGCTTCAAGCTGGTCACGTTTGGCAGTCTGTGGTTTCTTGTGAGGTGGTCAGTTGATGCCCTGATCGCTGAATGCTTGGTTTCTATGGACTCCTTGCCACATGTGAATACTCAACGGGACAATGTCCTGCTGAATCTGCTGTGTTAGCCGGTCGATGCAGGTCTCACCTGTGCCTCTGAACTGAACTAGGTTTTCATTATTACTTCATGTATTATTCACTTTTCATTTATTACTTCATTTATTATTCACTTTTCATTTATTATTTCACTAATTTATATACTCAGTTTACTGCACTCAACATTCCTCCACCCTTCGGAAAAGTTCATCCTCGAATTTATGATTCAGACACTTATAAACCATCTAATTTACTCAACATTCATCCACTCTTAACATAGTAAAATCACTATCACAATAATTATATCTTGGAAAGGATAGGTTGTTACTCACCACAGAGATGCCCAATGAGCTGCAGAAAGCCACACAAAACAGAATAATGAAAATAAAGCTTTCAGCTGTTACGCCTTCGTCTTCCATAGAAAATGCGCGTGCCACTCACTCACTCAAACACACACACACACACACACACACACACACAAAACCGAACTGCCATCTCTGACTGCTGTGGCCAGTAATAGTCTGGCCGCAACAGCTGGAAACGGTGTGCATTTCTGTGGCTCATTGGGATCTCTGTTGTAAGTAGCAACCTATCCTTTCCAAAATATTGCCACACTAATGAAAAATTGTACACCTGAATGATTTCACATGCTTCACAACTAGTTAGCTGAGAACACTTTTATCTTTAAAACAAGTTGCTGTACTCTTAGAAGTTTCATAGCACAAACAAAGAAGAGCTATAGGGTTTTTAAATGTCAACAACATTGCATTGCAATACATTTTCTTTCACTTCACAATTATTCAGTTGTAAAATTATCTATACTGTAACAACATTGTAAATAGAAATTTACTAACCCTGAGACAGTTTTTCATCTCAAACATGTGAAAGACATTAAAAATAAAGGTGAAGCATTGAATTAAAGCGGGGGTGGCCAACCTTTACAGCCTGCGGGCCAAATCTTTGAGAGGGGATTACCCCGCGGGCCGCATTATCGATTTTTCTATTGTGAAGCAAAAAAAGCAAGAAATATTAATTTATTTAAAAAATAGAACAAAAGTGATTAAAGAATATTTATTCTACAAATTATTATAAAAATTTTTGCTATAAAATTTATTATCCATTTTAATACAGTATTTCACTCAAATAAGTGAGTCAATGTTGACGTCAAGTTAAGCTGTTGCTACACACAAAGAGTTTTCCAGATCAACTGTAATCCGTGTTATCATATTTGATTGAATGTAATTCATTCAACTAAAAAGCTGTCCACACACATGTACGTGTTTCCAAATAATGAAATCATTTTATAGCATGTTTGTATACGCTGGATATTTTTCGTCTAAATATGTTTTATAGAACGTTTTCAAACCAACCTGATGAGATTTCTGTTTTAATTGTACATTGCATTGCATTTCACACCATAGTATTTGTAGATGTCCCGGTAGTGAACTCGTGTCTACAGACGTTGGAGTAGCCGAGCGGTCTAAAGCGTCTCGCTGCGGAGCGCTCGGTTGTTCACCGTGGAGGTTCGAGTCCTCCCTGGGGCATGGGTGTGTGTGTTGTCCTTAGTTTAGTCTAACTAGGTTTAAGTAGTTTGTAAGCTACGGACTGATGACCACGCAGTTTGGTCCGTTAGATTTACAAACATTTGAATGTTTTTCTACAGACGGTGGCATAGCAAATACAAAAAAAAAAAGCAGACGATATTTCTTAAATCTTGAAATCGGGTTCCAAATTCGTATTTCAAGTCAGACATTAAAGAAGCTCAAAGTGTTGTCCGAGTTTCATTTGGAATGCAAAAATACGATCAAGTATACCTTTAATCGCCTGATCTTTTCTTTCGAGTCGAGTATTAATAATATTTAGCTCGCTAGTTATACCAACTAAGAATGAAAAGTCGGAAAGCCATTCCTTATCATCAAATTCTGGGAGTCTGACTTGCTTTCAAAGAATGGTTGTATTTCTTGCTTCAAACTTTTCAAAATTTTTCACGGGGCAGCCATCTTATCTCTGTATAATATGAAATGTTACCGTGTTCTGAATCCAAAGGCTTCAAAAATTCTTGGAAATGTATACTCATCTAAAGCTAGTGGATAAACCTCTCGACTTAATAAAGTTCACTGGTTTGATAACTACCTTCATGGCATGTCCATTTTGAGGCACTTGGCATATAAATTCTCTTGATGGATAACACAATGAAAGTTTGTGATGTACTATCAACTTTGCAGACCTCGTTTTCAGTTAACTGAACTAAACATTTGCTTATTCCAGCCACTGCTGGAGCCTCATCTGTTGTTAGCACCAATATGTTGTCAAACTTTAATGAAAATCGACTTAATGACGATGTAAATCTCGTGACTTACGTGGATACAATGCCACTAACTCTTCTGTTTTATTAACATGGGCATCAAAATCACTGACATAAATCGCCACTTGGTCGCTATCCGGAGTATCTGTACACTCATCCAGAGATAGTGAATAAAACATCAACTCAGAAGCACGATTTTTAAATTATCTTCAATTGTCCCTTGCACTTGTCAAACATAATTACATGTATAGTCTCGTATTGCCGTTTGATGTTATATTCTTTTGAAACAGAGATTCCTTGCATATTAGATATATAGGTTTTATTTTATATTACACACACACACACACACACACACACACACACACACACACACGTTTACTGTCCACCTGCCTTGAATAGTTCTCAACATTTTCCCCATAAGTCAAACTGACAAAGACATCACACGGTAATCGAAGTATTGTAATTTTTTAAATATATATGTTGTACGTGAAGTTCAGAATGAAATATCAGTTACGTAAAGTAGTTCCATGCATCTCCCAAGAATAGTTTAACATCGTAAAACACTGGATGCGCGTCCTACGTGTTCATTGGTTCACTGGAGCCCCCAAAAAAGAAAGCTGATCATGCAAAAAAAAAAAAAAAAAATTGTGTCTTGAATTATGATTCTTCATTTCATTCTCCTAGCAGATCATTTTATCTTCAATGCACATGCGCAAAGCTTCCTTGTAAACAACATACACGCTTCACGGTTGTTTTTGTCGCACTGGATATTTGTGAAAAACAAGGCATATTTGGTAAAATTTCAGCACCCTTTCTGCGTGCGTAAGATAACAGAGCGATTTTCTTACAATTAGTTATTTACTGTGGTTTAGTGTTAATGACTTGTGAGCTAACAGTGATTTTGTTACGATCGCCTAACAACGCAGTATTTACTGTGATATCAAAATTCAAATGTTTTATATATTAAGGGACTTAACTACGTTGGTCTTCAGTTCCTAGGCTTACAAACTATTTAAGCTAACAAAGTAACTTATGCTAAGGATAAGACACACTCGTGCCTGAAGAAGAACTCGAATCCCCGATGGCGAGCAACCGCGCGCTCCACAGCAAGACGCCTTAAAACGATCGGCCACTCCAGCGCGGCACTTTAGTGTTCACGATGACAGGGATTACAATACTCAATATTTTTATACCCGTAGGAGATGTTTTCAGCCTAAATGGCGGTACCACAGAGGTATACTTTTCGCCAAATTATCAGTGTTTCATTTAAGTACGGTATTATATTCTCTCTAGAATTTTTGATACTTCTATTGAACTGCTTTAGGAAATTTGTATTTTAGTTCTGAACGTCATGTATCTTAAATATTAAAATTGCTGATGCTTCACTTAACCTGGCAGTCTTACTTTAAAATTTCGACATCTTTTTTTTATGATTCTTACTGAAAAGTATTCTACATTTCAGATCTATAACATTATCTACATCTACATGGGATACTCTGCAAAAAGACAGGATCTCTGTTCATTTTTGTAATACACATTCCTTAAACGTCATCAGTAAAACCACATTATTATAATTAGTTTTGTACTACTGAAAAGATGGTACTGATGCAGAAACCATTGTTAATGTCGACTGGTGTACCTGCCCGCCATAACTGAATACATAAAATACATGCAAGCCTAGTAAAAATAAAAACTGGCATCTTAGATCAATTGTAAAAAAGATAAAAAGCTGGTTTTACTTGAAAAATTACTCTGTTTAGTCACAACCGCTACTAATCGTGTCCTTATTACCATCCACTCACTTTGACTGGAGACAATTCAAAAATTTCTTTCGGAACATTCAATGCTAACGCAGTAGCTGAAGCGATTATGGTTCAAAGAATGCAACATCAATCTGAAGGGTCCCCTGTCGCTCGGTGCAGCGAATTATTATCTTCCGTCAGATAGAAGAGGAACTGTAGTCACCGTTGTGTATTCGGCATGCTACAAGCTAGGGCTGATGTGACAGCAATGAAGGTGCATGCTACATGACTATTATCTGTGCTCCAGCCTGCAGTCGCCACAAGCGAGCGCTATGGATTCCTACACCCGAGTGCCTTCTTCCCTCTCGTCCTCGCCCGACCGTTCTCCAGGAGGCTAGGCAGCTAGCAAAGCTGCCCTTCTTTTCGGTGGTCCTCTCGCCGCACTCAAGACAACAAGCCCACATCTCCAGCACCGCCACCCTCAAATGACTTCCGCAAGCGTGGAACTGGCCTCCACGGAATCCACAACGGGCGGCCAGTTGGCGGCGTCCGACGCCCCACAAGCTGCCTCTCCCGTCCCCTTACTTCTCAGCCACATTCCACGCAACATACTGTACTGTTTTAAAAACAGGAATTTATACAAAAATTTAATGATTGCTGAATCAATGAAATTATATATACTTACTGTAATTCGATATGATACTAAAGACTTTTGATGGAATGCTATTTAGCAGTTTTACATGAAATAAAAGTCTAAATTTTTCTTTTATATGAAACAGCTCCGCGGGCCAAAACTTATCGGCTCGTGGGCCACATGCGGCCCGCGGGTTGGCCACCCCTGAATTAAAGTTTGTGATGCGGCTGGGATCAATCCCGGACCTCGCTTACCAGGCAGAGGTCTTACCACTTTTATTTAATTCCCCTGCCCCCTTTGGGTACATCTGTGTTTTGTGGTCGTTGTTTCAGTTCGTTCTTGGTTGGTCATTGATTACTTGGCTCAGCCTTTTTATTACAGAGGGCGTTTAGTCCCCTGACCGGGCACGCTGAACCATGGCGCCCAGCTCCACTAGACCACCGCACAACTAGTGGTTGGAGCTACTCAGAATAGTCTAAGTATGACTTCCCTCCATGGCACAAACCTTAATTCAGATTCTGCCTAAGGTTAAAGGCAGGAATGTTCCAATATGTCCATTGCCAAGGTCTATTCTGCTCATGGAGAGCCTTGGCAGTAGTGACAACATTTCTTGGAACACAGAAGCTGAATAAAGGTTTGTGACGTGGAGTGAAGTCATACTTAGACTATTCCTAGGCGCCTTAACCGCTAGTGGTGTAGTGGTCTAGTGGTAAGACATCTGCCTGGTAAGCATGGAGGTCCAGGTTCGATTCCCGGCTGCATCACAACTATTAATTCAATTCTTCACCTTTATAACAACTTTGTTGCAAAATTGGTCTATCTACTAGTGGTTAAAGTATGATTATTACACTAATTCTCAAAAGCATTTATAGGAGTAAATAAATAAAGAGTTTGGTATCCAATTAAAAGGGATTTAATAAAGTGCTATGTAATTATTCAGTTTTTCCTTCATCTCAAATACATGAAAACTGTAGAAAGCAGAAGGACCAACAAAAAGGTTCCAGAGATACCTGTTCCCAGTGATATAATTTTAGACTTGTGCTTGCTTTTCAGTTTTAAGACATGTTGCATCATAATATTAGCATCACTTTTACCTTGCTGTGAATTTATAAAATTATCTAGTGACTTCAGAATAGTACTGTCGAGGGAGTGTCCAGGTAAGATAGATTTTGTGTTGGAAATGCTTGCATGGTGATTTCTGGACTATAAATTATAGGAAAGGATGAATTAACATTAGCTGTATGGGTGATAGTTGCTGGTAAACACAAATTTATTCCTGATATGGAACAAAATGTACCATTAATTATCAACCCACCCCCACAAAGCTGAAAATGTTGTATTGTTGTGGCTACACCATTATCATAACATTGTGCAAAAATATCACCTGGCTGATGGACTGCATACAACCAGTGATTTTCTACAAGCTCGAAAAAATATGATGTAGAAGTTAATATATCTCATGGACAATTTGTGGCTTCAGCTTCTTCGAAAAATAACTTGAGATTCACAACTATTAGTATGTAATTTGATTACGTGAGATGGACGTATAATAACTTGTTTGAATATGCAGCAACATAATTCTGAAATTGGGTAAAACTTTACAATCCGGGCCGCCGCGCAGTATCGTATGTTCAGATGTTGGTAGCGGCCGCGGCCAACCAATCGTAGCACAGACGGTCACAGCCAATCAGATATCGCGTAATATAGCCTATGTGTTGCTTTGACGATAGATGATATTGATAGTAATCAAGGTATATAGAAAAAGGCTAAAACTTTACAATCCGGGCCGCCGCGCAGTATCGAATGTTCAGATGTTGGTAGCGGCCGCGGCCAACCAATCGTAGCACAGACGGTCACAGCCAATCAGATATCGCGTAATATAGCCTATGTAATGTCAAAAACGCACATCTAGACGAAATGAAATATAACCTATTCTAATGTACGAAAAACGTAGTAATAATTATGACGTAAGTGAAAAAACACTGAGAAAGCATTGAAATATTACGCAATTTATAATGAACATCACACGAAAAATTTATCAGTAACTGCAAATGATACATGTTAAACATTGTTATAATTTGTATCACGAAATAAGAATCGTATTTTATGTTAGCGTAATGATCGTTGTTTAGAACTTCCTGACTTTGACCGTAACACACTATGATCACAACATGTGAAAAACAGGTGTTAACATCACGTTTCAATTACTTTATTTTTAAAATGAATAACACTATTCGAATGCGGAACATCGCTAACTCCAGAATAACGTTTCTGTACATGGACAGGTTTCTTGTTTAAATTCAGCACTTTCCTGTAACGCAAATCGAAATAAGTGTGTCTTTCTCTTAAATGATATAAATGATGAAAATTTCTCCAATGCCTTTGGATACGCTCATAATGCAACTTATTGAAATTGTCATTCAACTCTCGTAAAGGAAGCCATATGTTATAACACTCAACGTTATGTCCATACAAAAAAGCGGCAAAAATCTTACAATCACCATAATTAAAATCACTTGTGAACACTATCTTGACAAGGTAGTATGGCCAAGAAGCAGCAATGACAATCAAGAAACATTCTTCGTCATTATTTTTCGCTGAATATCTATTCAGAATGAAAGTTTTACTGTAACTTGTAATCCCTAAGCAGATACATATATGCAAAACATCACTATAGAAATCAGTACAATTTCTTTAAGAATAGAAAGTACTACCACATTGCGAATGACAACTTACGTAAATATAAATTGACGTAATAAATAATTAATTTTTTGCACTGACCATCAAGTAAGTAATTAATGCTGTTCCTGCTCTATGGTTGACAGGTTCTCGATGTACCCTTGTCCGCTCAGTAAATTGACTGTAAATACTCAATACGAAGGGAATACATTCGAATATTGCGCCAGTATAAAACAACCAATTTCATTGGCTACCGTATACTACTACCTGATTGGCTGGTCAGATGACGTCACCTCAGCCAACATCGAAACACTCGATAGTGCGCGGCGGCCCGGATAGTAAAGTTAAGCCATTTATTTAGTCTGCCCCAATTAACCAGAAATGAGTCCATCATGTAGCATTCAAGGGTACCCATTTTATCTGTTACTTTACATTACCTACATATTTCTACCTTCTACTTCTTCACTGTGATAAAAATTAACCATTAATATTTACAAAAATATTTAAATTTGTAGCATTTATCGTACCTGTGATCGAATATTTATGATGCCAAGTCTGTGCTTTACGCTGGCGTGTCTACTGTTTTTCTTTTTTGTACATCTCCACCCTCCAGATGAGCAGGTACTATTGTTGATGGTATAACATCTGGATCTCCTTTGAAAGGTTTTAAACGATTGGCATGGACGTAATTGTTCTGGTGGGCAGCTGTAATTTAAAGTTGACTGGCAGCGTGATATCAATAATCTGTAAGGTCCTCTATAGTTCTGAGACTAATTTCTTCATTTTTTCTTTAGTTACATATGGGATTGACAGCATGACCCATTGCCTGATTTTGTAATTTGGATATTTCACTTGTGGATTACCTAATCTTTCTTGTCATTACAATGCTTTACTATTAGATTTTTGAACTTATTTTCCACACATCCCTCATCATGCGAACAAAATCTTTTACAATTTCTCCAGATTTTCTGTTTTTCTGCCTGAGTACATCAAAGGAAGACATGGCATTTTTCTGCCATAGACTACTTCATAAGGTGACATTCCAGTTGCTTCTTGTGATTTAGTGTTGTAAGCAGAAACAATCATTGCTAGATAAATGTTCCAATTATTATGTAGTTCATTAATATAGTGGCTAAGCATCTTACCGATTGTCTGGTGAACTCTTTCAATTCTTCTGTTGCATTATTGTGTAATGGTGTTGTACACAATTTCCTTACTTTTAATAAATGGCATAGCTAAGGATGTGAGTGACACTGCCATTGACGCATACCCCAGCCAGTCCCTTGATGGTGCCACTTCTGTGTTGCAATTTTTCTTGAAGATACTAAATAATGCTCAAAACAAGTACTCAGCCTTCGATCAACAACTCCTGGCCATCTATGAGGCCGTAAAACACTTCTGTCTGTCGTAGACAGCTGTTCTTTCTGCATTCTCACAAACAGTCTGGTTGGTGCTATCTCTAACACTCCAGTGGACCCTCCCCCATGGCAGTTCTGCTATTTTGACTACATTTCTCAGTTCACCAATGACGTCTGCTACATCAAAGGCATGAACAATGTCATGGCCAATATCCTTTCATGCATTGATGTAGTTTCTTCTCTCTTGGACCCCTCTCAGTTTGCCACTTTGCAAGTGGCTGATGATGACACCATGCATTTCAGATTCTTCCTCTTCTTTGTGACCTACCTTCACCACGTTCCCTGGGGTATTGGGTGAGATTTGGTGTGATGAATCCACTGGAAAGCTCTGCCCCTACATTCCTTGCTGCCTATGGTGAGAAATCTTCAACAAACTATGCAACCTGGTTCACCCAGGAGTTAAAGCCTCCACTAAGTTGGTCACAGACCAATTCATGTGGCGGGACATTAAGCATGATTTCCATGCCTGGGCTCGCACCAGTGTTCCCTGCCAGAAAGTGAAAGTCCATACTCGCACATCACCTCCCCTCAGCTCTTTCCCCATTCCACCCGGCTCTTCCAACATGTTCACATCGATCTAGTTGGTCTCCTTCCCCCGGCCAATAGTTTTCGCTATCTGCTAACCTCCACTGACTGCATCACATGCTGGGTCGAAGCCCTGTCCATTCCCAACATCAAGGTGGAAACAGTTGTATGGGCGTTCATACTGTGCTGGATCTCTCAATTTTGACTGTCCTTCCATCATAACTCTTATAAGGACCACCAATTTGAGTCCTTCCTCTTTCAAAACCTTTGCAACTAGTTTGGCATTAAACATATTCACTTGACTACTTATCAACCCCAAGGCAATGGACTAGTCGAGCGCTGATAGCGAACCCTTAAGGTAGTCTTAATGTGTCACGACACTCTGTGGTTAGAGGCGCTGCCTTTCATGCTCCTCAGCCTGCACACAACCTACAAACCAAACCTCAAAGTAACAGTGGCTGAGTTTGTCTATGGACAGACTCTGTCACTACCCTGAGAGTTCGTTCAACCTTCCCCTCCTTCCACCTCTTCTGACCTCCCTTCCTTTGTAGAGCACATCTGCTGCCTGTACTGTTCTAAACTTTCACTCCCGTCCCAAACTAGTCACTCCCCCGTGCTCCTCACATTCCTTCTGCCCTCACAACATGTCTAATGTATTCCTCCGTGATGACACTGTTCACCCCCCGCCCTCCTCTTCAGCCTCCATACTCAGGCACTCACCGGGTCCTGAAGAGCGGTGATAACACCGTCATCATTTCCCTCAACAACTCTCCCACCACCGTTTCTATCAATCACCTTAAGCCTGCCTTCATCGAATCATCATATCCTCCTCATTTGTCAGACTCTTCTCCCTGTCCCCCCTCCTTATCTGTCTATCTCCCCCCGCCCTCTGATAGCTACCCCATCCCCCTCACTCTATCTGCCTTTGCCCTTGTCACCCTTCCATGGTTTCTCCTTTAACCCCTTCCCCATACCTTGAGTTTGTCATTCCTGCCCCCTCTCAGGTTGCTACAGATTTCTCAGTTGTCATCCATGACCACACACTTTTCACCCTCCATCCTTCTTCCTCTGACACCTCATCCCTCTCTGCTAATGAGTGGCAGCTCCTCCAACACATACCCCTTCCTGCCACTGTGATGACACAAGCTATTTGAGCCTTCCTCCTCCCACATCTTCTGAGGTGCTCGTCATCATGCCTGAGGGATCTGATGAGTTGCAGATATGCTCAGCACACACCATCTGCTGATCTTGGCATTTTGATGACTTCTTCATCAGCGCTTCCATGATTCATCGTTTTCTACGCACTGACCTGCCGATGTACTCAGTTGAGTTTTCTGTGACTGACTTCCCAACGCCTCCACCCACCAATGCCTTTGTTCTCTCCCCCCCCCCCCCCCACGTCCTCTCAAGATGTGATCTCCACTGCAGGGGAGGGGGAGGCTATTTGTAGTGAGATCTTTGGAGTTTCACCTTCCCTGAGCCCACAAAGCCATGTTATCTAATTCAGTTTTGTATTGTCCAATCTTTAGTGCAGTAATAAAGTAACCTAGAGTACATGTGGTTCTTATTGGGGCTACAGTAATAAATTAACCTAAAGCACATGTGGTTCTTATTTGGGCTACAACCCCACATAAAACCCATGTATTATTTAAGATTCTTTGATGTGAAGGCATTTAGTAGAGTTGTGTTCTGGATGCTGTTAAGCAATTCACGTATTTTATTGTACAATGATGTACTAAATGACAATACAATTATTATTTAAATATTGTTAAAAACGAGATAGAATGGCTGGCCAGTACTTACCATTGTGCTGTACCGCCGATAGTAATACAAATGAAGATTCGGAAAAAAGCGGACAAAAAGGACAAGCTTTCGGAACACAGTTCCTTCGTCAGGTGGGAGAGAAGGAAAGAAGAAAGGATGGGAACAGAAGGGAAAGGTAGTTCATTCAATCCACCTCCCTTGATGTTGACCTTCACCTTGCTGATTCTCACATCCACACCTCAGTCCATATTAAACCCACTAACAAACAACAGTACCTCCACTTTGACAGCTGCCATCCCTTCCATATTAAACGATCCCTTCCCTACAGCCTGGGCATCCATGGGAAACGTATCTGTTCCAGTTCCGACTCCCTCACCAGCTACAACAACAATCTATCCAATGCTTTCCTCTCCCGCAACTACCCGAAAGACCTCGTCCACAAACAGATCTCGCAAGCTGTCCATTTTTCTCCCTCCAAAAACAATGTTCCTAACCCCAGACCACCCAGAAACACCCCCTTAGTCACCCAGTACCATCCTGGTCTGGAATGCCTCAACAAATTCCTCAAACAGGGCTTTGACCTTCTCATGTCATGCCCTGAGATGAGACCATCAGTCCAAACTGTTCTTCCCACACCACCCAGAGTAGCCTTCCGCTGTCCTCCCAACCTCCGCAACATCCTTGTCCAACCTTACAACATCCCAAAACCACCCTCCCTACCTAATGGTTCCTACCCCTGCAACCAATCCCGCTGCAAAACCTGTCCAATGTATCCTCCCACTACCACGTACTCCAGCCCCACCACAGGAAAAACCTACCCGACTCAAGGCAGAGCCACATGTCATATACCAGCTGACATGTGTGCACTGTTCAGCCTTTTATGTTGGTATGACTACTAACAAATTGGCTGAGCAGATGAATGGGCAGAGACGGACTGTTCGCCTGGGGGACACCCAATATCCTGTGGCAGAACATGCCCTTCAGCGTAACTCCAGGGATCTGGGCACGTGTTACACCACACGTGCCATTTGGATAGTACCAACAAACACCAGTCCCTCAGAGCTATGGAGGTGGGAACTTGCCCTCCAACATATCCTCTCCTCCCGCCACCCCCCTGGCCTAAATCTACGCTAACCCCTCCCCTTCCTCCATCCTCAGCTCACCTATTCATTATCCGTTCCTTCCCCCCCCCTCCCCCCCCCTCTCTCTCTCCCCCCCCCCCGTGTGTGTGTGTGTGTGTGTGTGTGTGTGTGTGTGTGTGTGTGTGTCCATCCATATTTCCCTGTTAATGGAAAACGTTTTAGACACCCCTGCCCCTCCTACACTCCTCAGCATCATTCATTTCACTCATCTTCTCTTCTCTTTACTACTTGATCTTTCCTCTTTGGTTATATTTATCCTCTCTGGCTTGGCTCAGTACATACATGCAGTATCTCCGACGTCCACACTCCTAAAAAATACTACCTACATGACTTAGGTCGTGAACTACCTTTCCCTTCTGTTCCCATCCTTTCTTCTTCTTTCCTTCTCTCCCACCTGACGAAGGAACTGTGTTCCGAAAGCTTGTCCTTTTTGTCCCCTTTTTTTCTGAATCTTCATTTGTGTTACTATCGGTGGTACAGCACAATGGTAAGTACTGGCCAGCCATTCTATCTCGTTTTTAACAATATTTATCATCTCTGAGGAGAATTTTCATCATTAATCAATTATTATTTAACTTAAACTATGGTTTAAATTACATCATTTATTATGAGAGATTAATCATTAGATTTCTACTTCTGCTGCATCTGTGTCCAATGTGCCTTATCCTCAAATAGTTCAGATAATTAGCTGAAAGAAAAGAAAGTCAACATAAGAACAGGACACAGAGTACCAAGAGTATTTTATTAATAAGAATGTCTGTAAATCTATCGGACCAAACTGCGTGGTCATCAGTCCATTATTAAGATATACATATTTCATCTTCATAGCAGACCCCTCTCAGGGAGAATTCTATGAGTTTCAATTGGGGGAATTTGAAATGATAAGTTAAGGAAAAATGAAAGTAGGAAAAACAGGAAGAGGATAGGGGGAAAAAAAATAGGAAAAAGATAGAAAAATGGGGAAAAAATAAAATAATATAAAATTAATGTGATATTGTAAGGGGCAACACTTAATCGCAAGGAAGACATTAATTGGATAGATGCAGGATAATGAGTGGGAAAGGAAGAGGTGGGAGGGAGACGTTAGGCATAGGGTGTTGGGATGGGAAATGGGAAGTTATCTTAGGTTGAGACCAAGGTGGTTGCGGAACCATAGAATGTGTTGAAGGGACAACTCCTATCTCTGCAGTTCAGAAGAGCCGGTGGTGGAGGGGAGGATCCAGATGGCTTGGGTAGTGAAGCAGTCATAGAAATCCTGAGTGCTGTGTTCAGCCACGTGGTGTCACGGTGACGAGCAGATGTCCGTCAGGATGAATGGCCACCACCAAATGGTGGCAAAAAGCAAGTTGGACCACCCTGTGGCAGAGCATGCAGCTGGACACAGCACTCAGGATTTCAATGGCTACTTCACTACCCAAGCCATCTGGATCCTTCCCTCCACCACCAGCTCTTGTGAACTGCGCAGATGGAAGTTGTCTCTTCAACACATTCTATGGTCCCGCAACCATCTTGGTTTCAACCTCAGATTTCTTTCCACTTCCCATCCCTACATCCTATGCCTAATATCCCATTCCCACTCCCCCTCTTCCTTTCCCACTCATTATCCTGCATCTCTCCAATTTATGGCTTTCTTGCAACTGTTTGTTGCCCATTACAATATCACATTAATTAATCTTTTATTTTTATTTATTTTTTAATTTATTTTATTTCTTTTTCCTATCTTTTTTTATTATTTTTCCTATCCTCTTCTTGTTTTTCCTACATTCATTTTTCCTTATTTTATCATTTCACATCCCCCCCCCCCCCCCACTCCCTCCCTAAACTCCTCTACACTTCTCTTTTATCCTTTCCCATCCCTTCCCTTCACTGTATACAATGCAACAATTAAAATTCTCGCCTATCAATGTTTTTACAAACTTTCTATACCCACCTTTACTTGGCATCCTTTCCCCTCCACTCCCCACCTCACTCACATTCTAGATGCTTGTGGCGCTGGAGTGGCCGGATGTGGTGGCTGTGTGTATATAGTTGTATGAATGATTACATGAATGTATGTGTTTCTTTTTCTGATGAAGGCTATGGATGAAAATTTAAGTTGTGTGTTTGTGATTATCTATTTTCATGTCTGTCAGCAGTTCAGCAAGTCTCTTTAGTGTGAGTTGTTACCTATCCTCGATTATTGACATTTCCTATCAGATTTTCCAGTGTTAAAATTTTACCTAGTTACGGCTGAAAGCAAGGGGAAACTACAGTCATTACTTTTCCTGAGGACATGCAGCTCTACTATATGAATATATGGTGATGGCGTCTTCTTGGGTAAAATATTCCGGATGTAAAATAATCCCCCATTTAGATCTCTGGGTCAGGACTACTCAGGAGGCTGTCGTCATCAAGTAAAACTAAACAGGCATTCTACAGGTTGGAGCGTGGAATGTTCTAGTCTTTAATCATGTAGGGAAGTTAGAAAATTTGAAAAGAGAAACGGATAGGTTAAATACGGTAGAGATTTGTGAAGTTCGGTGGCAGGATGAACACGATTTCTGGTCAGGTGAGTAAGGGTTATATATACAAAATCAGCTGGTGGGAATGCAGGAGTAGGTCTGATAATGAATAAGAAAATAGGAATGCAAGTAAGCTATTATGGACTGTATAGTGAACACATTATCATAGCAAAGATAAACCAACACTGACCACAGTACTGCAAGTGTATATGCTAACTAGCACGAACGATGATAAGGATATCGAAAAAATGTATGAGGAGATAAAAGAACAACAACAATGGAAGGTCCAGTAAGGAATGTTAATAATAAAAATATGTAGATAGGGAACAATTCACTGTAAAGATGAACGTTGAGCCACCGACAGACAGACATCCAAAAACACAGAAAAATGTAATTTACAAAATACACTAAAACACACGAAATAAAAAATGAGAACGGCCTAAAATGTATGCTTGAAATTGAACAATTCACTTGATCTAAAAATCAAATGAAGAAAGTGATACTAATCAACACTGTTGCCAAATAGCATAAGAATAGGATCAAATACTTCAATTAATCTATACTACACATAAAATTAAGAAAACAATACCAATTGAGGCCCAATTCCCATCAACATTAAAATGGTACTGAATACTAAAATTGATCTATAATACACTTTAAATGAAGAAGGTGATACCAATTCAAAGGCATTATTTTATTATGCCATTCCACCCATCTGCTTAGACCCGTGAAATCAACATGTCAGAAAACCCGTATAATGGTATATCTACATCTACATGGGATACTCTGCAAATCACGTTTAAGTGCCTGGCACAGGGTTCATTGAACCACCATTATACTATTTCATCTCCCATTCCATTCTTGAATAGCGCGCGGGAAAAATGAACACCTGAATCTCTCCATTCGAGCTCTGATTTCTCGTATTTTATTCTGATGATCATTTCTGCCTACGTAAGTGGGAGTCAACAATGTATTTTTGCATTCGGAGCAGAATGTTGGCGATTGTGGTTTCACAAGTAGCCCATGCCGCAGTGATAAGCGCCATTTTTGTAATGATTCCCAACCCAGATCCTGTATCATTTCCATAATGCTGTCTCCCATCTATCGTGACAATACGAAATGAGCTGCCCTTCTTTGGACTATTTCGATGTCCTCCGTCAAACCCACTTGATAAGGATCCCACACTGGACAGCAATACTCCATAAAAAGATGGACAAGTGTAGTGTATGTATTGTAAAATGTCAACTTTCATGGCTGGAATGGTCAAAATTACGGGCTGTAATGCCGTGGTCTAGTGGATTTATTGTCGAAACCCAACGTTTCGTCCTCGACTGCGGAGGAAATTCTCAAACTGTAAGTTATTGTCTTTCCATATTACCATCAGTAATGGTGTGTGTAGTAGTGACTGGGATAGGATTGACAGGTTGTTGCACAATACCATTAACAAACGTGTGTTGATGTCTAGTAGACAGAGAAAGAAATTTGACAGTTTGCGACCGCAACCGACCATCAGTCAATTAGATTCTTCCCGCACTGTTATCGATTTATCAGGACATTTGCTATCTGATGATGAGAGATCATTGCTTGCCAGGGGCGAAATTTTGCCGTTAGCCCGCAAGTTGCGCCTACAGAGGAAATTATAGCCAATATAGAAGCAGGTATTCTCAATTTAGACAAAGTTACAGCTGAGGAAATACGTATAGAAGCTGTCAGAGTATTGGCTCGCGCAAAGCTTCCAAAAAGTAATATAACAACGGGTGAGAAAAATGCTATAAAAAGCCTGAATGAGGACAATAGTATTATCATTCTCCCCACAGATAAGGGAAATTGTACAGTGGTTTTAAATGTGAATGACTACCATTGCAAGATTAATGAATTGTTAGATCTGCAAACCTACAGGAAACTTAGTAAAGATCCTACTGACAAATTTCTTAGAACTGTTACACAATTAATAAAAAAGTCTTCCATTGAACAGTGTGTTCAAAAAAGTCTGTTCAATTCAGTAGCACTACCGCCAAGACTTTATGGGTTGCTGAAAGTACACAAAGAAAAGGAAAACATTCCCCCTCTTAGACCAACTGTCAGTGCAATTGCTTCGCCCACCTATTTGATTGCCAAGTTCTTGACAACACTATTACGACCACATGTGGTGCCCTCAGATTCCTATATCAAGAATTCGAGACATTTTATAAGTAAATTGAATGATATATTGGTCAATCCAGAGGACATATTAGTTAGTTTTGACATGGTATCCCTGTTTACTATGGTTCCAGTCAATGAGGTGCTGCAACAGCTGAATCTCCTCTTCCCACCCGACATTGCAGATCTGTTCAAATATTGCCTCACGACGACTTTTTCAAATGGAACGATGAATTCTATGAATAGATGGATGGTATAGCTATGGGGAGCCCTTTAAGCCTGGTTATAGCAAATTTCTATATGGAAAAATTCGAGGAACAGGCATCGAAAACAGCAAACAATACTCCTGCTATTTGGTTTCGCAATTTAGACGATACGTTTGTTGTGTGGAGGCATGGTAGAGAGGAACTAGATCATTTTCTTAAACACCTCAATGGGATTAATTCTAGAATCCAGTTTACCATGGAGAAGGAGGCAGACGGAAAACTGAAGTTTTCAAAAAGGGGAATGGCAGATTGGGCCATACAGTTTATTGGAAGTCCACACACACACAGTCCGTTATCTGCACTCGGATTCAAACCACCACCCACAGCAGAAGTGGGGCATTATAAAGACGTTGGCAGACAGAGCAAGGAACATCTGCGAACCGGAATTACTCGACGTGGAATTGAAACACTTGAGTAATGCTTTACTTAAGAATGGCTATTCGTCTACAGAGACCGACACGTAGAGTTGAAAACAATGAAAGGGTTCCTGTGCATCTACGAGATAAGGAAAGCTTTGAGACCGACACATAGAGTTGAAAACAATGAAAGGGTTCCTGTGAAATCTAAAGTCTTCCTATCTTTTATTAAGGACATCACTGACTGCATTGGTAAAATTTTGACGAAATGGAATGTTGCCGTTATTTACAAACCTACTCAGAAGATACAGGATCACCTGAAATTGGCAAAGGATGCTCGCAAACTGCTGGAAAAAGCAGGAATTTATAGGATTCCGTGTAGCTGTGGAGACTATGACATAATCCCAGCTCCTCCACCATTTATAATGTTTTAATATATTTTTAAGTAATTGCAGTTTATTCTACCGATACTCAGCTTTTCAACATTGCAGTGTATGGGGGTTCTGTTAATTTATAGGATTCCGTGTAGCTGTGGAGACTATGACATAATCCCAGCTCCTCCACCATTTATAATGTTTTAATATATTTTTAAGTAATTGCAGTTTATTCTACCGATACTCAGCTTTTCAACATTGCAGTGTATGGGGGTTCTGTTAATTTATAGGATTCCGTGTAGCTGTGGAGACTATGACGCAATCCCAGCTCCTCCACCATTTATAATGTTTTAATATATTTTTAAGTAATTGCAGTTTATTCTACTGATACTCAGCTTTTGAACATTGCAGTGTATGGGGGTTCTGCTCGCTGCAGCATTATTCTCCTGGGGCATCGTGGTAGAAATAAATACTCATTATGTACAATTTTTCACTTCTTCTTTAATTTGAATCAAACTTCTTCTCCACCAAAACATAACAACTTTAAAACATATACAAAGCATCAGAATGGTAGTACTTCCATTTCAAAACACAGAGTGACATAGACTCCAGTGCACTTGACAAATGACTGAAACTCGAACTGCAAGGCGGTGAGGGAAATATATAACATCGGCAATAATGACCCTACATTACACATTGTTCATAACAATTCAATATACTAATTTACAATGAACAAACACACAAAGAAAACATTTCATGTACACAAAAATAATGACAATATAAAATGATAACTATACACACAATAATTTTAGATGGTACATATATTTTTAAGATGAAATCACAGTACTTTTTGTTTCATAACAAAGAATAATGATAAATGCCAATTAATTTGTTAATGAGTACATCATATATGATCCTAACATATATTGAACTATCAAATCTCATGGCCATTCACAAAATATACTCAAAATCTCATGTCAGTCAATATATACAAAGAAGTCAATATTGATAATTAATGTAATAGTCGAAATAACACAATTAGCAGGTCAATACAACTTGTTTATGAGCCTAACCTATATACAATGCCATTTATTTTCATGACTTTATGTTTTACAAAAGTTTTTACCTTTCGTCTGTCTATTTATTGAAATAACATACAATGACAAAACTATTGTTTATAGAACTGTCTGGAAAGAAAATATATGAATCTCTTAATTAATGTAATCTATCACTTGTTTTAATCACAGTATCACCGAGACACTGTCCTACACTGATTCCTAGGCTGGCTATATCGTTTTTAACTAACTTCACACGCAACATTTATCACTATTGAACCACACGATTCCGGATCCGAAGCAGATGGTATCGTAGGATGACATTGAGATGAGAGGACTAGGCGGACGGTATCATATGATAACATTGAGATGAGACGGCCAGCAGTACTGTCACAAGACGTATATGTGGATACCACAATAAGAACAGTCAAAAAACGACTAGAGGAGCACAAGGGGAACTGTAGAAGGGGAGAGATTGACAGAACATTTTTTTTCAACCAGGGGACCACCTTATTCAATTTGATAAAACCCAGGTTTTAGCAGCCACAAATTGATACCACAAAAGACTGTACAGGGAGGCTATAGAAATTGTTAAACACCCCAATAATTTCAATAGGATGGAGGAGGGTGTGAAACTAAATGAAGTCTGGTTCTGATGTTGAAGAAGAAATGTAACAGTCTTCCACCATGGGACAATATTAATGGACAGTGGCATCGGCAACGACGAATTGCGCATGCATGTCAAGCATCTGACGTCACACCTCTGCGCGCGAGCCCTCGTAAACGGAGTTTGGCTTAGTCAGTAGCGAGCCAGTGTGTGTATCAGACATTCAAAGTGCCACGATCCCCCTTGAGAATGTCCTCCGCAGTCGAGGACGAAACGTTTGGTTTCAACAATAAATCCACTAGATCATGGCATAATAGCCCAGAAATTTTTAGTCATTTTGAAGTGTAGTGTATGCAGTTTCTTTAGTAGTTCTGTTGCATCTTTCAAGGGTTCTGCCAATAAAACGCAGTGTCTGATTTGCCTTTCCCATGACATTATCTACGTGTTCTTTCCAATTTAAGTTAGAAGTAATTGTAATTCCTAGGTATTTTGTGGAGTTTACAGCATTCACATTTTTTTATTTATCATGTAAACAAAGTTTAACTGATTTCTTTTCATACTCATGTGGACGACTTCTCACTTCTCATTATTTAGAGTCAACTGCCAATTCTTACACCATACAGATATTTTATTTAAATCATTCTGCAGTTGGTTTTGATCTTCAGATGATTTTACTAGACGGTAAATGACAGCGTCATCTGCAAACAACCAAGAGAGCTCCTTAGATTTTCCCCTAAATCATTTATGTAAATAAGGAACAGCAGAACACCAACAACAATACCCTGTGGAATGCTCGATATCGCCTCTGTTTTAGTCAATGCCTTACCATCGATTACTACCAACTGTGTTCTCCCTGAAAGGAAATCCCCTACCCAGTCGCAAATTTGGGGCGATATCCATAAGCATGCAATTTGATTAAAAGCCATTTGTGAGGTACAGTGTCAAAAGCCTTCTGGAAATCAAGGAATATGGAATCAAATTGTGAACCCTTATCAATAGCACACATCACTTCATGTGAGTAAATAGCTAGTTGTGTTTCTCATGAACGATATTTTCTGTTCAAGATAATTCGTAATATTTGAATACAGAATATGTTCCAAAACCCTGCTGCAAATTGAAGTCAATGAAATAGGCCTGTAGTTTAATGTGTTACTCCTACTGCATTTCTTGAATATAGGTGTGACCTGTGCAACTTTCCAATCTTTTGGTACAGATCCTTCTTTGAGAGAGTGGTTGTATGTGGCTGTTAAGTAAGGAGCTATCGCTTCAGCATAATCAGATAGAAATCTAATGGGTATATAATCCAGACCAGAAGACTTGTTCTTGTTAAGTGATTTTAGTTGCTTCACTACTCCGATGATATCTACTTCTACGTTACTCATTACGGCCTCTGTTCGTAATTTGAAATCTGGGATATTGATTTCGTCTTCTTTGGTGAATGAGTTTCTAAAAGCTATGTTTAGTAACTCTGCTTTAGTAGCACTGTCATCGGCAGGATCGCCATTACTATCATGTAGTGAGGGTATTATTTGTGCTTTTCCCCTAGTATATTTAACATATGACCAAAATCTCTTTGGGTTTTCAGTCAAATTTCAAGAAAGAGTTTCATTGTGATAAGTATTGTAGGCATCTCGCATTGAAATCCTCACTAAATTTTGAGCTTCTGTGTACGATCGCCAATCCTGGGGATTTTGTGTTTATTTAAATTTAGTATGCCTTTTCCTTTGCTTTTGCAACAGTGTCTTGACCTGTTTTGTGTACCAAGGGGGATCGCCTCCTTCTTTTATTAATTTATTTGGTATAAAACTGTCAATTGCTGTTGATACCACTTCTTTGAATTTGAACAACATCTGGTTTACACCTACATTTAAGGTTAGAAACGAGTGGACGCTATCTTTCAAGAAGCAATGTATTTTATTTCTATCTGCTTTCCAGAACAAATATACGTTTCATTTATTTTTGGTAACTTTGGGACTTTTGATATTCAATATTGCTACGACAGCTCTGTGTTCACTAATACCTGTATCCGTTTCAATGCTCGTTATGATCTCAGGACTGTTTGTTGCTAAGAGATCAAGAGTGTTTTCGCATCCATTTACAATTCTAGTTGGCTCATGAACTAATTGTTCGAAGTAATTCTCAGAGAATGTGTTGAGTACAATTTCACACAATGTTTTATGCATACCTCCTGATTTGAAAATATAATTTCGCCAACAGATTGAGGGTAAATTAAAATCTCCGCCTACTATTATCGTATGAGTCGGAAACATTTTTTGTAATTTGACTCAGGTTTTCTTTGAACCTTTCTGCTATTGTATCATCAGAGTTGGGAGGTCAGTAAAAGGAACCAATTATTAACTTCTTATGATTTTCAGGTACAACCTCTACCCATAATAACTCACAGGAACTATCAACTTCAACTTCGCTACACGAAAGACTACTTTTGACAGCAACAAACATACCTCCACCTATTTTGTTTAATCTATCCTTTCTGAAAACAGTCAGATCTTTTGCAAAAACTTCTGCTGAACTTATTTCTGGTTTGAGCCAACTTTCACTGCCTACAATGATGTGTGATTCGGTGCTTTCTATTAACACTTGGAGTTCTGATACTTTTCTGACACAGCTACGACAATTTACAACTGTTATACTGATAGTTCCTAGATCTGCATTTCTCCTGTGATCCACCTGCACCCTTTGAGATTGCCCATTTCGTTTTTCCCCAAAGCCCTCTATCCTAAAAAACTGCCTAGTTCACACCACACAGTCCCCGCTACTCATGTAGCCGCTTCCTGTGTATAGTGGACTCCTGACCTATTCAGAGGAACCAGGAAACCCACCACCCGATGGCGAAAGTCCAGGAATCTGCTGCCTACATGGTCGCAGAACCGTCTGAGCCTCTGATTCAGCCCTCCACTTGGCTCTGTACCAGAGGTCTACAGTTGGTCCTGTCAACAATGCTGCAGATGGTGAGCTCTGCTTTCATCTTGCAAGCAAGACTGGCAGTCTTTACCACCTCAGATAGCCGCTCGAAACCTGAGAGGATCTCTTCAGATCTTAAACGACACACATCATTGGTACCGACGTGAGCCACCACCTGCAGTTGGCTGCACCCCGTACACTTCATGGCATCTGGAAGGACCCGTTCCACATCTGGAATGACTCCACCCAGTATGCACATGGAGTGCACGTTGGCCTTCTTCCCCTCTTTGACAGCCATCTCTCTAAGGGGCTCTATCACCCGCCTAACGTTGGAGGTCCCAACTACAACTAAACCCACCCTCTGTGAAAGCCCGGATCTTGCAGGCTGGGTGGTGACCTCAGGTTGAGAGACATCATCTAACTCAGGAACGTCGTCCTGAGTAGATAGCGCCTCAAACCTGTTTGGAAGACGAACCGGGGAGGCCTCACGATCGGTCCCCTGGATTGTCTTGCACCGCCTGCCACGCACTGGAGCAATCTCCCACGCAACCACGGGTGGGGTGTCTGCCTCACTGCTAGCAGTACCAGGGCATCTTATGTATTGTAGATAATGAATTATCTGTGTTTATAAATTACAGATTACAACAACAGAATTTACCATCAATCACAGGTCTCAGCCCAAATATTTGTGCCTTTGGCATTCACTTGCAGAGATAAGAAAAAATAATAATCTTTTTGTTAACCTATACCTAACCATCAGAGTGAATTACAGATCACTTTTTAAACACAAATTCTTAATGTATAATCTGAACCTGAAGCAAACCTGCCTGCTTTGATAGGTAAAAGTTACATCTCCCTCCCCCTCCAATATGTCAGTGACATAAACATTAGTTTTCTAAACCGCTTAATTTTGTTACCACAATTGTCAGTTTGCTTTTACATTCACTGGCTTCGTCAGTTCACAAGCAGACTGTTGCATCCCAACCTAACCTAAATCTCGGGTTACGCTACAGGTGAGTCCATCACCACAACCAAGATTTCAGGGGTCAATTATGGTACCATAACTGTCATTTGGTTCTCACATTCACTGGTTTTGGCAGCTCACAACCAAACTGTTGCCTCCCAAGCTAACCTAAACCTCGAGCTGCGCTACAGATCAGTCTGTCACATCAACCAAGATTTCAGAGGAAAACCGAAAACTGAATTAGCAGCTAGCATTCGCTAGGTTAGGAATGACAGAACAGCCAATTAGGAGTTGTGTTGCCATGGCCAATAAGAATGAGCATTACAATTGTGCTATGTAAACAAATTGAAGACCTATTGGATTCATTTTTCGTGCTGACCATGGAGTAAATTAATGCTGTTCCTGCTCTATGGTTGACAGATTCTTTATGTACTCTTGTCTGGTTACCAAAGTAGCAAATCTCTTATAACTGAAAAATCAATTACAATCACAGAAATGCTGCACCAAAATCCTCAAATAAACTTCAAAACTGGCACCACATTTACTCGCCAATCCTTAAACACAAGCACTCCATGACTAAAACAATAAATCACAGAACTGACAAAATAATATTATCACACTCACTTCTCAATAGCTCAATACCACAAATTGCAACCACACATATGATAACCAAAGAGGAATGGCCATACAACAAAATATCCACTCTTCATAACGTCTACCACAAGAGAGCGTCACTCGATACGTACACACGATACCTATAAATAAACACATCTCAAAACTACCGTGCATGTGTGACACCATACAACATGACATGCAGACATCACAAGGCAAAGCCAATGGGTGGAATTGAGTGCTATAAATGACCCCTGATTTTACCAGACCAATCTGATTTTGAAGTTCTTTATTCTCTGTACAAGATTTTCTGACAGACTGAAACCTGTTATCATAAGCAGTAGCAACAGTTTCCACTCTTTTTTCACATAAGGTAATTCTGTTATGATTATTTACACAGGACTTATTAATTTCACTTAATTTCACACTGACATTTTCTTCTGCTGTTTTTATTTTATTCTCACAACTAGCTTCCATTTCTCTAATTTTCTTATTATATCTACTAAAGTAGTGTTGAATGCAGCAAATTACCAATTTCACTACTGATTTTACTTTCAATCTTACTATTGTTTTCGTCCATTTTCTGGTTTAAATCATGTTAAAGGTCACTATTGCTTTTGTTAATTTTCTTAACTTATAACATTAACCAAATAGGAGGTTCATCAGATACTGACTTTACAAAACCATCACCAGCTATATCGCCCATCCATTATTCCACTTACATCAGACAAAGATTGATCTAATTCAGATTTATAACCACTGTCCCCTACAATATCTGATTCTTCACCAATTCTGCCAACCTTATCAAAGCGAACTTCTTTCTTTACTTCACTAGGTCTAACATTTGCTTCCTGCTGTTCATTGTCCACCAATACATTAATTATTTTGCATTTATCATCCATGGTTGATTTTTAAGAACTTTACCTTAGAAATACATGTTTTCTCAGTGGTGATCAGCATTCTTGGTGGCGATTGGCAATGTACAGCTCTGCTTTCAATACAATGTCTTGGGACAGCTGCTGCTGCTGCAATTTCAAAGGTTGCGGTGGAATTTCTCACATCTGTTTAGAAGCCGTCTCGGAATGGTGGTTGGCTGATTTTCCACAATGGTGTCAGTGCTGCACCTTCCTCATTTGGCTGCCACTTGACATAGATTTCCTATACTCTAGCAGATGCAGCTTTGAAATTCATATATGTAGAGAAATGTATTGAACATGATCTTAAAATAACATTCATTTTTCTATCCACTGTGCCACATGAAGTATTTTCATTTTCATAGTTATGAGTATGTACACCTCATTATCTGCAAGTTTTTATTCATTCAGTCATTAATGATGAATCCTCACCCGGAAGGTACCAGATGTAACATACTGAGTTGTAGATTGTTGGTTCTTGAAGTTCTTGTAGATCGGCGCTCTTGGTAGCAGCTGGCTGAAATTTCATGGGGCAAAACTAATCTGCTACAAATAACATAGGCGACACACAGAACTGCAGTTATTTGACACTTTTAACGATTCATTTGTGCCCATTTGTCCCTATTCATGGCTAGCGTACAAGTCTCATTAACCCTTTCAGACCTGATTTTTTTCTCTATCAAAGAAATTATTTTTAATGCTGTAATGCACTTCAGTTTAATTTTCAATGATTTTAGAAGCAAGATTTATGCAGTTATATGCAACTATTTTCATACTACAACACTGCGTATACTGAAAAATAAGACTTTTTTATGGACTAAATTAATTAATTTTGTAGTACCAACTGTTGTAGTAAATAAACTGATCATTCAATAACTACTTCGCAAAATAACAACTTCTACATTCAGGGATACAAGTATCCCACAATTTCTGTTTTCTTTGGAAGTCATGAACTGCTGCACAGTGTAACACTCGCTTCTTAATATTTTTATAGTGACCTTCCGCAGGTGGCAGTAATTGTGCATGATGAAATGATTGAACACTCAGATGTCATATATATGTTCTTTCCATTGACAAAAAATGTTTCTGAACCATCTTAGACACCGTAGAAGTTATGTGTGCATTTGTAGCCAGAGGGTCCGAAAGGATTAATTACAATCTCTACAATCCAGTACATGCATTCCACATGTCAATACTACAAATTAACACAGATCCTGTGTGGAGCACACAAGTGGCACAAATATTAATAGTCCTTTCATAATATTGGTAGAAACGCTTTCCACATGACTAACACTGAAAAACTTTTCCTTAATTGTTCAAAATTAAAGTTCAAAGTGAAATGGGTTGTATCTCAGATGCATCACAAAATAAGACTCCTTATTGGGGTGGATTATTCCTCCAATCAAACAATGCGCCCTTACATGGCACATAAGCATCCTATTTTTATCATCCAAACAGTGTCACTGAAAATTACGTATGGCTAATTGAGTTCATCACATTAATTATGATGGAAAAGTAAACAATTAACAATCAACTGGTTGTAGTAAAAGATAGTGTAAATAATACTGAGTATATTGTTATATAAATATCAGTTAAATTAATAGTATTTCATATTCATTTTCAATTTATAATGATTTCATAATTAATGGTAATTATAAAGAAACTAATAACAGCAGAACTTTCCTAACATTACTTGTGAAACGACTTAAAACCTACTTTAATATTATGAGAAAAGAATTTACTTAGTTTTGTGAGGAATACTAATTATCATACTATTGGAACTCTAACAATATACCTATGGCATGTGCTAAGTAATGTTTGTTAATTAAACAAACTTCTGCGACACCAAGTAATAGAAAATGAATTCATCAAATTACGCTATAAAAAAAGAAAGTGATAATAGACTAATTACATTCATATCTATTATTATGCAACAGTGGTATTGGGAGGTTACGTAATACAGGCAGATGGGAATAAATCCCAACATGCTTCATTACACACTGACACTGGATGTGTATAATGCATCACGAACACTTTTCTTTAGATTGTCTATAGATGTCACTCAGTCCACACACAACCACACATGATCAGTGTCAAAACAGTGGAGTGGGTGAGATGGCCAGTCAGTTTCAGTCATAACCCGTGCTTGTCTTTACTGTAGTTCTGTAATGATCGGAAAGTCAGTACCAAAGTTTGATCATATACGACTTGTTACTTTGTGACAGGTGGGACTCTCATCAAGGAATCACAGAGTGAATGGAAGCAATGTTGTTTGGACATGAGGGAGATAAAGAGAATACTTTTGTGACCGTCAATGACTTTGTAGTGTGACTGTGTATTTTAGCCTTTGCTAAATACCACACAATTGTTTTATGGTGATGTATCTTGAATTCTTCTTGCAGATTCTATAAAAGATTGAACGAAAACAACTCCTTTTAATCGATCCTGCTAAGCAGTGCCCATTAGGAGTAATTCATTTGTCTGCCTTTAAATTGGGCTTCAAAATTCTTGCTGCTTGTTGGAGGACAGCGTGTTTGCCATTATATATTAATAGCAATAGCTACTGAATAAATAGGCATACAAGCTTCATTTAACTATCAAAGTGTATTTATCTTAAAATACAAAGACAGAGTCCAACTTGACTCTTCAACATTCAGACATAGAGTGAACATAAAAAAAATTAACTTTAAGTATTTTTGTTCTATATCTTCCTTGCTTCTATATGATTTCATATTTATGAGAGTAAATATAGTCTCTGGATCCTGTACTTATCAAGTGGGCAGAACTTGTATAAACAGATTTCTTGGAACAGTAATTGTCTTCCTGTATTTCTAAACCCACAAATAAATGAAATTTGATGTCCTGTACTTAATCAGATACTTTTAGTATAACAATGTTACCCTACATATCCCTCCACTTAAACAACAGATATCAAATTTTAATACATCTTACCCAAAATGATTAACATTATTTTCTTTTATATTAGTGTAAATCATCATTCTAAACCTTTGAAAACATAGCTCTTATTGATGATTGTCAGAACACATGTCTTATTGAAGAATGTTAGGAAGCTATTGCTTGAGAAGTAATTAACATATTTAATAATTGAAGTTAACCTGAAAATCTTTTCTCCATACCAAATTCTGGGCCTCTTCTGTGGGTCTGCATACCCTTTCATAAACCAACATACTCTCCTTACCTTAATGCTCACTAGGGATAGTTTTTTATTAATTTTGTTTCCTTTTTCCCCTTTTTGCTTTTAATTCATTTACATCCCAAATACTTCCATTGATTTTCCTTTCTCTAAGACTTATGTATGTGCAATCATCAATTATTTATCTCCTTTTTACCCTGACCTCAAACGAGTGTGTTTTGTGAGCAAATCTAACCCAGCTGTCTAAGTAACTTCATAAGGGGTAACATTCCTCATTAAATACCTCTGTTCATCCTGACAGAAACATCAATCATTTTCATGGACATTATTCTCTACTATAAACATGGGCTTGCCACAGCAAACACCACTGCATGTTTCTGGCATATTACCACTGGATGTTTCTGGCTTAGTTTTACTTAGTAATATTCTTTGTCTTGGTCTCACAAAACAGCAAGATCAAACTATACATGGCAGTTGTAAGACCTGTTCTGTTATATGGTTGCGAGACATGGGCAACCTCACAAACACTGGAAGAGCACATTTGTGCATTCGAGAGGAAAGTGCTCAGAAAGATCTATGGGCCTACATTTAATATAGAAAATGGAAGATGGGAAAGGAGACAAAAAGAGGACCTGTACCAACGTTTTGGAAAAGTAGACGTTGGTAGGTACATCAGAGGGCGACGACTTCAGTGGTTGGGACATGTCATAAGAGCTGGAGAATCTATTCCTAACCGAGCGTTTAACTCTCAGCTGATCGGAAGACGTCCAAGAGGTCGTCCAAGGACTAGATGGAAAGATAGGGTGATGAGAACGTTGCAGCAGGTAGAACCAACAGCATCCCTTGAAGATGCGATGGACAGAAGAAAGTGGCTCAACATCTGCAATAGATACCTGCGACTGTGATTGGGACAGTACTCCTTCCTGTGTGACTGATTTTGACAGTGAACTTTATATAGTAATTAATCTTTGTAATATTTCTTTTGTTTTCTGTCATGGGTCTTAATGGCCTGTTATGTACAATAAATGATGATGATGATGATGAATATTCTTTGTCTAGTCATAGTAATCAATTAAATGTAAATATCTTATGATTAAAAGACAAAGGAATATTATTTCAAATTATACACATCATCTATAATACTAATACAATGCCACAATCATTCCATTTATTTCATACAAGGAAGTTATTCCTATTCAAATATCATGTAGTGACCTTCATTACCTTGCTATCATAATGAATTAACTGAAAGTGCTATTTTATGTTATAATAATATTAGTCAAATTTGGGTAAAATAATAGTATAAGATAAGATGTAGTGTAAGAAGATTAATCATATAATAAAGGATAGTTAATGTTATGTCTCAGGGAAAACCTAAAAAAGAAAATATGTGGACATATGACTGAGCCCATCAGTCGTCACTCCATCAAATCAACAAAGAACGTCGATTCATCTAAGGGTTCAATATCGAGATACATCTTGGATACTGGACCTGTGTCCAAGATGGTTAAGTTTTCCTTATGTTGTGATTCATTCAGTTCCAAAATATGATATTAAGTCTGAGTAGAACATTGAACCAAGTGTGTATTATAATTATGATTGGAATCTTTATTTCTATAATAACTACAGTAATGTTCTGCTTTTTATTGTTATTGTTGTTGTTGTGGTCTTCAGTCTGCAGACTGGTTTGATGCAGCTCTCCATGCTACCCTGTCCTGTGCACGTAACTTCATCTGAAAATATGTTCAGAAACCTATATCCTTTTGTATATACTTACTGTATTCGTCCATCAGTCTCCCTCTACAATTTTTACCCCACACACTTCCTTCTAATGCAAAGTAGACAATTCCTTGATGTCTCAGAATGTATCCTACCAATCTATACCTTCTCTTTGTCAGGATATGCCAGAAACTACTTTTTTTCCCAATTCGGTTAAGCACCTCCTCATTTGTTACATGATTTACCCATCTAATTTTCATCATTCATCTGTAGCACCACATTTCAAAAGCTTCTATCATCTTTTTGTCTGAACTCCCTATCATACATGTTTCACTCCCATACAATGCTACACTCCAGACAAATGCTTTCAGAAAGGACTTCCTAACATTTAAATTAATATTGGATGTTAACAAGTTTTGCTTCTTTAGAAATGCTTTTCTTCCCATAGCCATTCTATATTTTATATCTTCTTTACTCCAGCCATCAGAAATTATATTGCTACCCAAATGACAAAACTCATCTACTACACTTATTGTCTCATTACCTAATTGAATTCCTTCAGCATCACCTGATTTTCTGACATTACATTATCCTCATTTTACTCTTGTTAATGTTCATCTTATATCTTCCTTTCAAGACACTGTCCATTCCATTCAATTGCTCTTCCAGATCCTTTGCAGTCTCACAAAATGACTATGTCATCGGCAAACCGCAAAGTTTTTATTTCTTTTCCCTGAACTTTAATTCCGTCTCCAAATTTCTCCTTGCATTCCTTCACTGATTGTTCAATGTACAGATTGAACAATATGGGGCAAAGGCTACAACCCTGTCTTACTCCCTTCCCAGCCTCTGCGTCCCTTTCTTGCGCATTGACTCTAATAACTGCTGTCTGGTTTTTTTATAGGTTGAATATAACTCTTCACTCCCTATATTTTACCCCTACTACCTTCACAATTTGAAAGAGCATATTCCAGTCAACATTGACAAAAGCTTTCTCCAAATCTGCAAATGCTAAAAATGTAGGTTTTCCTTTCCGTAACCTATCTTCTAAGATAAGCTGTAATGTGAGTATTTCCTCTCGTGTTCCTTCATTTCTTCTAAATCCAAACTGATCTTCCCTGAGGTTGGATTCTACAAGTTTTTCCATTCATCTGTAAATAATTCATGTAAGTATTTTGCAACCATGACTTATTAAACTAATAGTTCTGTAAGTTTCACATTTGTCTGCGCTTGCTTTCTTTGGAATTGGAATTACGATATTCTTCTTGAAATCGGAGGGTATTTCCCTTGTCTTGGCAGTTCAGACGGAATATCTTTCAATGCTCTGTGAAATTCGTCTTGCAGTATTGTATCATCTGTCTCATCTTCCTCCACTTTGTCTTCCATTTCTAGAATACTGCCTTCAAGTTTATTTCCTTTGTATAGGACCTCTTTATATTCCTTCCACAATCCAGCTGTCCCCTCTTTGCTTAGTACTGGTTTTCTGTCTGAGTTCTTGATATTCATACAGCTGCTTTTCTTGTCTCCAAATATCTATTATTTTCCTGTAGGTAGTATCTATCTTTCCCCTAGTTATACAATATTCTACGGTTCTGCATTTGTTCTCTAGCCACTCCTGCTTAGCCAGTCTGCACTTTCTGTATGTACTCCCTTTTGCCTGCTTCACTTGCAGAATTTTTATATTTTCTCCTCTCATCAATTAAGTTCAGTATATCACGTGTTATCCAAGGATTTCTATTAGGCCATGTCCTTCTGACTATATGATCCCATGTGGCCTTCACTACCCCATTTCTCAGAGCTACCCATTCTTTTTCTACTGTATTACGTTTTCCAGTTTCAGCCAATCCTTGCCTAATGCTCCCTGTGAAACACTCAACCACCTCTGGTTCCTCCAATTTGTCCAGGTTCCATCTCCTAACTTTTCTACCTTTATGCAATCTCTTAAGCTATAATCTGCAGTTCATAACCAATAAGTTATGATCAGAGACTATATCTGCCCCTGGATATGTCTTACAGTTTAAAACCTGGTTTCTAAATCTATTCCTTACCATTATAAAGTCAATCTGGTACCTTCCAGTGCCTCGTGGACTCTTCCACATATACAGCTTTGTTGCATGATCATTAAACCAAGTGTTGGTGATCATTAAATTGTGCTCTTTGCAAAATTCTACCAAGCGATCTCCTCTTTTATTCCTTTCTCCCCAGTCCATATTCACCTACTACATTTCCTTCACTTTCCTTTCCTGCTACCAAGTTCCAGTTCCCCATCACAATTGAGTTTTCATATCCTTTAAATTTCTGAACGATTTCTTTTGTCTCTCTTTGATATCCTCATCATCAGCCATACTAGTTGGCATATAAACTTGCACTACTGTGGTCGGTGTTGGATTTGTGTCTATCTTTGCTATGATAATGCGTTCACTATGCTGTTCATAGTAACTTACTCACATTCCTATTTTCTTATTCATTATCAGACCTACTCCTGTGTTACCACCAACTGATTTCATTTTTATAAACCTGCACTCACCTGACCAGAAATCCTGTTCATCCTGCCACCGAACTTCACTAATCCCTACCAGATCTACCTTTAACCTATCCCTTTCTCATTTCAAATTTTCTGACTTACCCACACAATTAAGGGTTAGAACTTTCCACACTTAGACCCATAGAATGCCTGTTTTGTTATTCTTGAATACGATATCCTCCTGAGTAGTCCCTGCCCGGAGATCCAAATGGGGGATTATATTACTTCCAGAATATTTTACCCAAGAAGACGTCATCATAATATATTCATACAGTAGAGTTACATGTCCTCAGGAAAAGTAACAACTTTAATTTCTCTTTGCTTTCAGCTGTTCACAGTAATTGCTTGGCAAAGCTATGTTAGCTGACGTTACAAGGCCAGCTCAGTCATTGATCCTGACTGTTGTCCCTGTAACTACTGAAAAGGCTGCTGCCCCTCTTCAGGAACCACACATTTTTCTGACCTCTCCACAGATACCCCTCCACTGTGGTTGGACCTACAGTACGGCTATCTGCATCACTGAGGTACAGAAGCCACCCCACCTCTGCAATGTCTGTGGTTCATGGGGTGGGCTTTTTATTATTTTTCTTAAACTCTCATTTGTGGTGTACTACACACAAATAAGCCCCTTCAGCTGCAGCTTGAGTTTTGTTTTTGTTATTTTGAAATTTATTATTATTGTCTCCCCTAGATTTATTTACACCTTCAGCTACAATTAAAAGTTCTTTTATAGACTTCTACAGTTTGCACCAGATTTCCTGTTTTGCATAAAATGGTAAGTGTCTTACAAGAACATTAGCTAAATAGATTTCATCTATTTGCTTATCAAACAATTTTGCTTTTGTAAGATATGTCTGTATATACTGCTTAATACTGCCTTGATGCTTATTATAAACAGGGGGATCTTACAATTCAGTTTTTAGTCTTTCTTGTGTGCTATCTGACCAATATTTTTCTTTGAATTTCAATTTAAAATCTTCCCAAGCTGAAAATTCCTCAGCATGAGCATTTCCCCATGCAAATGCCTCGGCACTTAGATAACTTTAAGTAATATCAATCGTTTTATGATCTTCCCAATTGCTAGGTAAGGCCCTTGAGAAATCTCTGAGGAAATTATTGGGATATACATCACCATCTGGTGTGAATTTCAGAAATTATTTTGACAAGTATATACCAGAAGTAAGGCTAAAATTATCCCCAGATACATATAAAGGTAAATGGAGTATTTTGTTTCAACTCTTAGAATGTAACTCTGCTTTAGTTTTTTCAAGTTCAGCCCAAAGTTTATCAAAATGTTGTGCTTTTATTTCTGAATCTAGACTCTTATCCTCATTTCCCAGTGAATTTGCTGTTTTTTTTCTTTTATTTTCTTTACTACTATAGCTTATACCTTCTGCTCCCAGCTCAAAAAACCATTTAAGGACGAATATGAATCATTAAGTTTCTGAAAATTTTCTAGCAATTCTATTTTTTATTTTTTTTTATTTTCAAGAACCCTGTGGGATATTTGTGAAATCTTGGATTTCATTTTCCTTTGATTTAATTGTAAGCCAAAATCTATTTTATTTTATTTATTTTTTTAAATGACTGGAAAGATCAGTTTTTAAATTCATATCTGTATCATCATTTTCTTGGAACTGGGCCAGAATCTCTTCTTTCAGAAGATTCTTTTCCAATTTGATTTTTTTCTCTACTTTATTATTAATTGTTTCATTTTATTGATATCGTCAGGCTCTAATTGATTTGTAGTTCTAGTGACATTCTTTGACATGTTTATTAAGTTTTGTGTTTAAAGTGCTAATATCATTTGAAACTCTGTTTAAATTACTACTAATTTTCACTTGCTCTGTACAAAGTTTTTTCTATTCTAAACGAAGGTCATTTCTACATTTTTCCTGACTTTTCTTGAATTCGTCTATAAATTGTGTGAACCACTGGGGAGCACTCTCTATGCCTTCAGCAATTGAATTTGCCATATTCTGTATGATCGGCATTCAGAACACACACAAATCACTTTCACTGTAATAGATAAGGTATGCTCACCATGTGTACAACGACCTGGCAATGGCTACCAGTCTCTATAGCAACCCAGAAAGCATTGACCCACTACATGTAGTCTCGATGTAGTGTAGTCCAAGAAAAGTAACTAATGTCGTTACTTTCATTGTCTGGATTCTTGTTAAGGATGGTTATCAATTTTACTATTACATGTTCTTTGTGGTTAGAAACACTCCCAATTTTTTGTCTTCTTGAAAATTCATATTTTTAATTCTTGAAATCTATTTTTGCAGCTTTCAAAATGTTTTTTTCCTCTTCTGTTCGTATCCTGAAGCCTAGGGTGCTATATTATGAATTCTTCTTACAGGTTCTGTAACAGATTGTACAAATACCACTCCTTTTTAATGGATCCTGCTAAGCAGTGGCCAGTAGGAGTAATTAATTTGTCTGCCTTTAAATCAGACTTCGAAGTTCTTGCTGCTTGTTGGTGCATGACTGCATGTTTGCTTTTATATGTTAATGGCAAGAGCTACTGAATAAATAGGTACATAAGCTTCATTTAACTATCAAAGCATTGTATTTCTCTTAAAATACAAAGACAGAGTCCAGCTTGACTCTTCAACATTCAGACATAGAGTGAAAATAACTTATTTAAAAAACAAATCAATATCCATCTTTAAGTATTCTTGTCCAAGATCTTCCTTGCTTCTATATGACTTCATATTCATGAGAGTAAATATAATCTCTGGATCTTTACTTGTCCAAGTGGTCAGAACCTGAATAAACAGATTTCTTGGAACATTAATTATATTACTGTATTTCTAAACTCACAAATAAATAAAATTTGATGTCCTGTGCTTAATCGGAAACATGTAGTATAACAATGTTACACTACAACTTGTCTCATCCTGGACTGCCAAAAGTTGAGAGGAATGCCACTATGCTGAATAATAATTTTTGTATGGCTATAGGGAGTTGTTTTTCAACTCAAACTGTATGTAATAAACAGCACAACATGCAACTCACTAAATTCATCCATGATGAGGTCCACCTTGGACACCTAGGCATTAGGCATTGCAGTACAGATGGGCCCAACGTATGCTGAACCGACTTGTCAAAACTGACATGGAGTGCTATTCGGAGATGAGTCTCATATCAGCCTTCAACCAGACAATTGCAGGAGACATTTTTGGAGGCAATGTTAATGTATTAGACACACCATCCAGCACATGCAGCAAAGGTGGTACTACCCTGATGATTTCGGGTGGCATTATATGGAGCCTCCATAAACCACTGTAGAACCAAACAAATATCTATATGCCACAGGGATGGCATTCTCCAATGTACAGTGTAACCATATAGGCAGCATTTTGGTGAGGAATTTGTCTTAATGGATGACAATTCTTGCGTTCATCCTGCACATCTTGTGAATGTGTTCCTTTGTGATAACAACATCACAAGGTTGGAATGGACAGCATGTTCTCCAGACATGAACCCTATCCCATATGCCTGGGATAGATTTGAAAGCACTGTTTTTGGATGTGGCAACCCAATAGGAATCTGAGAGAACTATGTCCATTGTCTTTCCTCTAGTAATCCCCATTTGATTTCATGGTGTTTGAACCTACTAGCAATGAACCTAGCTGTTTGCCTCTGAACTGCTTCCATGTCTTCCTTTAAACTGATCTGCTGCAGGTCACAAACACCTGAGCAATACTCAAGATATGGTCATACAAGTGTTTTATACATGATCTCCTTTACAGATGAGGTACATCTTCCCAAAATTCACCCAATAAACCAAAGTTGGCTGTCTGCCTTACTCACAAGTGACCTTACATGTTCGTCCCATTTCATATAGCTCTGCAATGTTACACCAAGGTATTTGAACGATGCGACTGTATCAAGAAGCTCACTACTGATGCTCTATTCCAACATTATGGCATTGTTTTTCCTACTCATGTGCATCACCTTAAATTTTGCTACTTTTAGAGCTAGCTGCCATTCTTAACAGCAGCTAGAAATTTTGTCTAAGTCATCCTGCATCCCATTACAGTCAATTAATGACAACACCCTCCCATACACTGCAGCAGCATCAGCAAACAGCCACAAATTACAAGTTACTCTGTCCATCAGGTCATTTATAGAGATAGAAAATAACAGCGGTCCTATCACACTCCTCAGGGGCATGCCCAGTGACACCCTAGTCTCTGATCAACACTAGCCATCAAGAACAACAAACTGTGTTCTACCACTAAGGAAGTTTTCCAGCCAGTCAAAAATCTGTGAACCTATTCCATATGCTTGTATCTTTATTAGCAGTCTGCATTGTGACACAACATCAAATGCCTTTTTCAAATTTCCAAACACAATCTGCCTTTTGCCCTTCATCTATGGCTCACAAGATGTCATGTGAGAAAAGGGCAAGCTGAGTTTCACACAAATAATATTTCATAAATCCATACTGAGTCATAGAAAGAATCTTATCCATGTCAAGGAAAATAACCTGTAATTAAGTGGGTCAATTCTTTTACTTTTCTTATAAGTGGGAGTCACCTGTGCTTTTTTCCATTCACTAGGAACTTTACACTGAATTAAAATAAATGTGATAAATGCAAACTAAGTAATGAGCCAATGCTGCAGAATACTCTTTGTAAAACTGAACTGGTATTCCATCCAGACCAGGACACTTTTTTGAATTCAGCTCTCTCAGCTGCTTCTCTACACCATAAATACCTATTACTATGTCGTCCATTTGGGAGTTAGTGTGTTGATCAAAAGATGGTACATTTGTATGGTCCTCATGTGTGAATGATTTCTTAAAGGTTAAATTTAGAACTTCAGCTTTCCATTTGCTTTCTTCTATTACTGACTCAGAATGATCAACAAGTGACTGGATAGTGGGCTTTGACCCGCTTTACATAGGACTGGAAAGTTCTGCTTCTTGTAAGACACAAAATGCCTAGTCTTGGAAGCCAATAAAGAAGAACCCAAGTTCACATAAATTTAAGAATTCACTAATGTCACTGCTGTATGTGTGTTCACTTACATGTTATACAGGTCCTTGTTAAACACTATCACATTGATAAGAAGTTTATTTGACTTTGATAGAAGTGATGTTACACAATTTATGTTCATATTGATACCCATATCATTATGCATAGTACTCAGCTGAAACTGACTAGCATTCTCTATGCCACCACATCAGATCAAGCCTATATCTGATTTCCCATTATACAAGAGACTTCAAAGGCCAAGCGATACTCAAGATAGATAAAAATTAGGACTTGCAAATGCTGTAACAACACAAACACTCAACTCATGACACTATTAAGATTAGAATAGTTCATTGCACTTACAAGTCTGAATGTGAACTGTCATTCCCCATACTCCTGTCAGTCTTTCTGCCACCAGCTGGCCAGGTGGTGCTTGCAAACTTTCACTATACCACAGTGCCAATGGGCATGACAGAACATTTAAATTCATGCACTTGATATACAACAGCAAAAGTGCATAGACATAGAGATGCCATTACTCATAGGAGTCCCAGTCCTTGGCTGCTTCATTGAATGGTGGTAAGGGAACAGAGAGGGCTGAAAACCCCGATTCAACAAAATTGCTGACAAGCTGGTAAAGACAGCTGTAAAGGCATTTTGCTGCTGAAGAAGAGCATGCATCCAGGTCATCACACATCCATCACCATATAAGGATTGTAAATTCTAGTCTTGAACATGAACACTAAAGCACTGGAGAAGTTACACATTTGACATGAAATAGATAAGTGAGATGTTGAGTGGTGAGGAATAGGATCAAATTGCCACAGATAACTGTGGTACAATTACAATCACACACAACACTACATATTGCTCTTCTATTAACACTGGTAAAAATTACAGCTGACAGCTTATTTAAACTTATTCCATGGCCTGCTATGCTTTGCTATTGCATATGTTGTGTATATTGTGGATGCAATAAGTGGAAATATGTGAACTACATACATCTACATATTTACTCTGAAAATCACATCATAAGTGCATGGGAGAGGATCAATTGAACCAGTTTCATGATATTACACTACTATTCCATCCTTTAATTCATGATATTGTTGCATTGAAATGGGAGCAGGCTAGACTTCGAAGGCAGCTGAACTTATACTCAAAGCACGTTTATTACGAACTCTACATACACACAGCACTGACTGCCTCTCAGGCAGAGTGCTCTGCTGTTTATACACAGACAGAATTTACCAGAAATTAGAAGAACAGTTAACATAAGAAACAAGTAGAATTTACAAGTGAACATAAGAAAGATGTAGAACATGCTGGAATTGTATTACAAAGAAATAAATTTTTGCCAGTGGGCGGGATTGAACCGGCAACCTTCAGCACCACAGTCCGTGACGCTGTCCCCTGCGCCACGCCGGCAGTCGGTGTTCACGGCCTCTCGTGGCATTACTCCCTCTCCTGGAGAAACAGCGACCTGCTGTTATGATCCCTGTGGAGCCAGCTGCAATGTCCTGGATCTTGACTGTGTCATGGATCCTCTGTATGACAGTTCAAGAGAATCCTTCCCTTCTCCACGATTATCGACGACGGACGTTCCTGTCATGGCTTCATTGGGAACATTACTGTCCTTAGAGTCCTTGAACAAGAAGCCATTGTCATCTAACTGCTCTTCAGGATCGTAGTAAGGCTTCATGCGCAGGACGTGAACAATGTCTCTTCGTTTTTGACGTTTCGATGACGGCTCATAATCCTCAACTTCGTATGTGACGTCTGACAGGCGGCGTATGACACAATACGGACCAAAGTATTGCTTCAATAACTTTTCTGACAGTCCAACCTTCCGTACAGGTGTAAAAATCCATACCAGATATCCTGGGCTGTACACAACAGGTCGGTGCTTGTCGTTATACCGCTGACGGTCCTTCTCCTGGGCATCCAGTGTCTGTATTCGAGCCAGCTGTCTTGGTTCTTCGACCCTGGCGATGAGCTGTTTAACATAGTCATCCTGAGTGTCCTCCGTTTGGAACGGGAACAGCGTATCCATTGTCATCTCAGCTTCACGGTCATGGAGCAGGAAAAACGGAGTGAAGCCTGTGGTGTCTTGTCTTGCAGTATTGTAAGCAAATGTCACGACTGGCAGAATTGTATCCCAATCCTTCTGCTCAACATTGACGTACATCAACAGCATGTCAGCTAACATCTTGTTAAAACGTTCCGTAAGACCATTTGGCTGAGTATGGTATGCAGTTGTCATTCTGTGGACAATGTCGCACTGTGACATTACCTCTGATACTAGTTTTGACTGGAATACTTTTCCACGATCAGATATCATCAAACGTGGTGCTCCATGCTTCAAAATAATGTCTTCTACAAGGAATTTTGCGATCTCTGGAGCTTCTGCAGTTGGCACAGGTTTGGTGATAGCGTAGCATGTGAAGTAGTGAGTGCAGACTATTATTCAACGGTTATCGGTTGTCGACTTCGGGAACCTCCCTAAAAGATCAATCCCAACTCAGTGGAATGGAGCTGCTGCCAGTGGAATCGGTACAAGATGCCCTGGAGGTAATTGCGGCACATGCTTCCAACACTGGCACTCTTTACAGTGACTCACATAGTGCTTGACAGATCGGTAGAGACCTTTCCAGTAATACCTGTGTCTGATTCTGTCTAGGGTCTTCACGAATCCCAGATGACCGGATATTGGAGCATCATGGAAATATTTGAGAATAGCTGGCTAGAGATGAAATGGAACAACCAGTAGCCATTTGGGGCCCAGTGGATCATAGTTGCTCTTACACAATGTTCTGTTTATAAGTTGGAACTCTCCATTGGTTGGTTCTCCTTTCTCCAAGGCTTCTATCATTTTTAATAGTGCTGGATCTTCCCTCTGTTCAGCTGTAATGTCATCTAATTCAGTGAGGGCTGAAATTTCATTAATGCTGTTTGTGGTGTCGCACAAGTACAAAGTGCGCGCCACCTGCTTTCGCCGCGCGCCGCCATGCACGCACGGCGCGGCGTTCTCACGACGACAGCCACGAGCGCCCTCTGCGACGACGCCACTCGTGGCCACCACTGAAGGACATCGGTCACTTCGGACTGAGATAGCAACGAGTTAGGACCATCGTAATCAGATAGGCACCAGTGAAGACTTTGCTATCGTACAGGCACTAGGCAGGCCTCTAACAACTATGTATCAACATTCTGCAGTACTATGTAAAAGTTAAGTATTGTTACATTCTGTGCAATATATATCTCTTTCTAATTTACTCTAGTGTTTATAGTTTCTGGCTGCTCCCCTCCGTACCTGCACCAGCGTGCTGTCTTTGTTCCTGTGTCGGTCTCATCCACTCGGCCACCGACACCTACGACGAGGCTGGGACACAAAAGCGGCGACGAAGTTGGGACACAAAACTGTTGTGTTCCACTAATGGATTCCTCGAAAGGCAGTCGGCAACCTTGTGTTTGCGCCCGTTCTTGAATATCACTGTGACATCGTACTCATGGAGTCTTAGTGCCCATCTTGCTAGTCAACCTGATGGATCCTTCAAGCTAGTCAGCCAACACAAAGAATGGTGGTCTGTCACGACGGTGAATGGTTTGCCGAATAAATACGGCTGGAACTTATTGATAGCCCAGATAACCGTGAGACATTCTTTTTCAGTTGTAGAGTAGTTTATCTCGGACTTTGAGAGTACTCTTGACGCATAGGCTATCACTTTTTCAGCACCTTCCTGAACTTGTACAAGCACTGCACCAATCCCATAACTACTGGTGTCTGTGTGAAGTTCCGTTTCTGCATTCTCATCCTACAAGGTAGCACTGGTGTGGAAGTTAGAGCCTCCTTAAGTTCCCGGAAAGCTCTTTCTTTTGTCTCATTCCACTAAAACTTGGCGTCTGCCTGGAGAAGTTCTTGTAATGGACATGCCTTGTTACAAAATCCAGCCGAGAAAACTTCTCACATCACGATTGTGCTGAGGAGTTGGAAATTCTGTGACTGCCCTTACTTTATCTGGATCAGGGCGGATACCATCTCTGTAGGTGCCCCAGGATTTTTATCTCTTTGGATACAAAGAGGCACTTCTTTGGATTGAGGCGGAGTCCTGCAGCCTGAACACACTTCAGCACAGTTGACAGGCGACTCAGATGTTCTTCAAATGTTTTTGAGAAAACAACAATGTCATCTAAATAGCAGAGACATGTCGTCCACTTAAGGTGTCGAAGCAAGTTGTCCATCATGCGTTCGAATGTGGGTGGAGCATTACATAATCCAAATGGCATTACTTTAAATTGATAGAGACTGTCAGGTGTAATAAAAGCCGTCTTCTCCCTGTCAGCTTCGTCAACCTCAATTTGCCAGTAACCTGTCTGCATGTCCATAGTTGAGAAGTATGTAGCTCCTTTCAAGCAGTCTAAGGTGTCGTCAATGCACGGCAAGGGGTAGACATTTTTCTTTGTGATTCTGTTCAGCTGCCGATAGTCACCACAGAATTTCCACCTGCCATCCTTCTTCTTTACAAGGACCACCGGAGATGACCAAGGACCCTCCGAAGGTTGAATAATGTAATCTCGCAACGTCTTCTCCACTTCCTCCCAAATTATCTGTCTTTCAGCTGGCGACACTCTATACGAACGCTGGCTAATTGGCGGATGATCCACAGTATTGATATGGTGCTTTATCGTAGGCCGTTTCGTCTGACTTTTGCCCTGCTGAGGTGTGAATGCACCCGAAAATTGGCGTAGTATACCTAACACCTGCTGGCGTTGTTCCTTGGTCAGTCCAGGCCCTATTGGCAGTTCCACGTTGGTTTCCTCCAGTATATTGTCTGTACTAACAGCAGGGCATGGGTCTTCATTGATGATGTTGAGCTCACCGTCCTGGATTGGTTCAGCTGACCCGATACACATTCCCTTGGGGATAAGTTGTGACTGCTCGTAAGAATTCGTGATCCAAATCTCTCCTTGACCACCGGTAATGCTTATGATAGCCGCTGGTATGTAAATTTCTTTTGTGAGCCTGATAAACTTTTTACTATCAACAAGAATTTGACAGTTTAATCGCTCATCTGCATTTGTGACTGCAACGCTTCTCATCGTCAACAGCGGGATCATCACATTCTCAATGGCAAATAACTTCCCAGAAAATTCTGTATTACGTGTAGACGTCGGAACAACTTCTTCAATTTGCAGCTCAGATCTTCCACAGTCAATGATAGCTTGGGATGCCTGAAGGAAGTCCCATCCGAGGATGACATTGTGACTACATTCTTTTAACACGAAAAATTCAAACGGCTGGTTCCTGTTGTTGATGGTTATTCTTGTGACACAAGTTCCTGATGGCTGGACGTACTTTCCATTCGCGACCTTCAGCAGAGTTGCCCCTGTATCACAGTACATTGTCTTCTTTAGTATGCGGCGATAATTATCCGACAATACAGAGAAAGACGCTCCTGAATCAACAAGAGCCCGGACAGGTTGGCCGTCGATTATGACGTCAATGAGATTTCCCGACATCTTGGCGACTGTCGTCCATGGAGGATTTTCATCTGTGGTGGCCTCACCTCTGTAGATGGTCGCCTTGCTTAGTTTTCCTTGGCGCAGTGGCTAGGGGAGCGACTGGTACCTTTGTACAGCGACAGTGAACGGCTGCGGCGCGTCGGGGAGCGGCCTCGACTAGTGTACGGTGATGGGCTTCTTCACATAGGTCGACTGAACTCATCAGCAGGTGATTGCCTGGGATAGAACGGCTCCGACGGCTGATGTCTTGTGGCAAAATATTCGTCGAATACTCGCCTTCTCTCTCTGCAGTAGTGTACGACATGTCCAGGGCGCCCACAGTGGAAACACAGTGGTGAGTTGTCTTCTGTCCTCCAGACGTCTGTTCTTCTGTGGGGCATGATTGTTGCTGGGGGAGTTGGCTGCAGCTGCGTCGGCCGGTTCATAGGCTGCCGTTCGGCAGCTGCAGCGTATGTCATAGCAGGGCGACACCATTCTTCACGTCGGGGGCAGACAGGAGCTAATGTCTGAAATACCTCTTCCTCAGTAGCGTCGGCTCCCTCGTGACTTACATGGCTTACATCCATGGCCATAATCTGATGCTCGCTCGGTCTAATAGTTCCAGCTGCCATGCACTGTTGTAATTCTTCTCTCACAATTAGTCGTATGAGAGAAGCGAAGTCATACTGGTCTTCCACAATGGCCATAGGGACTACATTGGGGAGTCAGTCATACTTCTTGCTTCCAACTCTCCTTTGTTGCATCTCTTCAATACATTGGCACCACTTGATGAAGTCTTCTGTTGTAGCGACCTCTTTTATCAGAAGGGCTTGGTACATATCTTCTGCTATACCCTTCATCAGGTGCGTGATTTTGTCGGCCTCAGTCATGTTCGGATTGACAGTGTTACACAGGGCCAAAACATTCTGTATGTAAGACTGTGTTGGCTCACCATGTCGTTGGGCCCGGTTCTTCAGTTGTTCTTCCGCCGAGCGGATTTGTCACTGTCGGTCTCTAAACGTCTTCTTAAGTTCAGCCTGGAACGTTTCCCAGTCATTCAGTTTGTCTTCATTGTTCTCGAACCATTGCTGGACTGTTCCGTCCAGGTAGAAATAAACGTTGGCCAAGCACATTGTATGATCCCATCTCTTGTACTTGGTGACTCGGTCGAATCCTTTTAGCCATTTATTGGGATCCTGTCCAGCATCTCCAGAGAACACCTACGGGTGTCTGATGTGCAGCTGGCCTACCAATGATTTTGTGTCCATGGTTCTTCTGATGATACGGACTTTTGGAAGGATGTACTCGGTATATTCCTTGTATTCCGGTTCTAGTCTGTGTAAGCGACGGCTTCTAAATTGCCTAATCAGAGCCACGGTGATGCAGCTGTTGCACAGGGTACCCGGCGCCTCCACCAAACAATGTCACGTTGAAATGGAAGCAGGCTAGACTTCGAAGGCAACTGAACACAGCAGTTATACTCAAAGCACGTTTATTACGAACTCAACATACACGCAGCACTGACTGCCTCTCAGACAGAGTGCTCCGCTATTTATGCACAAACAGAATTTACCAGAAATTAGAAGAACAGTTAACATAAGAAACAAGTAGAATTTACAAGTGAACATAAGAAAGATGTAGAACATTCTGGAATTGTTAATTACAAAGAAATAAATTTTCTCCGGTGGGCGGGATTGAACCGGCGACCTTCTGCACCGCAGTCCGTGACGCTATCCTCTGCGCCACGCCGGCAGTCGGTGTTTGTGGTCTCCGTGGCAATATTACACTACTATTCCATCCTTTAATTGCTCGTAGGAAGAACGAATGTGTAAATCTTTCTGGTTTAATTTTGAACAATTATGTAAAAGTTCATCAGAGTTATTTGAGTGGAAAGTGTTTATACAGGTATTATCTGTGAACAATTAATACTTGTGCTACATTAAGATGTATACCTTGAATTTGTGTATTACGCACACAAACTGTAGGCCTATAAAGATGTATTACTGATGTGTGGAATGCACGTTCCTGATCACATTAATTGTATTAATGATGGCCATAAATGGGGACAACTGATCACTTATGAATCATTAAAAGTGTCAAAGAACTGCAATTCTGTGTGTTCCGTACGTTATTTGTAGTGAATTACTTTTTGACCATGAGATTTCAGCCAGCCGCTACCGAGAGCAACAAACAATAAGAATTATCAATCTATGATCAGGTAATGGCACAAGGTTAGTACCAACTAAATGTGTTAGCATTCAGAGGAGAAATTTGGTGTAACAAAGTTCACAAATAGATCTTGCTACGATGACTAATGCCTTTCTTTTAATGATTTCCACCCCAACTCATGCATCATTTCCATGACACTTGCACCTGTATATCACAATAACACAAGACGAGATGCCTTTGTCTGAACTTTCTCCATATACTCCAAAAGAGGACACAATTTTTCATATATCTGCGTGCTGTATAATTGAAAATGGTGCCAGCTTTAGTGCAACAGGCCCCTGCCTGGTGCACCACAGGGACCACACACAGTGCACCCTATATGAGAAGGTGCACACACATGGAGTGAGACTTCGTCAGTCTGATGTATGACTTCTACCGAGTGTGACATGTTTTTGGTAGAACCTGTCACGTGGCGACAAGTAGGTCATATTGCATGTGTGTTAGGCCACAGGTGAACTCATCCCTTTATATGGGAGTGGTGCCTGTTTTTTCTGGGGTATTGTCTTTGTGATTTCTTCATTTTCTATGGCTCCTTCTGACCCCATATTGATTCAGTTGCTTCAACAAGAACAGCAACTGCTGCAGCAGCAGCATGACCATACCAACTGCAGAATGAGCAGCACCATTAGCAGATTGAAATCTTAGCCAAATTGTTTACCATGTTGTGTGATGTTTCTGTGTCACCAGGCCACCCTCTATTTCTTTCCTATGATGAGGCAGCAGAAGAGTGGGACATGTACGAGTATTGTTTATGCCAGCACTTTCAGGCTCTTGGTGTTGTATACCCTACGTTATGTTGTCTCTTTCTTCATGTTCTCCTTAAATGTATTGTGTTTTGTGCAAACTGTCACCATTGCGTGATCCATCTGCTCTTTCTTTTGACGAGATGTGTTACTTGCTTACTGGGTATTACTGCCAGTGGACATATACCATGATCTCTAGTTGGAATTCTAATAATGCCATAAACAACTCAATCAGACGTACCATGCTTGGGAAGCTGAATGCAAGGGCTTAGTCATCATTGTAACTTCATTTCCAACATCCATAAGGAATCCTATGCAGATCGCATGGTTTGGGACGTTATCCTACACTTGGCTCCTCACAAGGAAATTCATGATGAAGCCCTCCAACAGGATGATCCCACCTTGGCAGATGTTTTGAAAACTGCTCTGGTTTTTGAGATTACAAGCATGGTGGCCCACACTATCAACACATGGTGGTGATGTTTCTGCCATTCAGCAGCCAAAGTCTCCCAGGCCCCCACCTGCGGATTCGATAGGGGAGGTGGCGGCAGTTATGTTGGCTATTCACTCCAGTCACAGGTCCATCTACAGAACAGACCAGCAATACAGACCGGTCAATGGCCCACTTGTTCAGGTAGTATGGAGGCTCCATTCCCATCTTGTCCTGAATGATTTTCCAATCTTGAAAATATTGACTGTCTGTGCCGTTGAGCCACATGTCAGTGATGTCACAAAAAGGGCCATATTTCTTCGGTATGTCGCTCGGCATTGGCACCACCCTAACATAATGTTGCTATGGAGATCAGTAATGTTGCGGCACTCGCAACCACTCATGCTAAGCTTTTCATTGAAGTGTCTGTATTGAACCGTGCAGTGCAGATGCAGGTAGACACTGGGACAGCAGCCACCATACTTAATTCTTAGACATACGTATACCTTGGGTAACTCCCCTTGCAACTGGGTTTGCAGAAGAGTTTGAGTTACAATGAGCTATCCATTCTTGTGCTAGGTCAATTCACGGCCCTAGTGACCTATTTCTCAGTGGTTCGTATGATCACGTTTTAGTTGTGAAACAAGCCTTGACAGCCAACTTGTTTGGTGCGGATGCTTTTAGAGCCTTCAAGTTCTCTGTCTCCAATGAAGTTCATTTAGTATCAGACGACGTGTCATATCTGTCCTTACATTCTATTTGTTCTGAATATGCTCCTCTTTTCTTGGCAGTACTGGGCTGTCTTTTCTCTTTCCAAGCTCACATTATCATGAAACCAATAGCCCCTCCTCATTTTTTCCGGGCACATGCTATATCCATTGCCCTTCAAGCAGAGGTAAAAGCTGAATTGGACCACCTATGGATGCAGGTATTATTCACTTGGTTGCATCTAGTGAATGGGCCATGCTGTTGGTTGTCGTCATCAAACCCACCGAGAAACAACTCAACTGCGGTGACTTCAAGGCCACAATCAATGCTCAATCCATCCTAAGACACGTACCCCATGCTTCGACAGGATTAATTTTTATCAAAGTTGTCTGGTGGACAATATTTCTCTAAAATAAACATAGCAGAAGCTTACAACTGCTGTTAGATGCAGAGTCTCAAAAGAAACTCATAGTCAACACTCCATTTTTTAGAGGAACTTACGAACCCGATTCTGGGATGTGTCAACTATTTGGATGACATTGTGGATACTGGGCAAACAAATGAGGAATATGTGAACAATTTGCAAACCTTATTTTCTGTGTTACAAGACAAAGGACTCAAATGCAATCTCCAAAAGTGGCAATTTTTACAGCTGACTATAAAATATCTGATTTTAGTTCTTGGGCTGCAGTGGCTCTCCCATTATGAATCACGTGCTTGCCGTAATGGCATTGCCATGCTCTATGTCAGTTGAAGACTTGCAAACCTTCTTGGGAAGAATTGCCTAATATCACAAATTTATTCTGGGGGCTGCCACTTTCTCACATCCTCTCTATGACATGTTATGGAAGTGTGCCAAATTTGAGTAGTTCCCCATGTGCGAGGCTGCTTTTTTGTCACTCAAAAAGAAACTGCTTTCTGCCCTGTGTTTGATGACGTTCCACCCTGGTCATCACTTGGTTTTGACCATGGATGCTTCTCAGTATGGGGTGAGTGCTGTCCTCTCTCACTGTTTTCCTGACAGCTCTGAGTGCCCGATCACTTTTGCATCCAAAACTCTTACACGGGTCCAGCCAAAGTACTCTCAAATTGAAAGAAAAATAGTAGCTATGGCAATTGTGGAGGCTCTTAAGAAATTCTACGTCTTTCTGTATTATATGAAATTTCATTTGGTGACTGATCAAAAGCCTTTGGTGTCTCTTTTCAACTCTTCTGCTCCACTGCCAGACAAAGCTGCTCACAGGATTCAGCATAGGGGCATTATTTCTTTCTCATTTTCATTATGAGATCCACTTCCACCCTATAGCACAGGATGAAAATACTGACGCTTTGTCCCATTTGCCAATTGGATCAGATGTTGCTTTTGATCATGATGAACTTCTTTGTTTTCATATAGATGACAAGGCGCAACAGACAGTCAATGGATTCCCCCTTACTTTTGACGGCATTGCATTGGAAGTAGCATCAGATCTGGTGTTGTGTCTTGTAGTGCATTATGATCAATTCGCTTGGCCGGAGTCTCCTCCTCATCGTGCTTCAGACCCTCTCTGAAACTACTACTCCTTACAATATTAGCTTGCCATGTGCGATGGGATGCTTTTGCCACAGCCAGAAAATTCCCTGCCATGAATGGTGATTCCTAGTGTCCTCCGTCACGAGGGTCTTCACCTCTTGCATGTGGACCAATGGGACATCAATTGTACTAAAGCACCAGCTTGGCATCATGTTTTCTGGCCTGGTATGGACACTGATATTATACAATTAGTAAATGCATGTGAGACATGCACCTCGCAACAGGCAGCCCCCCGTGCTTCGCTTACACCGAGGCCTCACCCAGCATCAGCCCGGAAACATTTACATGTGGAATATGCAGGACTCTTTTTGAATTCATACTGGATTCTTGTTGTTGATGTGTACTCTAAGTTTCCTTTTGTTGCATGTTGCACACATATGTCTTAATCTGACAAGGTTGAGTGAATGGTGCGGACTTTCAAAAATCAGATGCACAAGTATATCCAGGGTTCTTCCCCCGATGTTACATTGGACAGGTTCCTGGCTTCATATAACTTCACCCCGCAAGGCAATCAGAGTCCAGAGGAATTGCTATATGGACAGCAACCTTGCTGCACGCTCCACCTGTTTGCTCCTACACCCAAGTGGAGTGAGAGGTTCCGCATCATAAATTCCATATGAGAGTCATGGTGTGGACCAGAACATATGGTAGGTGCCTCAAATGGACACGAGCGACAGTCATGTACTGAAAAGGCCGCCATCTCTGTGTTCTTTGTGTACCATATAAAGTAACAAAACCAGCCCCTTTCTTTAGACAAACCTGATGAAATATTCGATTCCCAATCCAGTAGATAAATAAATTAAATCACTCTATTTTCTATTGTCATTAATTTGGAAATTGCTGTTTCATATTTACTCATTAACAAAAAATATTTCGATCTAGTGTGACATGTATTTCCAATTTACTGGTAGTATACAATCTGAATTTATATTAGCATCAAGAATTTCAGTCATTATGCAATTTAATTAGCACCAAAAATAAATAAAAACATTGTTTTAAAACATGTTTAAAGCTATTTTGTTATAAAAATAATTTTTTTTGTTGAGATTCATTTTTATAAACAAAAGTCATAAAACATAGACTCCACTTTATAACTTGAAATGCTGTAAATTGAAATTTTGTCATTGTAGTGCCTTTAATATTACTTTTAATAATGAGTTAGTTGAACTTCTAATTGTTGAAATGTATATAAACAAATGTTTTCAGAAGTAGATGCTGTAATATTTTGTGCAATAAACCTGATTATAACGAAAAAATTGCGTGTAGAGTATAATAATGAGTGATTTGAACCTAGGGCAACCAACTCTTCCATATTGTACGGGAGCTCCCGTATTTTAGCACTTTTTAAAAAATTCTCCTGTCTCCCTTATTGTCCGCCTGTTTCTCCCGTATATTTCACCAGTGATCACTTTTATAATCCAAGAGGTGCTATCAATATTTGAAATTCTTTTATCGAGATACCAATACCACTCTCAATTAACGTTCGTGTCAGCAATCGATACTGATGAAAGTTACTGCAAAATGTTTTGATTTCCGTAATACCTACTGTGAACTGTGAAGCATCCGCATGTATTTTCATTTGGTTTTTAAGTGATTGTGTTCTCATTATGTGCTCTCACAGTGAAAATGAAGATATTAAATCTCCACAAAGCAAGAAGATGAAGTACTTGTGTGTTTACTTGAAGTTATGGGAGGAACAATATTCAGGGTTAAAGCCCATGGCCAACAACATATATCAAGCTTACCGTGTGCTATGTAAGTGTGACGCACATGGTGGTAAATCTGACTGCAACCAACATTCTGCTATGGATCTACATAAGAGGAATGAAAGATATGTAAAGGCAAACTCCAATTTATTAAAATATTTTGGTGAGACCAGCAAGGAAATGAAAAACGTGGCAGGTAAGATAGCAACTATTTTTCATATGGTGAAACACAATATCAGCTACAGAAGTATGGACTGTGCAAATAAATTATCCAAGGAGGCAAACGGGGGGGGGGGGGGGGGGGGGGATGACGGAGAGTCGGTGAAGGAAGTGGTTGGTATCATTGATGTCGGAAGATAGAGTTTGGACGATTGGTTGGAGGTGTTAGTCAACTAGGCTTCCTGGATCCTTACTTGTCACAGTGGATGCCAGCTCCCTATACACTAACATCCCACTTGCCCATGGCCTTGCCGCTCTGGATCACTACCTCTCCCAACGTCCCTCTGAACTCAAGCCTGATACCTCATTCCTCATAACCCTCACCAATTTAATTCCAACTAACAACTACTTTTCCTTTGAGGGGAATGTTTACAAATTCAAGGCACAGCCATGGGCACCCGCATGGCACCCTCCTATGCCAACCTGTTTATGGTCCGTCTGGAGGAATCCTTCCGAGCATCCCAAAACCCAAAACCTCTGGCATGGTTCAAATTCAATGATAATATTTTCATGATCTGGACTCAGGGCCAGGACACCCTATCCTCCTTTCTTCAAAACCTCAATTCCTTCTCCCCCATCCACTTCACCTGGTCTTCCTCAACCTACCATGCCACATTCCTGGATGTCAACCACCACCTCACTGATGGCTCCATTCACACTTCCGTCCATATTAAACCTACCAACCACCAATAAATAGTGCCTACACTTTGACAGTTGCCATCCCTTCCACATCAAAAAATCCCTCCCTTAAAGCCTGGCCACCTGTGGACAGCATATCTGCAGTGACAAGAACTCCCTTTCTGAATATGTTGAGTGTCTCACAAAGGCCTTCATAAACAAAAACTACCCCACAGACCTAGTCCGGAAACAGATCTCCCATGCCTCATCCCCACACATCCCAAATCCTCCTCCTTACTCCAGTAACCATCCACAAAAGAGTGCTCCCCTTGACCCCCAGTACTACCCTGGACTCGAACAACTAAATTGCATCTTTCACCAAGGTTTTGGTTTTCTATCCTCGTGCAAAGAAATGAGAGACATCCTGCCCAACATCCTTCCCACCCCTCCTAAAGTGGTGTTCCGTTGCCCTCCCAACCTCCACAACATCCTAGTTCATCCTTATGTCACCCCGAACCCCAACTCACTGCCACAGGGATCATATCCTTGTGGAAGACCCCACTGCAAGACCTGTCCAATCCACCCACCCAGCACTTCCTATTCCAGTCCTGTCACAGGCTTATCCTACCCTATCAGAGGCCGGGTTACCTGTGAAAGCAGCCATGTAATTTACCAACTGTGCTGAAATCACTGTGCAGCTTTCTATATTGTCATGACCACCAACCAGCTATCCATTAGGATGAATGGCCACCGCCAAACTGTGGCCAAAAACAAGGTGGACCACCTTGTGGCACAGCATGCAGTGGAGCACATGCTTGATTTCAATGACTGCTTCACAACCCAGGCCATCTGGATCCTCCCATCTACCATCAGCTTTTCTGAACCGCACAGATGGGAGTTATCCCTACAATACATTCTCCGATCCCAAAATCAGCCAGGCCTCAACCTACAATAACTTCCTTTTTTTTCCCCATACCTTACAGTTCCTTCCTCTCTATCCCAAACCTCACCTATTTTGAGTGGTGTGTGAATGTGCGATTGTGTGTGTGTGTGTGTGTGTGTGTGTGTGTGTGTGTGTGTGTGTGTGGGCGCGCACGCATGTGCAATTGTACATGTGTGTGTGTGTGTGTGTGTGTGTGTGTGTGTGTGTGTGTGTGTGTATGTATGTGTGTCCGTGCACACTTATGCGCATGTGCGTGTACGTGTGTGTGTGTGTGTGTGTGTGTGTGTGTGTGTGTGTGTGTGTGTGTGTGTGTGTGTGTTTACGCGGCCTTGTGTACTTGCAGTGTACACAAATTTAGTATATTTATTTTATTTTCTCCACTCACCTGACTCCCCACTCCATTCCTAAGCTGCATCTCATTATTCCCATCTAACCCATCCCCACCACCATGATGTAACCTTCCTATCCCCTCTCCCCTCCGCTCTAGCCCCGATTTACATCCCCAGAGTGTGATTCGAAGTGTGGCAGCTGGAGGTGACGGTTATATAACTGTGTTGTGTGCCTGTGTGATTGTGTGAGTGTTCTATTTTCTGAGGAAGGCCATGGCCGATAGCTGAAAGTGTTGTATGTGTGTGTCTTTTCTATGTGCCTGTCGCAGCTTGACAGCACATCTTTGTGGTGAGTTGTGAACCGCCCTTAATATATTATTGTCGCGTTGAAATGGAAACAGACTTGACTTCAAAGGCAACTAAACACAGCACTTATACTGAAAGCACGTTTATTACGAACTCAACATAAACACAGCACTGACTGCCTCTCAGGCAAAGTGCTCTGCTATTTATACACAGACAGAATTTACCAGAAATCATGGAAATATTTGAGAATAGCTGGCTGGAGATGAGCTGGAACAACAAGTAGCCATTTGGGGCCCAGTGGATCGTAGTTGCTCTTATACAATGTTCCGTTTGTAAGTTGGAACTCTCCATTGGTCGGTTCTCCTTTCTCCAAGGCCTCTGTCGTTTTTAATAGTGCTGGATCTTCCCTCTATTCAGCTGTAACGTCATCTAATTCACTGAGGGCTGAAATTTCATTAATGCTGTTGTGTTCCACTAATGGATTCCTCGAAAGGCAGTCGGCAACCTTGTGTTTGCGCCCGTTCTTGAATACCACTGTGACATCGTACTCTTGGAGTCTTAGTGCCCATCTTGCTAGTCAACCTGATGGATCCTTCAAGCTAGTCAGCCAACACAAAGAATGGTGGTCTGTCACGACGGTGAATGTTTTGCCAAATAAACATGGCCGGAACTTGTTGATAGCCCAGATAACTGCGAGACATTCTTTTGCAGTTGTAGAGTAGTTTATCTCGGACTTTGACAGTACTCTTGACGCATAGGCTATCACTTTTTCAGCACCTTCCTGAAGTTGTACAAGCACTGCACCAATCCCATAACCACTGGTGTCTGTGTGAAGTTCCGTTTCTGCATTCTCATCGTACAAGGCTAGCACTGGTGCGGAAGTTAGAGCTTCCTTAAGTGCCTGGAAAGCTCTTTCTTTTGTCTCATCCCAGTAAAATTTAGCGTCACCCTGCAGAAGCTCTTGTAATGGACGTGCCTTGTTACAAAATCCTTTTATAAAATGTCGGTAGTATGAGCACAGCCCGAGAAAACTTCTCACATCACAAATATGCTGAGGAGTAGGAAATTCTGTGACTGCCCTTACTTTATCTGGTTCAGGATGGACACCATCTCCGTTGACTAGATGCCCCAGGATTTTTATCTCTTTGGCGACGAAGAGGCACTTCTTTGGATTGAGGCAGAGACCTGCAGCCTGAACACACTTCAACACAGTTGACAGGCGACTCAGATGTTCTTCAAATGTTTTTGAGAAAATGACAAACTCATCTAAATAGCACAGACACGTCGTCCACTTAAGGTGTTGAAGCAAGTTGTCCATCATGCGTTCGAATGTGGCTGGAGCATTATATAATCAAAATGGCATTACTTTAAATTCATAGAGCCTGTCAGGTGTAATAAAAGCCGTCTTCTCCCTGTCAGCTTCGTCAACCTTGATATGCCAGTAACCTGTCGGCATGTTCATAGTTGAGAAGTATGTAGCTCCTTTCACGCAGTCTAAGGTGTCATCAATAGGCAGCAATGGGTAGACATCTTTCTTTGTGATTCTGTTCAGCCGCTGATAGTCGACACAGAATCGCCACGTGCCATCCTTCTTCTTTACGAGGACCACCGGAGACAACCAAGGACTCTCTGAAGGTTGAATAATGTCATCTCGCAACATCTTCACAACTTCCTCCCGAATTATCCGTCTTTTAGCTGGCGACACTCTATACGAACGCTGGATAATTGGCGGATGATCCCCAGTACTGATACGGTGCTTTATTGTGGGCCGTTTTGTCTGACTTTTCCCCTGCTGAGGTGTGAATGCACCCGAAAATTGGTGTAGTATACGTAACACCCGCTGGCTTTGTTCCTTGGTCAGTCCAGGCCCTATTGGCAGTTCCACGTTTGTTTCCTCCGGTGTGTTGTCTGTACTAACAGCAGGGCATGGGTCTTCATTGATGATGTTGAGCTCACTGTCCTCGATTGGTTCAGCTGTCCCGATACACATTCCCTTGGGGATAAGTTGTGACTGCTCGTGACAATTTGTGACCCAAATCTCTCCTTGACCATCGGTAATACTTATGATAGCCACTGGGATGTAAATTTCTTTTGTGAGCCTGATAAACTTTTTACTATCAACAAGAACTTCACAGTTTAACCAGTCATCTGTGTTTGTGATGGCAACTCTTCTCATTGTCAACGGCGGTATCGTCACATTGTCAACGACGAATAACTTCCCAGAAAATTCTGTATTACGTGTATTCGGCGGAACAACTTCTTCAATTTGCAGCTCAGATCTTCCACTGTCAATGATAGCTTGGGATGCCTGAAGGAAGTCTCATACGAGGATGACATTGTGACTACATTCTGTTAACAGGACAAATTCAAATGGCTGCGTCCTGTTGTTGATGGTTATTCTTGCGACACAAGTTCCTGCTGGATGGACGTACTTTCCATTCACGACCTTTAGCACAGTTTCCCCCGTATCACAGAACATTGTCTTGTTTAGTGTGCGGTGGTAATTATCCAATAATACAGAAAAAGAGGCTCCTGAATCAACAAGTGCCCGGACAGGTTGGCAGTCGATTATGACGTCGATGAGATTTCCTGACATCATAGCGAGTGTTGTCCATGGTGGATTTTCATCTGTGGTGGCCTCACCTCTGTAGATGGTCACCTTACTTAGTTTTCCGTGGCGCGGCGGCTAGGAGAGCGGCTGGTACCTTTGTACGGCGACGGTGAACGGCTGCGGCACGTCAGGGAGCGACCTCGTCTAGGGTACGGCGATGGGCTTCTTCCCATAGGTCGACTGAACTCATCAGCAGGTGACTGCCTGGGATAGAACTGCTCTGACGGCTGACATCTTGCGGCAAAATAATCATTGAATACTCGCATCCTCTCTCTGCACTAGCGTACATGTCCAGGGTGTCCACAGTGGAAACACAGGGGTGTGTTATCTTCCGTCCTCCAGACGTCTGTTCTTTTGTGGGGCGTCATAGTTACTGGGGGAGTTGGCTGTGGTTGCGTCGGCCAATTCATGGGCTGCCGTTTGTCGGCTGCAGCGTAAGTCATAGCAGGGTGATGCCATTCTTCATTGACGGGGCAGAAAGGAGCTAATGTTTGAAATACCTCGTCCTCAGCGGCATCGGCTCCCTCGTGACTTACAGGGCTCACATCCATGGCCATAATCTGATGCTCACTCGGTCTAATAGTCCCGGCTGCCATGCACTGTTGTAATTCTTCTCTCATGATTTGTCGTATGAGAGAAGCCAAGTCCTGCTGGTCTTCCACAACGGCCATAGGGACTACATTTGGGAGTCTGTCATACTTCTTGCGTCCAACCCTCCTTTGTTGCATCTCTTCAATACGCTGGCACCACTTGATGAACTCTTCTGTCGTAGCGACGGCTTTTATCAGAAGAGCTTGGTACATATCTTCTGCAATTCCCTTCATCAGGTGCGTGATTTTGTCCGCCTCAGTCATGTTCGGATTGACTATGTTACACAGGTCCAAAACATTCTGTATGTATGATTGTGTTGGCTCACCATGTCGTTGGGCCTGGTTCTTCAGTTGTTCTTCCACCGAGCGGATTTGTCGCTGGCGGTCTCCAAACGTCTTCTTAAGTTCCTCCTGGAACGTCTCCCAGTCATTCAACTTTTCTTCGTTGTTTTCGAACCATTGCTGGGCTGTTCCGTCCAGGTAGAAATAAATGTTGGCCAAGCACATTGTATGATCCCACCTGTTGTACTTGGCGACTCGGTCGAACCCTTTTAGCCATTTGTTGGGGTCCTGTCCAGCATCTCCAGAGAACACTGATGGGTGTCTGAGGTGCAGCTGGCTTATTGCTGGTTTCGTCTCCATGGTTCTTCTGATAATATGGACTTTTGGAAGGATGTACTCGGTGTATCCCTTGTATTCTGGTTCCAGTCTGTGTAAGCGACGGCTTTTACGTTGCCTAATCGGAGCCACGGTGATGCAGCTGTTGCACAGGGTACCCGGCGCCTCCACCAAACAATGTCACGTTGCAATGGAAGTAGGCTTGACTTCGAAGGCAACTAAACACAGCACTTATACTGAAAACACGTTTATTACGAACTCAACATACACGCAGCACTGACTGACTTTCAGGCAGAGTGCTCTGCTATTTATACACAGACAGAATTTACCAGAAATTAGAAGAACAGTTAACATAAGAAACAAGTAGAATTTACAAGTGAACAAAAGAAATTCCTTCTGGAATTCTGCACCGCAGTCTGTGACGCTATCCCCTGCGCCACGCCGGCAGTCAGTGTTCGTCTTCTCTCGTGGCATTATTAATTCCAACCTAGACTTTCCATTACAATATCCCTGTAATTAAAATAACGTAATTTAACTTTTTGTGTTATGCTTTCAGTTACCTGATTCTTGCTCTTTTTTGTCAGTAATTTACCATAAAAATAAATAAATTTGTTTATTGTTTTGTGACTGCTTGGGATACAAATGAGCTACTGCACATGCTTTACTCATACGTAAATAAAGGATTTAATTATGTGAAACAACTGTGAATTTATAGGGCTGCGTTCAGTCTGGCACATTCAGGTGTTTTCGATAAACGGTTTATTTCTCTGGATTCTTTTCCTAGATGCTAAGAGATAGTAGTCACCCATTATAATTATTGGAGCAAATTAGAAATTTCAATGGCATACAAAGGATTCTCATGTTATTGTATTGGTGTGGTGTCTGTTCTGCTGCTTCGCAGCCAAATAGCATTTGCAGATGATTGGTAAAGGAAGGGAAGGAAGATGGATAGGAAAGAAAGGATTGACAGTGGCCGCATTTGGGCATTGATATTAGGCAATGGCGGTAAGTGAAAATGTGAGCCGGAGTGGGAATTGAACCCAGGTCTTCCGCTTTGGGCCAGCGGTCACCTTAACCACTTGGCCACCCGTGCTCGCTTCCTGTCCGTCTCATATTCTCACATGTTGCACGCTATGTTTGTAGCACCCCTATTGTCCATGCCCTCTTACACTCGCCATTACGGATTCCCGTGCAAGGTCAGATGTATGACCGCATCTGCGGTGTAATAACTGAAGCTAACGCTGTTGTCGTGTATAAATACTTATTTTATTGGTGTGGTGTCTGTTCTTTCGGATGTCTGAATGAACAGACACCACACCTGCTTCGCAGCCAAATAGCATTTGCAAATGATTGGTAAAGGAAGGGAAGGAAGAAGGATAGGAAAGAAAGGATTGACAGTGGCCGCATTTGGGCATTGATATTAAGCAATGGCGATAAGTGAAAATGTGAGCAGGACTGGAAATCAAACCCGGGTCTCCCACTTCGGGCCAGCAGTCATCTTAACCACTTGGCCACCCGTGCTCGCCTCCCATCTATCTCAGATTCCACATGTCTCATGCTATGTTTGTAGCGCCCCTATCATCCATGCCCTCTTATACTCACCATTATGGATTCCCATGCGAGGTCGGACGTATGACCGCATCTGCAGTGAAATAACTGAAGCTAACACCATTGTCGCATATAAATACTTGTATTGGTGTGGTGTCTGTTCTTTTGGACGTCCAAAAGAACAGACACCACACCAATACAATAAGTATTTGTAAGCGACGACGGCGTTAGCTTCAGTTATTTCACCGCAGATGCGGTCATACGTTGACCTCGCTCGGGAATCCGTAATGGCAAGTGTAAGAGGGCATGGACGATAGGGACACTACAAACATAGCATGTGACATGTGGGAATCTGAGATGGATGGAAGGCGAGCACGGGTGGCCAAGTGGTTAAGGCAACTGCTGGCCCGAAGCGGGAGACCTGGGATCGATTACTGGTTTGGCTCACATTTTCACTTGTCGCCATTGCTTAATATCAATGCCCAAATGCGGCCACTGTCAATCTTTCTTTCCTATCCTTCTTCCTTCCCTTCCTTTACCAATCATGTTAGTAGAAAGTCTTCTCAAAACACAGTCCAGTGTAATTTTCAGAATGTTCTCTCTGCAGCAGAGTGTATGCTAAGATTAAAATTGTGTGCCGGGATAGTTCAGACAGTAGAGTGCTTGCCTGCAAAAGGCAAAGTTTGCAGGCAAGCATCAGTTTCTGACACACAATTTTAACCTGACAGGAAGTTTAAAGTGTAATTTAGTTAATCACGAATGTTTTCTTGAAAACATATCTCGTTTTGCATAGCAACTTTATGAAGCATGAAGAAGAAATTGATCCAGTACAATGTACACACAGGAAATCTGATTTTAGGTTTTGAGAGAATTTCAACCTTATCACGACATATTGACTGGCTATTTGTTTCTGACCCGTAATTGGGCGACTTTTTAGGATACGTTGTGTTTCCTATTTCTGCATTGTTTGATAATGACACAGCTACTCTGGATGCTGTATGCATGATAATTTGATGATTTGTGCACTGGCTGTTGGCAGTGGCAGGACACGTATACCATGGCTGCCGGGAGGCGAGGAGCAGTAAGTGTAAGGCAGCATCGCAGTGTTGGAAATGCTACCCGTAACAATGTACGCAGTAATATTTCATGTCTAGGGGCAGTCTAACGTTGACAGCGCTCCAAAATATGACCATCATGCAACTAGTGCAGATGTTTTCTGAGCTGCCATCACTAGGTAAAATCATCTCCACTTGTCAAATCAATATACTTCCATCCAATTACTAATGCACTACTAGTTTCGGTGCACTATGGTGTCATTCTGAAGTACTTATTATTACAAAAAATATTACAATGATTCAACCACATTAAACAGTGAAAAATTTCATAATTTACCACAGATTAAAAAAGATTAAAAGAACACTATATTTACCAAATTCAAAATGACTATCAAACCATGTGTACCACACAGTAATAGTCACGTGATCCGGGGTGCAAGGTCATGGAGTATGTGGCCCCTGCTGCCAGATATTCGAGTCCTCCCTTTGGCATGGGTTTGTGTGTGTGTGTTGTCCTTAGTTTCAGTAGTTTCTAAAACAAGGGACCTGTGACCTTAGCAGTTTCGTTGCTTCGGATTACAAAGTTTTGAACATTTTTTAACCATTCGCTCTAGGTTTTTGCACAATTACCATTACGCCATTTGGCTCAATTTATATAATACTCCTGTGGGCATTACTGTACAAAACTATTATTTTTCGACCATTTTGTGCAATTGTTTGAATTTTCAAGTGGTCAGTCTTATTCAGTGTATAGTCCAATTAGTCTAAGTTGTAAATATGTAGAGAAACCTATGCCAATTTCACATGGCTTCCTCTGTATAGGGATTTGTGTATACCATCTGACGAAGCTCAGAAACAGTTACATATGAATTAAATTCAGAGCCTGAATGCCATGTGTTCAGCTGTTGGCAAGTTTTTCATCCTTTATGATATGAAGGATGACACGAGTGTGCCCACAGCTGAACACAGGGCATACGGGCTCTAAATTCTCTCTCTTTTTTTATTTTGTGGTAAATTTAGAAAATTTACACTGTTTAATATGTTTGAATCATAGTAATAATTCTCTGATCATAAACATTTAAAAATAATGCCATATGTTTTTTTTTTTTTCCCCCTAAGAAGCGACTGTCACTTTGGAATATATCTTGTGTGTTTCATACAGCAGTTTTACATGACAATGACTGTAATAATATATACATTTATTGGTGATGTCTTCATGATCTGGACTTTCCAAAGGCCTCATCTTTAGCCCTACTCCCAAATTCAACCAAAAAGCCCTAGTCAAAGATTATACTCCTATACTCGTAGTCTTTGCTGGAGATATCACTTTGCCATGAAGAAAAATAATCCTAATCCTACTCCTAATGATCCACCTCCCCAAGACATTGTCCAAATTGAACCCTGCCTAGAACAGTTCCATCCTTCGTCACGGCGAGACCCACCTCCTCTTCCTCAAAATCACCCTCTTCAAACCTTCCAGGAATTTCTCACTTCCAGCCTTGCCTCTCAATCTTCCTTGAAAAACCTGAATCCAACTCCCAACATCACCACGGCTGAAGCCCAAGCTATTCGTGATCTGAAGGCTGACCAGTCGATCGTCATTCTCCCGGCCGACAAGGGATCCACAACTGTGGTACTCAACTGGTATGTGGCTGAGGGACTGCATCAACTATCTGACAGTACCACATACAAAGTTTGTCAAGACAATCCCATCCCTGATGTCCAAGCTGAGCTTCAAGGAATCCTCAGAGCCTTAGGCCCCCTACAAAACCTTTCACCTGACTCCCATTAACCTCATGACCCCACCGACACCCCACACCCCCACCTTCTACGTACTTCCCAAGATTCACAAAACCAAACATCCCATTACCAAGCACCTGCAGAATGAATCTCAGCCTACATAGACCAACACCTTCAACCCATTATGTGCAGTCTCCTATCCTTCATCAAAGACACCAAACACTTTCTCGATTGCCTAAAATCCTTACCTAGCCTGTTACCTCTGGAAACCATCCTTGTAACCATTGATGCCACTTCCCTACATACAAATATCCTCACTGCGATGGAGTATTTCCTTTCACGCCGACCACCTGCAGCCCTATCTAAATCCTCTTTCTTTATTACCCTAGCCAGCTTCATCCTAACCCACAACTTCTTCACTTTTCAGGTCGAGACATACCAACAACTAAAGGGAACAGCCATGGGAACCAACAGCCAACTTATATAGAGGAAGCCTTCTTGAATACCCAAGCCTGTCAACCCAAGGTTTGATGTAGATTTATTGATGAGATCTCCATGATCTGGACTCACAGTGAAGAAGAACTCCAGAATTTCCTCTCCAACCTCAAGTCCTTTGGTTCCATCAGATTCACCTGGTCCTATTCCAAATTTCATTCCAGTTTCCTTGATGTTAACCTCTGTCTATCCAATGGCCATCTCCATACATCTGTCCACATTAAACCCCTTCCCTACAGCGAAGGTCTTCGTGGCAAATGTGTCTGCTCCAGTCCTGAATCCCTGAACCAATACACCAATAACCTGATGACCGCCTTCACATCCCGCAACTACCCTCCTGATCTGGTACAGAAGCAAATAGCAAGGGCCTCTTACCCCCAAACCCATAACCTTGCACAGAGGGACCCTAAAAATGCCCCTCTCGTCACTGGATAATTTCCAGGACTGGAGCGGACTCTAAATGTGGCCCTCCAGCAAGGATACGACTTCCTTAAATCCTGTCCCAAAATGAGATACATCCTTCATGACATCCTTCCTACTTAGGGTTACCATCCGTCCCGATTTTTCCGGGACAGTCCTGGAATTTAGTAGAATGCCCCTGTGTCCCCAAGACTTCTAGGGGGACAGCCAAATGTCCCGGATTTTCATCATATACAGTGTGGTATTTCTTTTCATACTAAAATAAAAGTTTGATAATAAACTGCTCTGGTGGCCTTAAGTTTTGGTATGCTGGTACAACGTTACATTCATATGAAAAATATTTTCTTTATTGCTCTTCATATTGTACTGTCATCGACTTTTCCTGCAACTGTAAAAACAGTTTACGAGTTGATAGGAAGAAGAAAAATGTTCAGCTGACTGAGGCAAAGACCTTCAGCCAGAAACAGTGTCACATACTTGATGATTACGAAGTATGAGTAGTTCATTGCATGATCAGTTTGGTATTTTGAGTGCTTGTAGCAGTGACAGTAGTTAATCATATTTTATTTTTAATCGAATGTCGATTACGTGGCCATTCATGCATGGGATGTGTAAATATGGGTATTTACTAATGTATCATAACGTAAAAATACATTTTCTTATTAGAAATCTACCGATAACAAAGAAGTTACTTCACTCACGAGATGAGTAAATACAGATATTTATTAATGTATCATTATGTATAAATATGTTTTATTACTGGAAATCTACTGTTAAAAATGAGTTACTTTATTAATGATCAAAGTATTCATCTTTAATTATTCTACCAGTTTCATATGCATTTTCTTAATTAGAAGATTTAATGAAATACGTTCTCCAAACTCAATAAGTAGTGTTCCAATACTGATGTAATCGACATTCGCTATTTATCAATTTCAGTCGCACATTTTTGAGTGTAAGCTTTCATGGAAATTACCGAGTGTTGTCAGTAATAAATGCTATGTGTACACATGAAAGAAATAGATTAAAGTTAGAAACAGTGAAAGCACTAACTAAGATAAAAACAACTTTTGCTTAGCACTCAAATACATTTGAATCTGTTCCATCAACTGCAACAAAAAGTGTGTAAAGCTTGTGTTTATATTTAATTTATAATTGCTATAGCTTTTGACTTTTGTGAAACTATATCATTACTCTGCTTATGTGATTGTTATATCCTTTTGTAATTTGGTACACTTAACATTAAAGTCCTAAAGCAATTATATGCTACTTAAAAGTACTACTTATTTACCTCTGAACCTCTATCATCATCTTTAAAGAAATGTGTGAAATTTGTATTTATATTTGAATGTAAGTTCCGTATGATCTATTAATAACCTGCCATCAGTAGTATGTGAAAACAAACTTTTTATTAGGTTCACTTTTATTTTCATCTACAATTTTCTACACTGCTCAATGAAAAGTACTAAAGCAAACCAATTTCAACTTACATGAAAAATATATGAAATTTGTCTTAATATCAACATAAAATTGTGTACACTATACTGCTACAACCTGCAACCAATAGTAAGGTAGATCATGTTGAAATACATAATTATTAAGTAAAAATTTAAAAAAATCCTACAGTGTCCTGAATGTTATTCATCTGTCCTGAATTTTTTGGGAATTATTTTGAAAATGTACCAAATTTTATTGAAAACAATATGGGAACCCTATTCCTACTCCACCGAGAGTGTCTTTCCACCACCCACCTAACCTTTGTAACCTCCTAGTCCATCCCTATGAAATCCCAAAGCCACCTTTCCTATCCTCCAGCTCCTACCCATGTAACCGCCACCAGTGTAAAACCTGCCCTATGCATCCTCCCACCACAACTTATTCCAGTCCCATGTGGGAAGGACCACATCAAACTGTCCATTCGCATGAAAGAACACAAACAGACAAAGTTCATTGGTAATGAGGATCACCCTGTGGCTAAGCATGCCTTGGTGCACAGCCAGCACATCTTGGCACAGTGTTACACCATCCGGGTTATCTGGATAGTGGATACTTCCCACTGACACCAATCTTTCAGAACTCCGGAGATGGGAACTTGCCCTTCAGCATATTCTCTCTTCCCATTGCCGACCTGGTCTCAACCTTCGTTAGTTTTAAAATACCTGCCCACCATTCTACAACAATTTTGCCTCCAATCTCTGAACAGAGCCTCTGCCTTGACTGGCATCTGTGTCCAAATTCTTTGCATTTTGCATATGTCTGTGTCTGAGTGTGTGCACATGTATATGTGTGTGGGTGTGGGTGTTTGTTTACCTATTATTCTTCTCCAGAGGTAAGTCTCTCCGTCTTTTCTCTCCTGGCATTGGAATGGCTCCTCACCCGCTCCTTTAAACCCACATCCTTTCCTTTTCCCTTTCCTTCCCTGATCTTTGCCTGAGGAAGCAACTAATGGTTGTGAAAGTTTGTTTTTGTGTATGTTTGTGTTTTACTTACGTTGCTATCACATACCTGTGCTCCTTCGCCTGGTAAGTAAACTTCATCTACTTTTTATATATATTTTACCTGGTAGGAATTTTTCCTCTATAATCTTCATATCATAAATATATATCATCGAATAACTTTCCCAAAGCACAGGCTCGTAGACAGACACAAAAAAACACACACAAACACAAGATTAAAGCTTTCGCAACCAATGGCCGCTTCATCAGGAAACAGGAAGGAAGGAGGGGGAAAAATGTGCAAATGTCTGTAACTCTATCGGACCAAACTGCATGGTCATCAGTCCGTAGCTTACACACTACTTAAACCTAGGTAAACTAACCTACGGACAAACACACACACCCATGCCCCAGGGAGGACTCGAACCTCCATGGAGAGCAACGCGCGCTCCGCATCAAGGTGCTTTAGACAGCTCGGCTACTCCACCACGGCAGAGGGGGAAAAGAGAGGTATGCAGGTTTTAAGGGAGTGGAAGAGGAATCATTCCAATCCCAGCAGTGGAAGGACTTACCTAAGGTGAAAAAAGGAAAGGTAAACAAGCACACCCACACCCACACATATACACATGCAAACACATCAAGGCAAACATTTGTAGAAAGCAAAGAGGTGGGACAGAGATAACAGTTGAGTCAGAGGCTCTGTCCAGAGAACCAAGGCAAAGATATTAAAGAATGGTGGGCAGGAATTTGAATTTAGTGGAGCTTGAGACCAGGTGGGCAATGGGAAGAGAGAATATGCTGAAGGGCAAGTTCCCATTTCCGGAGTTCTGAAAGATTGGTGTCAGTGGGAAGTATCTACTATCCAGATAACCCGGACGGTGTAACACTGTGCCAAAATGTGCCGACCATGCATCAAGGCATGTTTAGCCACAGGGTGATCCTCGTTACCAATGAACTTTGTCTGTTTGTGTTCGTTCATGCGAATGGACAGTTTGATGTGGTCCTTCCCACATAGAAGGTGTCACAGTGCAGGCATGTCAGCTGGTAAGTCACGTGGCTCTGCCCTTAATTTTGTACACCTTTCAGGTTATGGGACTGGAATAAGTTGTGGTGGGAGGATGCATAGGGCAGGTTTTACACTGGTGGCGGTTACATGGGTAGGAGCTGGAGGGTAGGAAAGGTGGCTTTGGGATTTCATAGGGGTGGACTAGGAGGTTACAAAGGTTAGGTGGGCGGCAGGAAGACACTCTTGGTGGAGTTGGAAGGATGTCATGAAGGATGGATCTCATTTCAGGGCAGGATTTAAGAAAGTTGTATACTTTCTGGAGAGCCACATTCAGAGTCTGATACAGTCCTAGAAAATATTTGGTGACAAGAGGGGCACTTCTGGGGTTCTTCTGTGAAAGGTTTGGGGGGGGGGGGATAAGGAAGTGGCCCTGGTAATTTGCTTCTGTACCAGATCAGGAATATAGCTGTGGGATGTGAAAGCTGTTATTAGGTTATTGGTGTACTGGTTCAGGGACTCGGGACTGCAGCATACTCATTTGCCACGAAGACCTCTTTTTAAGAAATTGCCACATTCTGCAACATGTACACCATTTAATAACTTTAAAAAAATGTACCTGTGATTGATAAACAACCCATTCTATAGTATAAAAGAATTTTTAGACACTTCTAATATAGAAATAGAATTTTAATATTTTAGTTGTACAGCTGCCTGGAAAATTGATTAATGCAGGATAAATAACTTGTACAATTATAAAAATTAATACAATGTATACTATTGTGTATATGCAAAGCCTATTCTGCTACATGTGGTCAAAGGCAAATAAAAAATGTGAATGTTTACTTACGGCAGCAGTATTAAAGATGCTTGAAACATTAGTTTTGTAACATTATATATGGCAGATGGGAGAGGTGATTTTGGTGTCAATTTCATTCTGTACATGGACAAAATTCACACATGCAGGAGCCAAGGTATTTTTTACATAAGGAAGTAGTTAACAAGTAGACCTATAGATTTCCTTCGTCAGGTGGGAGAGAAGGGAAGAATAAAGGATGGGAACAGAAGGGAAAGGTGGTTCACGACCTAGGTCATGAAGGTGGTGACACTCCCGAAACACCACCTTCATGACCTAGGTCGTGAACCACCTTTCCCTTCTGTTCCCATCCTTTATTCTTCCCTTCTCTCCCACCTGACGAAGGAACTCTGTTCCGAAAGCTTGTCCCTTTGTCCCCTTTTTTTCTGTTTTTTCATTTTGTGTTACTATCGGCGGTACAGCACAATGGTAAGTACTGGCCAGCCATTCTATCTCATTTCAACAATATTTATTATCTCTGAGGAGAATTTTCATCATTAATCGAAGACCTATAGATTTTATTTGTAGATTGTAAGGTGTACAAGAAAAAATAATTAAATTTTGATACACCACTATTCACTTGCACATATTAACCACTGTAGTGGAATATATGAACAATATTAAATTTCATTTGTATGTATGGTTTAGTAGTGACTTATTTATGATGATGTACACGGAGATCAACCTTTACATTATAAATTGTCCATTATTGGTGTCATGTATTTAGAATGAGTAGGAGACATTTATTTCACAGACACATGGTACTTTACCTGTGATTTTTTCAATCAATCTTTATCCTTATTATAGGTGTATATAAATATTAGGATGGGCTTTACATATATAATTAACTTGGTTAAAAAACATAAAGGGATATATTAAGAACATGTTATTACACAACCCATGGCCATTGATTTATCACACTTGTATTCATGTTACTTGGAATCTATGAAATTTTGATTTTGGAAAATCACTTTATTGACTTTCACATTAGTTGTGAAGTTAGAGAGATATATGTGATTGTAAATTGTAAAGTTGTCAGTGCAGTTGTTCTAGCCCTGAGAACACATAGATTTGTGTGATTTACTAAGCAAGTTATACAGAAATCTAAGGCATTGGAAATGGACTGGTTTCAGAATTGCACCTGATGGAGAACTTCAGAAATGGACTGGACAGTTTTTGATGTGAAAAGCAGAGACATTCAAAATGCGGTGAAGCCATAATTATAGGATGAGAATAATATAAGAGATAAATAAATAAAATAAAAATAAAAAAAGTGATGAAAAATGTAAATTATAATTATTTAATTAGTATCTTATGTAACATAACCAACTCTTATGAATTCTGCTGGTGTGACTGTAATTGTTAGTTTAATGTAATTCAGGTGATTATACAAATTTGCATATTTTACCTTGTGGCTCACTGTCAAGACTGATCTTGTAACATGCCATTTGTTATTAGAACTCGTAATCATCGTAGAGTTAACGAACAGGAAGGCGTCGCTATTTGGATTAAAGGAATGTTGAATTGTAGTAAGATTAGAGTTATTGGAGATGTGTTGTATTATTATCGTCATTGAAATAAAGAAGTATTTTTAGTTACAATAACAATTTTATTTTAAGATAAGGACACACAGCAAAAAAGAAACCTATTGGGTCACGGGCAGTGACCCATCCCAAGTCATCCCAGTAACTGACTCATCAACAACAAATGGAGAAATCGTGAGGGGTACCAGCAATGGGGGGAGTAACGACTCCCCTAATCATGTGTAACTATCTTTGATAAGCGGATTGCGTCAGCCGCCGGCAGTGCCGCGTAATCATGGGCCCCTGCGTGGTATACAACCCGCGCCGATGTGACGTCAGCGATAACGGACTTAGCCGCGGCGAGGCTACCCACCGCGCTTACGCGTGCTACTAGAGTTCCTTTAGCACGCGTACGTGATAAGACTTGTGTGCGCCGCGCTGCGCAGATTCTAAGTCCCGTTGAAGGTCATACGCATGCTAGGTTTAAAAGGGCCGTTAGGAGCTTTCTCGCGGTCTTTCTGGATCGGATAGACGTTCATTATGGTTCGTAGGTAGAGTAGGTAGAGTAACAATACCAGCCCCTTTCTTTAGACAAACCTGATACCAAAGTAAAATGAAATATTCAATTCCCAATCCAGTAGATAAAGAAATTAAATCACTTTATTTTCTAATGTTGTTAAGTTGGAAATTTGGAAACTGCAGTTTCACATTTACTCATTGACAAAAAATATTTCAATCTAGTGTGACATGTATTTCCAATTTACTGGTAGTATACAATCTGAATTTGTATTAGCATCAAGAATTTCAGTCATTAGGCAATTTAATTAACACCCAAAATGAAAACATTGTTTTAAAACACATTTAAAGCTATTTTGTTGTAAAAAAAGTTGGTTGTTTTGTTAAGATTCATTATTATAAACAACTATTGTAAAACATAGACTCCACTTTATAACTTGAAATGCAGTAAATTGAAATTTTGTAACTGTAATTTCTTTAATATTAGTTTTAACAATTAGTTTGTGAAACTTCTGATTGTTGAAATGTACATAAGCAAGACGGGGAGAAGGATTGGGGGCCAGTTTCTTCGATGAGTTTTCGGAAGTAGATACTGTAACATTTTGTGCAATGTAATGATACTGCTGGCCCTCTCATCTCAATGTTATCGTACAATACCGTCTGTGTTGGATCCGGAATCGTGTGGTTGAATAGTGATACATGTTGCGTGTGAAGTTAGTTTAAAACAAAATAGCCATCCTAGAAATCAGTGTAGGACAGTGTCTCGGTGAGACTGTGATTAGTTAACAAGTGATAGATTTCATTAATTAAGAGATTTGTTCAGATGCTTTCCAGGCAGTTCTATAAACAATAGTTTTGTCATTGTACATTATTTCAAGACTTTGACAGAAAAAGGGTAGAATCTTGTGTAGAACAAAAAAGAAATGAAAATAAATAGCATTGTATATATGTCAGGCTCATAAACAAGTTGTGTTGACCTGCTAATTGTGTTAATTAATGTAATAGTCAACGAAAGATAAACGAAAGATAAAAGACAATTACAGTGGTTAAATATCCTTTGATAAGTTGGCCAAGTTGATAAAATGCAAAACTCGAGCAGCTGCTTGTGTGTCATCAGCTAAAATTTCCTCCAGAGTAGACGGAAAGTGAAGGGCTACACGGAGATGATTAAAGTTAACACAAGACAGTAAAACGTGTCGCACTGTCAGCAGTTCACCGCAGGAGCACAGTGGTGCAGGGTCAGCGGATAGCAAGTGACGGTGGCTGAAACGGCAGTGACTGATCCGCAACTGAGCCAGGATGACCTCCTCTCGCCAAGAGGGGGGTGAGGAGGTCCTCCAAGCGGTCGGAATCGGTTTTACAGTTCTCAATTTATTGTTGTACAGTGAAAACCACGCACTGTGCCATGATGACACGATACTCCGGCGAAGAGCCCGTTGTACATCGTCCGATGGGACACAAAAGGTAGCCATGCGAGGCAAAAGAGCTGCGGCCTTGGCTGCTATGGTGGTGGTCTCATTCCCGGGCACACCCACGTGGCCAGGGACCCACAGTAAAGAAATGTGACAGCTGTCATCTGCTAGCAACTGGAGGGAGCATTGGATCCGAAAGGATGGTTCGAGAAAGGGTCCATAAGACTCTGCAGGGCACTAAGGGAGTCCGAACATATGGCAGAGAAAGGTTGGCGGTGGCAGCAGGTATACAAAATGGCCTGGTGGAGGGCAAAAAGCTCAGCCGCGAAATTCGAGCACCGGTCAGGGAGCTTGTATTGGAAACGGTTGTCCCCGACGACGAAGGCAGATCTGACACCGTCAGTGCTCTTGGAACCATCATTGTAAATAAATACGGCATTATCGAATGGAGTTCGACAAGCCTCGAGCGGTATTCCAAATCCGGAGTCCTCTACTTGGGGAGCGAACTAAGTTCAAGGTGAGTGTGAACCTGGGCCTGATGCCATGGTGGCAATGGGCTTTCGCTCAACCAAAAGGTGGAAGGAAGAGTAAAATCGAGCCGCTGAAGCAGGCAGCGAAACCGAACTCCAGGTGGAAGCAAGGCTATCACAGACAACTGATATTGGCGATCAAGTGAGTCGTCAAAAAATAATCTGTAAGACAGATGGTGGGGCATCGACCACAGGCGGCATGCGTACCAACATAGCAGTATGTCACGCCGAGTGGTCAAGGGTAATACAGCAGCCTCGGCATACAGACTTTCAACAGGGCTGGTATAAAATGCACCAGTCGCCAGATGTAATCCCCGATGGTGAATAGAGTTGAGACGGCGGAGAATCGACGGCTGTGCAGAAGAGTATCAAGGCTTCCATAGTCGAGCTTCAACTGAACAATGGCCTGGTAAAAGTGGAGCAGGACAGTATGATCCGCTCCCCACGATGTGCCACTGAGGACACGAAGAACATTAAGGGATCAGGCACAACGGGCAGCCAGGTAGGACACGTGTGTGGACCAGCAAAGTTTCAGATCCAACATTAGCCCCAAGAATTTCGTTGTCTCCACGGAAGGGATAGCAACAGGGCCGAGACGTAGGGATGGTGGAAGAAATTACTTGTATCTCCAGAAGTTTATACACACCGTTTTCTCAGTTGAGAATCTGAAGCCGTTCGCGGTGCTCCAGGAGTATAGACGGTCAAGACAGCGTTGAAGACAACGCTCCAAGGATCCAGAAACATCGTCCGAAAGGCAATCTACAATCGGATTGATTGTGATGGCAAAGAGAGCCACACTCAAGACGGAGCCCTGCGGTACCCCATTCTCCTGGCGAAAGGTATCTGACAAAACAGAGCCCACCCGTACCCGGAACTTACGATCCGCCAAAAACGCTTGAATTAAATGAGGGAGGCGGCCATGAAAGCCCCATGTGTGCAATGTGCGGAGGATGCCAGCTCTCCAACAGGTATCGTATGCCTTCTCCAAGTCGAAGAACACTGCTACTGTTTGACGCTTCTTTAGAAAGTTATTCATAATGAAGGTCAACAAGGTAACGAGGTGATCAGCAGCAGAGCGGTGTCGACGAAAAGCGCATTGGACATTTGTTAGGAGGTGGTGAGATTCGAGGAGCCAGACCAATTGAGCGTTAACAATGCATTCCATCACCTTACAGATGCAGCTCGTCAGAGAAATGGGGCGATAGCTGGAAGGAAGATGTTTGTCCTTCCCTGGTTTGGGGATGGGGACAACAATGGCTTCACGCCAACTTGTGGGAACATGACCTTCAGTATATATGCGATTGTAGGTAGTAAGAAGAAAACACTTGCCCGCAGGAGAGAGGTTCTTCAGCATCCCAATATGAATGGAATCGGGCCCGAGAGCAGAAGATCGGGACAGGGCGAGAGCACGGTCTAGCTCCTGCATGGTGAAGGCGACATTATAATTTTCACGATTAAAAGAGTGGAAAGAAGGTGTCCGTGCCTCCTCTACCTGTTTGTGAGGGAGAAAGGCAGGGTGGTAATGGGCAGAGCTCGAAACCTCCGCAAGAAACAGCCCAATGCATTGGAAACATCAGCGGGGTCCACGAGGACTGAGTTCTCCACGGTCAGGCCAGGAATCGGGGAGTGGACCTTGATGCCGGATAAATGGCGTAGGTCACCCCAAACAACCGTGGAGGGAGTAAAACGGTTAAAAGAACTAGTAAAAGCAGTCCAGCAAGCTTTTTTGCTGTCGTTTATCATACGACGACATTGCGCTCTCATACGTTTATAATTTATGCAGTTCTCCAAAGTTGGGTGGCAGCGGATGGTGCGTAAAGCACAGCGCCGAGCTCTAAGCACGTCGCGGCAGGCTGCAGTCCACCAAGGGACCGGGACACGACGTGGAGAAGAGGATGTACGAGGTATGGAATGTTCAGCAGCGGTGAGAATAACCTCTGTGAGGTAGTTGACCTGACTGTCACAGTTGGGAAAATTCTGATCGTGAAAAACAGCCATGGAAGAATAAAGCCCCCAGTCGGCTTTAGAAATGTTCCAACTGGTGGGACGAGGAGATGGGGAATGATGCAGGAAGTGGATGATACAAGGGAAATGGTCACTCCAGTATGTGTCAGAAAGTGCATACCACTCAAACCGACCGGCAAGCTGAGGAGTGCATATTGCGAGGTCTATATGGGAATAGGTGTGTGTCATGTCGGAAAGGAAGGTCGGTGCACCAGTGTTGAGGCAGACAAGATTGAGGTGTTGGAGAATATCCACCAAAAGGGAGCCTCTCGGACAAGGTGCCGGAGAGCCCCATAGGGGTTGGTGGGCATTAAAGTCGCCTTCCAACATGAAAGGTGAAGGGAGCTGGTCAACGAGGTGTAGCACATCTGCCCTAGTAAGGGCAGATGACGATGGCGAATAGATATTACAGAGGGAAAAGGTAAATATGGATAGAGTGATGCGGACGGCAACTGCCTGTAGGTGAGTATGCAATGAAATGGGATGGTAATAGACGTCGTCTCGAAGGAGCATCAGAACCCCTCCATGGGCTGGGATACCTTGCACAGGTGGCAGGTTGAACCGCACAGAGGTGTAGTGTGGAAAGTCTGCACGATCACTTGGACGTAACTTAGTTTCTTGTAGACAGACGAGAAGCAGGCAGTGCAATTGAAGGAGTAGTTTTAATTCCTCCCGATTGGAACGAATGCCGTGAATATTCCATTAAAGGAGCGCCATGATAAAAAATGAGAGAAGAAAAGAAGATAAAAAGGAACAAGCAGGTGGGGTCACCTCGACGGCCACTGAGGACCGGACTTCGAGGGAGCACTGCTTTCGCCATCTAGGGGTAAAGGGTCATGTTCCATAGGTTCGACCTCGTGGAGTTGATCAGGAGGGGCAGCTTCCACCGCCGGTAAACGGCCGGGTGCCCGGCAGACGGAGCGTCCTGGTGAAACAGAAGACGGCCGAGGCCAGCAACTGTTGGATGGCATGACTGAAGAGTCACGCCGTAGTCGGGAAGGGGGGGGGGGCTGTTCTTTTTGGAAGCCTTCTTAGAAGAATGACGGGTTGAAGAAGCGGTTGACGATTGAGAAATCGGAGTCTTGAGAAAATCTTCACGGATGGGTTCTTTTTTGGAACTCCGGGCAGCAGATTTGGGTGCCCGGGATGTGTGTGAACTGGTCGACAAATTCACTGTAGAACGGGCACAAGGGATTGGAGAGGTGGAACGAGCAATTTTCGGGCTAGCCGACCTGACGACAGTGTCACAGAACGTTAGATCGCAAGTCTGAATGCCTACCTAATTAGTTGGTCGAGGGGAGGCGAGAACCTGGCTGAAAGTACCTGATGGGAGTACAACGGGCTTCCTACTCACTAATAACTTCTGAGCGGCATAGGTTGAAACCTTTTCCTTCACGTGAATCTCTTGGATGATCCGCTCTTCTTTATAAACGGGGCAGTCCTGTGAAGAAGCAGCATGATCACCCATGCAATAAATGCAGCGAAGGGATGGAGGTAGACATTCACCCTCATGGGCGTCCCTGCCACAGGTGGCGCACTTGGCTGCATTTGGACAAGACTTACTAGTATGATTGTATCTTTGGCAATGGAAGCAGCGCGTGGGATTTGGTATGTATGGGCGAACGGAAATGACTTCGTAGCCCGCTTTCACTTTAGATGATCGCATCGACACCCTTCTGAATGATAAACGGATTTACAGCAGAAGAATCCTTATCATCGGTACGTGATACCACGAGGAACTTAGGAATGTTAGGCAATGCTTTCTGTGGCTGAGAATCATCATGTTTCTGCTTATGGGGCAAGGTTATAGATGATGTGGAAGGTTTCATAGCGGAGGTGTCCCCCATGATTACCGGCGTCTCCGATGGCGCGCTCCTTCCTTGTGGGGGCCCTCACTGAGGGCGCACCCACCTTAGGTGACTGTTCGCAACTCAGGTCACACCTCCCGAGAACGGATGGAGGGACCAATCAGCATGTTCGGAAGGTATCAGCTCGGGTAATCACCCCTCCCTGGGCCCAGCCTTTACCGGGGGGTACGTACGTGCCTTACATGTCTACCCGGGACGGGTAGTTACGTCTTACCCCGTCACCGGCTATGCAGAGCGTGGGTTGACCTTCAGACGCGCACAGGGAGGAAAAAAGGAGGAAGGAGAGAAAGGGATGAAGGGGGAGGGAGAATCTCAAACGCCGAGGCCGTAGGCCTTGCAACATTTTAAGTGCCACCCATCCCTCGCTGGTCTCATACATTTCAAACATCTGCATGCCAGAGCTCGTTACTTAATCAAACAAAGTAAGAGGGCATGCTGGGAGCATTTGTCTCCTCCTTGGGCTCTTCTGTCCCCTTGACATGAGTGTGGGCTATGCTCCGATCTATCCAAGGTAGCTGGCAGCCATCTTCCATCCCTGGCTTTGCCCTGCCTGATGGGGTCTGCACAGAACAATCTGTTGTTGCAGAACATCTTGCAACTCACTTCGCCAATGTATCAGTGACAACTTCATATCCGGTGACCTTTCTCCTTAAGAAACACCAGGCCGAAACCTTCAAATTAGTCTTTACTTCTCACCAGGTGGAACCATATAACAAACCTTTTACTCACTGGGAACTATCGCTGGCCCTCTCCTCTTTTCGTGATTCATCACCTGGCCCCAACAATATCCATAATCAATTGCTGAAACACCTCAACCCTTCACAAGGACAATTTCTCCTCCAAGTTTATAACTGTATTTGGCTTCAAGGGGTCTTCCCTTGTATTGTGGTCCCTGCCCTCAAGCCTGGCAAGGACCTATCGCCGCTGGACAGTTATCAGCCAGTAAGACTAACAAACATCCCCTATAAATTACTTGAAATGGTGGTAGCCTGCAGATTATGCTGGGTTCTTGAATCCTGGGGACTTCTCTCACCTTACCAGTGTGGGTTCTGGGAGGGACGATCCCCTATTGACCACTTACTTCGACTGGAGATGGCAATCAGATAGGCCTTCTCTAAACGACAACATCTTGTTGCAGTCTTCTTCAATCTTCATAAAGTGCATGACACTGCATGTTGTCATCATATTTTACATTCTCTTCATGACTGGGGCCTCAGAGGCTCCTTACCAATTTTTATCTGTCAGTTTTTATCCCACCGCCTGTTCCGCATCAGAGTCGGCTCTTCATTAAGATCCCCTTGAATACAGAAGAACGGCATCCCCCAGGGCTCAGTGTTGAGTGTTACACTATTTCTAATTGCTCGGTGAACTCAGTTGGGTCGCTGGTAACCCGGGTACTGTATGTTGACGACTTTTGCATATGCTACAGCTCCCCATGGTTTCCAGTTTTCCTCGTCAAAAATGAGGGTGGTGCATTTTTGTCGTTGTACTACAGTTCACCCTGATCGAGAACTGTTCTTGGGTACTCAGCACCTGGAAGTTGTAGCACAGCACCGTTTTCTGGGTCTTCTCTTCGACAAAAAATTGACTTGGGTGCCCCATATTCGTCACATAACAATTAGTTGTCTGAGGAAACTTAATGCCCTACGTTTCCTTGCACATTCATCTTGGGGTGCAGACCGAACAACTATCCTTCGTATCTATTGAACTCTAATCTTGTCCCAATTGGACTATGGGTGTCAAGTTTATGGCTCAGCAGCTCTTTCTGTCCTAAAATTATTAGATCCAGTACACCATTATGGTATACACTTGGCTACAGGTGCGTTCGGACTAGCCCTGTTGACAGTTTCCTTGTTGAGGTGGGAATCTGCCCTCTTCAGGTCAGGTGGCATCAGCTTCTGCCGTCTTATGCCATCACCATCCGGCAATATCCTGCTCATCCCACTTACCATGTTCTTTTTGCATATGAAGGTCTTTGACCCCTTGATACCTGGCCACGGGCAGGATTGCCCATTGGACTTCAGCTTGCCTCTCTTTGTCGAAATTTCCACTTCCCTTCCCTCGATTGTGCCCCCCGTTTTACTGCACACACACCCCTGTGGATGGTACCGCGACCAATAATTCAAATAATTCAGGTGGATCTCTTCCAGGGCCCAAAATCTTTAATTTCCACTGTGGTCTTTCAGCATTTGGTGTGCCCAGTACTAGAAGAGTTTCAGGGAGCCTCTATTTTCTACAATGATGGCTCAAAAACTGTAGGCCACTCCAGATATGCGTTTACATCTCCCATTGGGGCGGAATGCCATTTTCTGCCAGAGGCATGCAGTGTGTTCACGGCAGAGCTGATGGCGATTTATAAAGCCCTCTGTTTTATTAAACAGACTGCTGTGAAACATGTTTTAATCTGTGTTGACTCCTTCAGCAGTCGGCAGGCCATTGATCGATGTTTCCCCTCCCAACCTTTGGTTATTTCCATCCACGATCTCCTTGCTGACCTCCATCGTGCTGCCTGCTCTGTTACCTTTCTCTGGGTGCCAAGCCATGTTGGTATTACAGGGAATGAACAGGCTGACCGGTTAGCTTGATCAGCAATTACTCGCTGCCCACCTCCCTTTCTAATTCCAGGTGCGGGTCTGCGGGTGCAGATCATATCTTTGTTTCACTACTCATGGGATAGCAGCTGGAAAGCTACTGCCCCTTCCAATAAACTCCGCAGCATCAAAGATACAACTGCAGCTTTGGGTTCATCTTTACGCCCTTCCCGGAGAGAATCGACTGTCCTCTGCCGCCTCCGTATTGGACATTGCAGGTTGTCCCATGGATTTCTTTTACGCAAAGACAATCCACTGCATTGTGATTGTGGAACCGTACAATCCGTGGCTCATATTCTGGTTGAATGTCCTCTTCATTTGACACTTCTTGGCGACTATGGCCTACTGCCTTCATTGCCTCTAGTTTTGGAGGATGACCCACGGATGATTGATCGTGTCTTTGCCTTCTTCCATGAAGGTAGGTTTTATTCTCAGCTCTAGGATTCACTTGGTCAGGGTGAGTGGGTTTGTGACTCTTTGCTGTTTGCAGGGTTTAAAGCCTTCTCCCCCCCAGTCTCCCACTCTCTCTTTTACTTTTCAACGTTGTTTTATTTTTCCCTACTCTGAAGCTGTGATCTGTTGACCACTGTGCCGTTACTAACTTGTGGTTTAGAAGGTTGTGGTCGCTTCCGGAGCTGTGGGTGCGGACACTGTAGCTTTCGTCACCCTAAGTTGGTTCTAGTCTTGTCGGTGAGATTATTTTAATTCCTTCTTTTTCTTAGTGGAATGGTCTTTTCACTTTCCCACATTTTTCGTTGGTTTCTGTGGCATGTACAATTAGGAGTTAAAGGGACTGATGACCTCAATTTTTGGTCCCTCATTTCCATCAACACACACACACACACGCAGACACACACACATACACACCAGTTAGGCTGTATGCTATAACTAGAATGAAGTAATGCTTTCCTCATACAACAAATTTTTATTGCGTTTGTCATTTGTGTAGAATGACAGAGTGTAAAAATGACACTATAAAAAATCACAAAATGAATGAAAACTAAATAGAATGGTCAACATTTCTCCCAACAAATGTTCTGAAACAGCAACAATATCAGATTTCAAGATAGCTTGGAGTAAAATTTGTATTACATTTCATAAAATTATGCTTGTGAGTTGACAGAGTGACTAAAGCTATAAACAGAACTCAGGATTATGAAAAGACTATTGGGCGTATACATTCACAGTAAATGAATTTCCATTCATTACAGTCTCCATTTAGAATTACATGGCAGTACAGAGTTGATATTACATTCTTGTACCTGAGCATTAATTGACAGTATGTATAGAAATATACCTTTTAAAGTAGAGTCTCATTAGCATTGGCTGCCAGTTTTTATATTGATCCACCTTATTTATTGCTTTAGTTATTATATTGACAGAGTTTCAGATGAAAGCCATAAAACATAACAGTTATATATTTCAAACTGTTCATTGTAACTGTCACACTTTACTTGATGGTTTTCACCAAATAAATTCAGCTACTACTGTGTTACTTTTTCAGTAACCTTTTTAAAACAGTATTTATGGCTGTAGTTAATAATATTGCTTTGATATTACATACTGTTTAATTGTCATTTGTGTTGTTCCTATTACTCAACATTTTGAATCACTCTGATAAATATTTGAGCACTCACATTCACTGGAATATGTAAGAGAACTTAACTTCCTGCTGACTGTGTTAGCAACAAAGAATATTTTCTAGTACCATATCACACGCACACAATTTCCAGCCATACAAAACATTTGTATGTTGTCTTGAGTCAACAGTGACAATGTTACTAGCACTCACCCACAGTAATGAAAAATAGACTTCAGACTGAAGAGCACTGTACATACAACTTTAACACAGTCATTGTGCACCAAATTTGTACAAACATTCTGTTCCATCAAGAAACAGAAAATATTTTAATGTCTTCTGGGGCAACAACATCACTGAGTTGTTCAATAGTGTCTCAAACACTTCAGGTTGGGTGCCTAAACATTTTATTTATTTGATCTTTTTACTTTTATCTTCAGTAATTCCATTTGATGTGTGACTTGTGAATCCATTCTGATGGACTTCTTGGCTGATACATTTCCTGTAAGAGCTTTCATTACCATCAAATACTTTTGATCCCTAAAAAAAGGAAATAAATTGTCAGTTTTTACACAAATACATTTCAGTCAGAATATTTTACAACACACAATTTTTAATCCTTACCTTAGCCATATATGCTTTTGCATAAAAATTACCAAAGAGGGCGATGAAGGACATCATATAAATTACTAGTGTATACTGCATCCATATAGGAAAGTCACAGCCACTTCTAATACCATTGATACCCATTACCATTGCAGTTGTAAACTGAATCTGCAACACACAATGTTTTGTGAATTATTTTGGCCTTTGATAGGTGCATAATATTGATTTCAAGTAGCAGAGATTTGAAATTCAGCAGATCCCACAAACTTTAATTTCACTTAAAATCGATTTCAGTCGCCTTGTTTCATCACTAAAAATTGTCTTATTCACAAAAAGAGACATATGAAAACCTATCCAAAAATTTAATTTAATAATACAATGACAATAGGTTGTGAATCCTTATTAAGATGATCACTAAGCCACAGACAGGCACATAAACACAAAAACACTCAAACTAACATTACTTTTAAATCTTTGGCCAAAACCTTTGTCAGGAAAAAAGAGCACACACACAGTCACAACTCGCATATATGACTGGGATAAAGCCTAGTGTCCAATAGCACCTTTCAGCTTTGAACAACAACATCATATGTTATCCAGAGAGGACACATTCATGATACTTTTGATACAAGGAACACACTGCAGTAAACAATTGAATGAATTAATAACTTTTTTGTCAGAATACAAAAATGTGTATATGATTCAAATTAAATTATGAAATTATGTAACATCATGTACACTCCATTCGTAAGCTGCATCTCTTTCCACCCAAGTAATACATACGTGCTCTGTAAGGCCATGCTGTATCCATCCCCACCACCATGACACAACCTTCCTATCCCCCCTCCCCTTCCCTATTCCACACCACAGAGCATGATTCGGAGTGACACAGCTGTAGATGACAGTTGTGAGACTGTGTTGTGTGCCTTGGTGATTGTGTGAATGTTCTATATACTGAAGAAAGCCATGAGCCATAGGTTAAGTGTTGTAGGTGTCTGTCTTTTTTATTTGCTTGTCACAGTTCATCATTATGTCTTTGCGGTGAGTTATAAAATGTCCTTATAGTGTCACATACCCTATTATTTACACGGAGTTATGTTCCTTGATTACCCACAACTGATTAGTATACTGATTAATGAATTGAGAGTCCAGATTGTTAAGTCAATCGTATTATGAAAGCAGCTTACTGTAAAGACTACAAATTGAGCCAGAGCCACAGAGAGGTATGTCAAAAAGACAATCACACAACTAAGCTTTTTGTCAAAGCACACACTCACACGCGCACACACACTCACACACACACACACACACACACACACACACACACACACACATACTGTATTTTATTTTTGATGAAATGCTTTGGCCAAAAACTAAATTGTGCAATTGTCTGCAGCTTTGTGTGTGCCATCTTTATAGTGAGTTTCAATTTATCTCTTTCCTAATATTGTTCATATAATGATTAACAATATAACGAGGATGACTGCCAACTCAGCACAAAGGTGATCAATGAGCCATAACAGGCACATAAAAATACTCTTAAACACACAACTTGGCTTTTGGCCACAGCCTTATTAATAGAACCACAAAAGCATTAATCACAAACATAGAACTGTTGCACTCATCACAGAGTGTTTATTAGAATACAGCAGCCAGAGATATCGGTTGTGTGTTTATGATTTATGCCTTTGTGATGGTATGAATAAATGTATGTGTTCTTTTTCTCATAAAGGCTCTGACTGAAAACTGTGTGGGTACGTATTTTTTATCTGCCATTCATGGCTTAACAATCATCTTTGGAGTGAGTTAGAAGCTATCCTCGTTATATTATTGAATTCCAACCTAGATGTTGCATTTATTTTCTTTTTTTTTCCCATTGTTTGAGATATTTCTGTTGTAACCTCTGAACTTTATAATATAAAGACTAACACAAATGGCCCGTGTTGGCCGTTAAGTACAGAACTGAACATAAGAACTTAACAGTTTGGCATTCACTACACAACTGCCTGCGTGACTCCGCGCTACATCTGCATTCGTTCATAGAGGGCGCACTGCTTGTCTCTAGTCTAGCGCACCTCTGGTGGCAGGCACTGCAAATACATAGTTGGCACTCTCGATTAGAATTACACAGTGCGCACTACACTACAGCAATTTCCAAGCGTTATCTGGTTGGTATCACCAGCCAAACTTAAGAGAATATTGATTGCCAAGCCATTCTACTGACTATAGGCCTATGCTTCTTGCAGAACAAAGAAAATTATATAATGTAAAAGAAGTCTTATTTCCAAGTTTTCTGTCTTCACATCTGGTCTCACCTATAACCAATTACTTGTAAACCTGTCTTGTCGTACCACAGTTTCACAGTGAGAGGTTGATGTTCATTTGTTAAGAACTGATCCTTGAACCATCTGAAGCTGATTGAAATTATTGCTAATATTAATATGGTTAAACCAATAACTTTATTTGTCTGCTATGCAAAACTGTACAATTGGCTATGTAAATATTCTCATTAACTATTTAGTGTCTTAACTGTTTACAGAGATTACATATATCAATAACTCACAAGCTGCAAAATGGTAAGGTATTTTTTCCACCACAGGTACTTAGCTACAGCTGGGCCCAGGGCAGAAAGTCCATAATATGTGTACATCAGTACATGGATGAAGCTATTAGCCATTGCAGGTAGGAAAGCTGAAAATGAGGATTTTTACAGTAAATGCAGAGCCAAACAAGAAGATTAAAAATTACTGTATATAAAGACATTATCCAATTTTGAAACTCATTTAAATGAAATTACATTAATCATAATAATATTTGTTATTTTTTAAATACAAATAATGTTGATTATTGTAAAGGAATTATCAGGATTGGGAAAGCTACTTTTTTAAAGTAACTAAGTTAAAGTTACTTTCCTGAAATGTAACTTAGTTACATTTATAGTAACTATACTTTGAAAGTAACTGCATCAGTTACAAGTAACTTTGCTGTTATTTTTACAGTTACTTTTAAAAATTGTAACTCATCTGTAAATCCGTAATAAACCATACTTGTGTAGAAAGGAAACAAGCTTTAACGTCAATCAATAATTACATACATTAATTCACACATAATAATAATAATAATAATAATAATAATAATAATAATAATAATAATAATAATAATACATAATTACTGCATTATTAAATAAATTGTCTATTTCATTGCACCTCAACTTCAATGTTTGTTCATTTTCACCAAATGTAGATTTTCAAACGTTCCATCTCATGAAAGTTATGTTTCATCTTGTTTGTTGTTTGCGTCTCCATGAAAATGACTGAATTTGTTGACTACTAGATATTCGCAGTGTCTCTTACACTTAAATGGAAACAATGAGCAAGCATTTCAAAGTGTGTATTTGCATTTTCAATTAAGGAAGCTTCTTTAGCCTTAAAGACACTCACACTACAAATGAATGTGACAAGGGATCTGCTGCTGACGATTGCCTTTTCATGTCCACGTCTAGTACACACTGCTGTCTCCTACATACTTGTACATTCATTTCTCCTTCATAAAAAGTGCTGTATAAACAAACTAATGTCATTGCTCTTTCATTGACCAGAAAGTAATGTACGGCAACAAACAGTAACCAAATTTCGACTCTTTTCCAAAATAAGATAATGAATCCTGTTGTTATTGAGACTTAATTGTTTTATCTACTTCACGTACGGATGGTGCCAAACAATGTAGCAATTTTCTGTAGGGATTCGTGCTTCTTTTTAATTATTTTTATGACATCAAATAGTTCACAGGCCTCCTCTGTTTCTTATTAGGTAACGAATTTGTAAATAGTGCTTCTTGTCTACTTAATTTCGTGAATGAACACTCAGAGAGACTACATGTAACTCTATAGATACAAAGATAAAACTGAACACTACTGCTGCAAAGGATCATTTAGTGCTAACAAGCCATGAACATTGTTTCTTTAATGACACTGCCACAAAAAACAGCTTTTGTGTTGCCAGCATGTTGTGAAAATCGGTAGCATAGTCCAGAACTAGCAGCGAGCAACATTGCAGAACTTGTTTCAATCTCATCGTAAATGTGCCTTAATGCCAATAAGCAAACAAAAAATTATTTGTACATGAATTCTTAATTTTGCTTTTGAGTTTTTTACTGCTTTAAATTGTTTTCCCACCACGACACAATTTTCAGCAAAAGGAATCATTTTTTCCCTCCAATGTCAAAAATTCGAGCACTTCATCATAAGCTGGTCATGTGTGTACCTTCTTCCTTCTCCATGTCGAAAGGTGTGGAAAATAATTGGAGACTGTTCACATGTGATGTATCGGGTGATTGTTAAATACTCATTGTTGTGTACATAATTATAAAATAAAAATGTTATGTGTGAATGGATACTATTAAATGTTATAATGGTACTGAAATATATATTTCATACAATTCCAATAAACATTGTTGAAAAATAGGAAATTTAGAAATAAATATTGTTTCTCTTTTCTCTTCACTAAAATCAAAACTGCTGTCTTGAGATTCTTACAAAAAATATGTTACGCTACTAGCAACAAAAAAGTACTGACACTTCCAATAAATCGTTAACTAATGAAAGTAACTTGATTACAGTTAAAGTTACTTTAGCCGAATGATAATGTCGTTACCATCCATTACCTTTGAAAAGTAACTGTTACTAGTACCAGCATTACAAGTAACACATTACAACCCAATCCTGGGAATTATTATAATTCATATAACACATGCTAAGATTGATACTTACTTCCTCTTATCACTAGAAAATAAAATAAGATTATGAAAATATACATACTAGTATTTTTTTTAAGTAAAATGGGAGTAAATAATGAAATCGTAAGTATGATTTTAAAAACAGAGAGACATTACTTGAATGGAGATGGCGTTGAGCAGTTACAAGTTGAGATTTCTTTAAGCACTAGGAAAGTGAGGGGCAGAGTGAGGTGCGAAGGTTGTTGGGTGTATGCGTGGGTGGGCTCGTAAGTACATATCTTACAAGCTAGCACTCATCTTTGTTACAGTGCAACATGCACTTACCGAACAAAAATATAATGACAGTTTACGACTCACCACAAAGACATAACAATGATCTATGACAGGCACATAAAAAAGACAGAGTCCTGAATCTCTGAACCAGTACACCAATAACCTAATAACAGCTTTCACATCCCGCAGCTATCCTCCTGATCTGGTACAGAAGCAAATTACCAGTGCCACTTCCTCATCCCCCCAAATTCAGAACCTTCAACAGAAGAACCCCGGAAGTGCTCCTCTTGTCATCGGATACTTTCCAGGACTGGAGCGGACTCTGAATGTGGCTCTCCAGCAGGAATATGACTTCCTTAAATCCTGCCCCGAAATGAGATCCATCCTTCATGACATCCTTCCCACTCCACAGAGAAAGTCTTTCCACCACCAACCTAACCTCCGTGCCGATAGGCACAAATAATCACTCACAAACACACATACAAGCTTTCGCGACCACTGGCAAAAAGAGAAAGGAAGGAGAGGAGAAAGGGAAGGATATGAGTTTTAAGGAAGTGGACAAGGAGCCATTCCAATCCCAGGAGTGGAAGGACTTACCTTAGGGGACAAAAAGGAAGGTAAACAAATACACACACACTCACACATATCCACATGCAAAACCAAAGACTTCCTTAAATCCTGCCCCGAAATGAGATCCATCCTTCATGACATCCTTCCCACTCCACCGAGATTGTCTTTCCGCCGACCACCTAACCTTTGTAACCTCCTAGTCCGTCCATATGAAATCCCCAAACCACCTTCCCTACCCTCTGGCTCCTACCCTTGTAACCGCCCCCGTTGTAAAACCTGCCCTATGCACCCTTCCACCACCACTTACTCCAGTCCCGTAACCCGGAAGGTGTACACGATCAAGGGCAGAGCCACTTGCGATAGCACCCACGTGATTTACCAACAGACATGCCTGCACTGTGAAGCGTTCTATGTGGGAATGACCAGCAACAAACTGTCCATTCGCATGAATGGTCACAGGCAGACAGTGTTTGTTGGTAATGAGGATCACCCTGTGGCTAAACATGCCTTGGTGCACGGCCAGCACATCTTGGCACAGTGTTACACCGTCTGGGTTATCTGGATACTTCCCATCAACACCAATCTTTCAGAACTCCGGAGATGGGAACTTGTCCTTCAACACATTCTCTCTTCCTGTTGCCCACCTGGTCTCAACATCCACTAAATTGTAATTCCCGCCCACCATCTTGAACATATTTGCCTCGGTTCTGTGGACAGAGCCTCTGCCTGAAGTGGTCTCTCTGTCCAACTTCTTTGGTTTCTACACATGTCTGCCTAGGTGTGTTTGCATGTGGATATGTGTGAGTGTGTGTGTATTTGTTTACCTTCCTTTTTGTCCCCTAAGGTAAGTCCTTCCACTCCTGGGATTGGAATGGCTCCTTTTCCACTTCCTTAAAACCCATATCCTTCCTTTTCCCCTCTCCTTCCTTTCTCTTTTTCCCGAAGAAGCTGCCAGTGGTGGCGAAAGCTCGAATGTTTGTGTGTTTTATGTTTCTGTCGACGAGCCTGTACTTTAGGTAAGTCAAAAATCTTTTAGAGAGAGAGAGAGAGAGAGAGAGAGAGAGAGAGAGAGAGAGAGAGAGGAATGGGATGAGAAATGAGTAATGAATAGGTGAGTTGAGGATGGAGGAAGGGAAGAGGTTAGCATAGATTTAGGCCAGGAGGTTGACGGGAGGAGAGGATATATTGGAGGGCAAGTTCCCATCTCTATAGCTCTAAGGGATTGATATTAGGTGGTAGTATCTAAATGGCAAGTGTGGTATAACATGTGCCAAGATCTCTGGAATCATGCTATAGGGCATGCTCTGCTACAAGATATTGGGTGTCCCCCAGGCGAACAGTCAGTCTGTGACAACATAAAAGGCTGCACAGTGGACACATGTCAGTTGATATATGATGTGTGTTGTCTCACATGTGGCCCTTCCTTGAATAGGGTAGGTTTTTCCTGGGGGGGGGGGGTGGAGTATTTTGTTGTAGGAGGATGCATTGGACAGGTTTCGCAGCAGGATCAGTTACAGGGGTAGGAACCATTAGGTAGGGAGGGTGGTTTTGGAATTGTAAGGTTGGATGAGGGTGTTGCAAAGGTTGGGACATTGACGGAAGACCACTCTGGGTGGTGTGTGAAGAACACTTTGGGATGATGATCTCATCTCAGGGCATGACTGGAGAAAGTCATAGCTGGAGTAATTTGTTGAGGCATTCCAGGCCAGGATTGTACTGGGTGATCAAAGGGCTTCTGGGTGGTTTCAGGTTAGGAACATTTTTGCTGGAAGGAGACGAATGGACTGCTTGGGAGATCTGCTTGCAGACAAGGTCTGTATACAACTTTAGGCAAAAATATGTTGTTGTCTCTTTCCTTTACTAAAGATAGTAAACCTTCCATGCCTGTATTTATTTGAAACAAGTGTTGATAAAATAATATTTATACTAAAATTAAAATTACTTTATATTCATGTTTTAGTGAGCTAAGTGTTATGGTCTGATGTCAGCTGTTCATTTTCTGTTACAGATCTTAAGATGGTCATAACTAACTGAAACCACTTGTCTAACGATTAAAAATTGTGATCATCAATGTAAATAAAGAAAATCAAACATTTCATTTTTAAGATCACATAATCTATGTCATTTTTATATAAACACCTCAACTTCTGAAGAAAAAAAAAAAGTATTCACTGAATAAACAATTATAGTTGATTTGGGTGAATTTTAAAGGCCAATTGTCATGTACTAGCAAGGGCAACATTCAAGTTGTGCACAACAACATTGAGTTTCCTAAGACTCGTGCTGGCCAGGCCATGATAGTACATGGCGTGGCCACTGAAGGACATGCCTGTAGGCAAACCAGCCACACACCATCTGCCTGTGGTGTACTGATAAATAGCTGGTGCCGCTGATCTTGCTGTCTTGTCTTTGATGCATGTGTCTGTTAATAAAGTGTGTACTCCCAACAGTGATGTTGTTTACCTCATCAATATTAAATTAAGGCAAATATGGAAAAGCATATTAATTTTGTCAAAAGAGGCAGAAGTTAATAAAAATACCCATTGTAGTTTTACTAACCTAAATTACCAAGCAAATTTTAACAAGAACCTAAATAGCTAAACACTAATCTCAGCTTAATATATTACAGAAGTGTCTGTGGAAGCAAAAACATGATCAGTTCATGTTATTTAGTTTTCGCCCAGTCTTGGCTTAATTTTTAAAGTATTTGTTTGCCTTGGTTCTTTTAGGAATAAATATGGAAAATTAAAGTGATTTGTGTGTAGGTCTTTTGTTTCAAAAAGTAAAAGGTTTTTGTATTAATTCAGTCTAATCTAAAAAGATATAAACCTAGGTAATCTGCAACAAATAAGAATAATGTGATAACTCTCAACACCAATCAACACCTATAATTCATCAACAACTTAATGTATCATTTAAACTTTATTTTGGAAAAAAATTGTGCTGTTCATACAATCTAAGTTGATACCCGGCGAGCGATTGTAAATGGGACATGTATTTATAGTTGCTCCATCAGCCACTGCGCCAAGTATCAACTTAGTTTGCGTGGCCAATATAAATGCAATGTAGAAGGTGCCATCTATTGAAAATCTGTTTTAACTAACATGAACGGCAGCTCTTGCAGTTGTTTAGATTCTTTATGCAAGCCAAAAACATTCTTTGATGCAAGCATACTTTATCACAAGATTTCGGTTATACACGTCAATGTAAAGCATATTTTATCGCACGATTTCAGTTATACACGTTGATGTAATGACAAAAATGGTGCAAGATTGGTGGTGACTCACTTACATAGGCAAGTACATTATGACTGCAAAATTAATTGACTCTGATAAATATGTGTTAATAGCCCGCATTAACCTCACACCTTCTGATCCAACCTTGCCTTTCCAAATGATAAGAGACAATTTCCAATAAAAGTAGACTTCACTATGACCATAAATAAAGCACAAGGTCAGACACTTCAAAGGGCAGGATTATATTTACCAGAACCTGCTTTTCACTTGGAGAGAGTTACGTGGCATTTACACGTGTTTACTGATTCAGTGATATTTATGTTTGTACTAAAGACATATAAAGCTAAAAATTAAATGATGATGACATTATAACTACTAACATTGTTTTTGAAGACTTTTGTAAAATAAACAAGTTTTAAAAAAATAAAATAAACAAGAAAAGCTTGATATCTGATTTTTTATATGTTTCTCAGTTAATCATATCTTATTTTATTATATAAATTTTCTTATAATGACACTAATATTTGTTACTACTGTTCAAAGTTTATTATCTTTTGTACATATGTACTTGCATTTGCCTTTTTCCATTACTATCTTATTTATCTGTGAATGGTCAGGATAGAGTGTGAATTATTTGCATGAGTCAACTAGTAAATTAAATTTTTAACAATTAATTACATATTAGATGAGAGCAGGAGCTTTAAGGTTCATGCTCAAATTTGTTTACATAATTCTATGACATAAGCTAACAAGCTTACATATTGAAAATTTTTGTTTTTCTGACTGGATAAGTTAGGAGATGGAGAATACTCAACAATGTCCTATCAAAGGAATCAGCCCTAGGTCCCATTCTGTTAAGTTATTATATGCAAAACACTGTAGCTTCCATTTCTAAGAAACTTCAGGGCATCTATGCATTTGATTGGGCATTAATATGTTGGAACAAAGATATCAAGCTTCAAGAAACTATGCTCTCAAATGCAAATTATTGATGAAGGAGAGGAAGGAATAAGGATTAAGAAGGAAAGGATTGACAGTGGCTGCATTAAGACATTGAAATGAAACAATGACAGTATTGCACAGGAATCCTGAATGGTGAGTATAAGAGGGCATGGATGGTAGGTGCACTACAAAAATAGCATGTGACTTGTGGAAGTTTGAGATGGACAGCAGGCGAGCACAGGTAGCCAAGTGTGCTGTGGCGTAAAGTCAGTGCCAGATGTATGAGAAAGAACGTGAACAAGGCGGCGAATGACCGGCAGCCAATCGCATGCCAACACCACACCCCTTGGAGGGATAAACCTAGATGCGCACCCTCTACAAGCAGCTGTATCTAGGCTGACATGCATCTGGATGAGCCCATCTGAACTCGGCTCCAAACTAGGCAGTCACTAGGACTCAGCGCAGATAGCATCATACAGAAGACAATGCCATGAGGAGAAAAGAGACAGAGAGATTCTAAGTTGAGTAACTTCGTATGTACTTGTAAATAAAACTTGTATTACTAATTTTGTATAGCTGTTATAGATGTCCATACATCCTGAACAGAAACTTCCCTGAAAGATAGGCCAAGAATGACTAAACAGAGGCTGACCAGGATGACAAAACAAAGTGGCTAAGGCAACCGTTGCCCCAAAGTGGGAGACTTGGATTCAATTTCCGATGTGTCTCACATTTTCACTCATTACCACTGTTAATTTCAATGCCCTGATGCACACACTGTCAGCTCTTTTCTTCCTAATCCTTCTTCCTTCCCTCTTTCATCAATAATTTGCAAATGCAATGTGACTGTGCAGCAGGTGCGGTGTCTGTTCTTACAGACATGTCCAAAAGAACAGACACCACACCAATATAATAAGTATTTACATGTGAAGATGGCCTTAGTTTCCCTTACTTCATTGCAGATGCAGTCATACATTTGACTTTGCACAGGAATCCGTATTGGTGAGTGTAAGAGGGCATGGACAATAGGGGTGCTACAGCCATAGCATGCGACTTGTGGAAATTTGCAATGGTGAGACGGATGAGCATGGGTAGCCAAGTGGTTAAGTTGACTGCTGGCCCGAAGCAGGAGACCAGGATTCAATTTACAGCCTGGCTCACATTTTCACTTGTCGATATTGTTTAATTTGAATTCCCTAATGCAGCCACTGTCTATCTTTTCCTTCATAATCCTTCATCCTTCCCTTACCTCATCAATAATTTGCAAATGCAATATGGCTGTGAAGAAGGTGTGATGTCTGTTCTTTTGGACATGTCTGAAAGAACAGACAGCACACCAATATAATATGCTCTCAAATGACCTCACAATACTGAATGGCTACTGTTGCAAAAGGAGACTCCAACAATAAAAAAAAGAAAACACACCAGGTTCCATCTTCATTATAAAGAGGTTCACAGGGAGTAACACATGTGATTTGTTAAAGTCAGAATTTTCCATTGTCTCATCCCTAAATATAGAGGATGGACAAAATAATATGAACACCATGCAGTATACAGCATATTATTGAAAGCTGGTACCAATGTGTACATGTTAACACTGAGATGGAACTGCAAAACACAAGTCTTGGATGTTACCTTACAGTATGATACCTCTTTTTCTGTGATGGGCAATACAAATGGTTGATGAAATGTATGGTCAATAAGATTTTCAAATAGGCCAATTTGAAGATGAACTGTTAGTGGAGCACCTGTGACAAAAACGGCTGCACTGCTTAATTTTCCTAGTGACAGAATCCTCAGTAATGACAGCATACACAAAACAAGGTAAAACATAATTGGTGAAGAAGACTAGTGGGTGAAACCTAACTAACTGGCTGAGCATTAAGAGTAATGTGTGGCCATGTCAAAAGTCAGTGCAATAATGTATTGAGAACTCCAAAAGAAGCTTACAATATGGTATGTGTGCTTCCTACAGTCATGATTTGGTAACCTATATTCCTGAATTCAGTTTTACCTATCATTAACCTCACTGGTCAGGTAACAGTGAATTAATATCTCACCAGCCTTGACAACAAATTGCTTACGATGATGTACTGCTAACAAACACTGCCATATTCCAAAATTATAAAATGCCCACACATACAGTCAACAAGATTAAGGCGTGCTACATATCTTATAAATTACAAGAATGTATGAAAAGTAGTCATTCAGCCAGCCCAAAGTACCCGACCGATTTCCTTTCTTTTTGTTTTAAACAAAAGGTATTCATCCACATTTTGTCATCAAGTATCAGAATTTACATCACTCTCGGCTTCCTTTTTCTATACTCAAACACAATTTCATTCTGTATATTTCTTATGGGGATGTCCTTGTTGTAAACTACAGTCAGTCAGTCAGTCAGGCCATTCTGTGCAACCGATTTCCTTCATTTCACAGTCATTTCTGGCTGCAGCATAGTCATCTCTAGTTGCTGCATTACTCACAACATAGGCCATGGGGTAGAGATTGGTGAAAGTTGACTACCACATTCACCCATTGCCACTTCATGGCATAGGTTGTGAGTAATCTTTCTCTGTCCTCTTTCTCTTTCCTCCTCTGCTACCCGATGAAAGAAATACTTATTTCTGAAAGCTAGTGAAAACATTTAGTTTTGTCTCCATTTGTTGTCTTTTTTTGTGTGTTACTGTCAGTGCTATCAAGCTAAGGTAAGTATTGGTCAGTCAATTTGTCTCTTTCACAACATTTTCACATTTCAGTGAAGAATTTCTGTAAGATTAATTGACTAAAAGCAAAGAACAATATAAATCACAGATATTAATTCCTGGAGTAAAATCACCTAACACTGCACTTCACCACTCTCCCCCCTTTCGTGACAACAATATTTCATGTTGAATCAGACCGTCATCCAGATTGTGTCACAAATAGTCTTGCTTAGCTTTTAACTACAGTTTTTGTCACAACAGAACACACTTTCTTATAATCACGCAGGCACAATTCACTGACAGATAACAATCATCTGGGACATATTGCTTTAATCTTTTATGCAACATGAGCATTTCTTACTACTGTAAATGTCTCATGTAGTAATTTTACATTCTGTTGATGACTTACATAGTGTTGTCAAAATCTATATAATTTTTTAAAATTATTTTAAAGCAACTTGTGGGGCTGCAATTGTCAACATTATCATTATATAATCATCTGTTAGTAAGTTGTGCCTGTGTGATTGTATGAATAAGCATGCATTTTTCTTCAGAAATAGGAACATTCACACAATCATACAGGCACACAACACAGTCACACAACCGTCATCTCTGGGCTGTCCCACTCCGAATCACACTCTGCGGTGTGGAAATAAGGGAGAGGAGGGGGAATAGGAAGGTTGTATCACGGTGATGGGGGTACAATACGTACATACTCTGGAAGTGTGCCGTATCCATCCCCACCACCATAATGCAACCTTCCTATCCCCCCTACCCTCTCCTCTCCTACTTCCACACCGAAGAGCATGATTTGGAGTGTGGCAGCTGGAGATGATGGTTGTGAGATTGTGTTGTGTGCCTGTGTCATTGCTTGAATGTTCCTCTTTCTGAAGAAGGCCATGGCCGATAGCTGAATGTGTTCTACATGTGTGATTTTTTTAAAGTGCCTGTTGCAGCTCGCCGGCACGTCTTTCCCATAAGTTGTAAACTGTCATATTACTATATTGTTTTTTTATGATCATCTTTGCAGTGAGTTTTATCTATCCTCATTATATTGTTAAATTCCAAACTGGAATTTTCCATTATTAGACACTGTTACCAGTGATTTAAACTGCCAACCACACTTGAGACAAAATCAATAACAAGTAGGGCAAGTATGTAATTAGGATACAGTTAAATATGTTTAGGATTGTCAGGTAATAAGAGTGTCTTTGTTTGAATTTCATACTGAATAATTTTATAAAGTTTAAAAGAGCTGAGGTAAAGTAAAGTGACTATTTTGGTACTGGTAGTCTGCATAAAGTAATAAATTAACACTTGTAAAAGATAACAATTACTATGGTATGCCAATACTCACTTGAACCACTAGGTACCCATTTAATGCCTATCCACCACAGAGAAAACATGGTAGAATGATGGTAGACATGTAGAAAGGTCAGTTGGTTGTCTTTCTTTCGCAAAATGAAAAAGAACGTGTCACAGAATTCAAGTAGCTTCGAAAAGTAGTACCACCAGACTGCATTTGCTATCTGAAAGAACATTTTCTCATTTAAGAATATGAATAATAACTGAATATTATGATGATAATAATAATAATTATTATTATAGTTGCAGTAGTAGAAAATAGGCATATTAGTCTTATGAAGATGGTAACAAAATACCAGTCAGTAGTTTTAATTACTTGAATATCAAGCTATATTTAAAGAATGCATCATGTTAGTAAAAGTTATAAAGTTATCTGCTGGAATTAAAGTTAATTACAACAAATAATAAACAATTATGTTTTAATGATAAAGGAAATCACTGCTTTATTATCAAAATACTGTGTTCCAGTTTCTATACTGACCATACTTTAATTATGAGCTAGATGTTGGGAACTAATGTGACTATTTAGTTATTTTTCAAGAAAATTTGGAGTAATTGAAACAACTGATTACTAAACTAATTAATGAGTTCTTACTGTGATATTTCTGTAATTAATAGCTTAAATACAAGGGGTGAATAAAACAAAAGGATTTTATTGATAGAACTACTTATAGTTACAAACCTTCAATATAATTACCACTATTATTTATGATCTTTTGTCAAATGTCTGTAAAGCTTTGTATACTATCTGCATGCCAATTTTTATTGATGTCTGAATCTGACAACCCTATGGCAGGAATGTCATTTATGATGTAGAACCAGATCCCTTGCAGAGGTTCTTCAAGTTTTACAAAGAGATCGTAAACACAGGGACCCAGGTTAGGTGAGCATGATGGATGTTCCACAATCTCCCATTGCCAGTGGTGCAACAGATCTTGAACAGCAGCAGTGATTTGGCATTGTGCATGGTCATGCAGAATGATGGGGTGTTGTTCCATGAAATGATATCACTTTTTCCTGATGAACTGAACAAAAGTGATGCTGCATTTCATGGAATAGCATCCTATTATGACAATGCCACACCACTGCTGCTCTTCAGGACCTCTTACTCCATTGCCAATGGCGTATTTTGGTACATCCACTCACCCGATATGAGCCCTTGTGATGATGATCTCTTTTGCAAAGTGAAAGAACCACTGTGAAAGATCTGGAACACCTCCAAAGGTAACATTGTCCACACAACAGGGTGATTGATATAGGTCATCAATAGAAATAGATGCACAGATGGTAAACAATTATGTCTTTTGGTCATTTGGCAAAAGGTTATCAGCAATGGGAGTGTAACTATGAAAACCTCTGTCAATGACGTAATTTAAGAGGAAAAATAATAGTTCATATTACTTTTGATCAAGCACTAGTATGAAGGTTCCACAACATTGAGAACATTAGAAATTTATTTACAGTTGTTTAGTCCTCTACATCTTATGATGTACGAAATACACAAATCATAGGTTATTCTCACATAAACACAGTTTCTCACAAATTTTTGCAGAAATTAAAATTTATATATAAAAAAGAAAAATCAGCTTATCAAGGATCCAAATTCTACTAATACAAATAAATAAAAGCCATTTGCAATGTTACAAAAAGTATAAAACATGCAATTAAAGGGATATTGTAAGGGGCAACACTTTGTTGTAAGGAAGACATGAATTGGATAGCTACAGGTTAATAAGTGGAGAATGGGAAGGTTGTTAGGTATAAGGTGTAGGAATGGCAAGTTATCTTAGGTTAAGGCCAGGGTAGTTGTGAGATTGTAGAATGTGTTGAAGAGACAACTCCCGTATGTGTAGTTCAGAAGAACTGGTGGTGGAGAAGGGTTACCAGGTGGCTCGGGTAGTGAAGCAACCATTAAAATCCAGAGTGTTGTGTTCAGCTATGTGCTATGCCACAGTGTTGCCCATCTTGCTTTTTGCCACAGATTTATAGTGGCCATTCATCCTGATGGACGACTGGTTTGTTGTCATATCAATGTAAAATGTGCAATGGTTGCAACGAAGTCGGTAAATCACATGGCTGCTTTCACAGATGGCCCAACCTCTGATGAGGTATGATAAGCCTGTGACAGAACTGGAATACAAAGTGCTGGATGGGTGGATTGGGTAGGTTTTGCATTGGGGTCTTCTGCAGGGATATGATCACTGTGGTAAGAGGTTGGAATTGGTTGTGGCATACGGATGGACTAGGATGTTGTGGACGTTGGGTGGGTGACAGAACACCGGTTTAGAAAAGTCTGAAAGGATCTTGAGTAGTATTTGTCTCATTTCAGGGCATAAAGATAGATAATCAAAGCCCTGACAATGGATGTGATTCAATTGTTCCAGTCCAGGGTGGTATTGGGTGACAAGGACTGTCCTTTGCGAGTGGTTATTGGAAATGGAGGGAGGGTTGATGATGTGTGGGGATATGGAATGGAAAATCTGTTTGCTGGCTAGGTCATGAGGGTATTGTTTGTCTGTGAACCATTTGTGAGGCCTTTGGCATTTGGGTAAGGGACTTCTCATTACCGCAAATTCGCCATTCATGGGTGGCAAGGCTGTATGGCAGGGAGTTGCTGACATGGAATGGATGGCAACTGATAAAGTGCAGGTACTGTTGGTAATTGGTAGGTTTAATAGGGATGGAAGGGTGGATGGAGTCATCATTGAGGTGGAGGTTAACATCCAGGAAGGTGACATGCCAGGTTGAGAAAGACCAAGTGAAACTGATGGGAGGGAAGGAGTTGAGGTTGTGAAGGAACGAGGAGTCCCAATCGTGAAAACATCATCAATGAATGAGAGCCATACCAGGGTTTTGGGAGGCTAAGAAGGTTTCCTCCAGATGGCCTACTAATAGGTTAGCATACAGGAGCCCATGGTTATGCCGCAGATTAAATTGTATACTTTTTCTTCAAATGGAAATGTAATTGGTAAAGGTGATAAGGAATGAGGTATTGGGCTTGGAGACTTCCGGAAATCGAGAAATATGGAATCAATTTGAGATCCCTTGTTGATGGCACTTAACACTTCATGTGAATAAAGGGCAAGCTGTGTTTTGCAAGAGCGATACTTTCTGAATCCATGTTGACTATTGGTTAATAGGTCATTCTCTTTGAGGTAGTTCATAATATTTGAACAAAGTATATGCTCCAAAACCCTACTGCAAACAGTTGAAGACATATCTTCACCCCTGCAGTTTTTCTCAAAAAACCTAAATAATGCCCAGAAGAAATATTCTGCATTTGATAGAGAATTGCTTGCAGTATATGACACCGTCAAGCATTTTAGATCAGAAGATGATGGTCGATCATTCTATGTGCTCACTGACCATAAGTCACTAGCAGCAGCCATCTGTAACCTGCCACCCGACCCACCCCCATGCAGATTTAGATACTCTGATTACACATCACAATACACAACAGCCATCAGATACATTAAAGGAGTGGATGACATTGTCGCTGACTCTCTGTCGAGGGTGGATACTGTCTCTACCCCCTTGACCTTGTGGCTCTAGCAACACTACAGTCAGCTGATGAAGAAACAATTGCACTCACTCATATCAGACCACAGCTCGGCACTCAAACCAGTAAAGACAACCTTCCCGGGAGTGATAGGAGAAGTATGCTGTGATGATTCTGCCAGTGCACTTCGTCCCTTCCTCCCACCACCACTACAACATGCTGTGTTTGGCAAGTTACATAATCTGGTGCACCCTTGTGTACGAGCATCAACGCGGTTAGTGTCAGAACACTTTGTTTGGAAGGACATGCGAAGAGACTGGCAGCAGTGGGCACAACTATACTGCCCATGCCAACATAGCTAGATCACAAAATACACAGCACCACCCCTCGGCAACTATCCGATCCCAGCAGGGTGGTTCCAATATATTCACCTCGACCTCGTAGACACATTCCTACATTCCACCTGTCGACCTCACCAACATTCGAGCCTTCACCCTGTCGGCAGGAGAGGTCATCGTCTATGCCCCCAGCAAGGAGACGATCACCCGCCATCAACCAACATGCCGACACAACCCCCACGTCACCTACTGGACTAAGTTGTGGGTGGCCCCACAACCAGACGCCGCACCACTGCCACACCACTACCAGATGATGCCGTGGAGCTGGTGGTAGTGCACCTACCACAGACCACAGCAACCGACACCATGGGACACCCTACCCTCCCCCGGGACACCCTCCCTCCCCCCCTGCCCCAGCCCCAAGAGAGGTACTCCATACTGTGTGTGTGTGTGGGGTGGGGGGGGGTGGAAGCTATATGGTGGCGCCAGTAAAAGAAGAAACATTCCAATATGATTATTTTATGTATCTTTGACCCAGCTGTTCATCTTTGAAGTGTCCTTTCCGGAAGTCTCAACCGCCATGATGAAAGAAGGAGTTTGAATTTGTCTTTTGTTCTTGCTTCATTGGAATAAAGTATAAGTTCATATAAAGTGGGTTTCTTTGTGTATACCACTTAGGAAATCCCACAATGGTATGGTTACAAGAACACCTAATGATATTCTGGGACACAGTGTCTACCACAAAGAGACTCCTACAGACTTATATTCACAGGTCACAAACTGTAATCAATCTGCTCAATGCATTAGTATCTTATGGTCTCTAATATTCAGGATGCATGTGGTCTTAAATACAGACAGTTTGCCCAGTGAACTACAGAACTGTGTTTCAACAAAATGGTTAATTTGATCAACAGGTACACTGTGTCATCATTTTGGGATGATGTTTTCAAGGATATCATACATATCTGTCCAGCAGATAATTTTATCAACAGGGAGCAGGTTTTCAACTAAGCAAGTCTTGTGATCCAGCACTGGCTGCCTTAAATTACAAAAAAGAAACTCTGGTGCATGATGGGAGCAGTGCAATGTAGAGAGTTCAAATTTTAAGCACAAGAGCACCTGACAGCACAGTCATTGCCCAGGGACACAGATGCAAAAGATAATGCCTTGGCTCTCAGTAGAGGGGCATTATGAGTGCTGCCGTCATTCAACTCAACAAATTGGGATAAACTGTTTTAGAGATGTCGTTCAAAAGCATAAGTAGTTTATGAAACCTTCCACTGTTATTTAACTCTGAATGGCTTGTTGTACATGTATATTTCCTGATTACAGCCTGATTAATACTCCCACTTCCATGTATTTACATACTAGAAAATGTAATTATTATAAAAGAAAACTAAACAGTAGTAGTCCAAGTTTCAGCCACAATGAATTGATACACATTTACCGTATAAGACAAATGCGGCTCTATTTCAGAAGAGAATACTACAGCCTGGAATTAAATTATATAATGCTTTACTCAAAGCCACAAAAACAATAATTGATAGAAACAAATTTAAAATTGCCATGCGTAAGTCCCAAGAACATGCAACCAGTTCTAATAATACCTTAATACTAACAGAATATAATCAGAAAGTGACATAGCTTACTGAACTTTTTAGTTGATCCAGTGATTACACTATTTCTGAGTGGTGGTATATTTCCAAAACCCATACTCATTAAAAATTGCAAGTATTGGTTCATTCACAGCAATGCCACATTAAACCTTATCCCATCCCAGCCAGATAACTACAGTTTTAGCCGGTGCTGACTTTTTGTTTCTACTCATCTACTGAATAAAAGCAGTGCTGATATGCGCAACTGGTATGTTGTAGATAACTAGGTTTTTAGTTGAGATAATTAGTTATTAGTGGAGACTTCCTAATAGAAATGACACCCTATGAGATCCCCCCCCCCCCCGTTACCACACTTCCCACCCAACAGAAAAGTGATTATTTCATCCACATCACTTGCACATTTGATAGCAATAGGCATCAAGAGCAAAATGAACTGCTGCTTCAAATACCACTTGTATCTGAACTGTTATCTACAAAACCACAATATAAGACATAAAAATAATGTTTATGCAGACTTTGCCTTTTTCTCTAGGTTTAAGAGTGGAGTTATGTACTTTGGTACAACAGTATTCAGTGGCACATTTATGAAATTTCTCAACTGGGGCACAAACTTTTCCCCCCCTCAGGGACTGACTTTGGTACCCCTCCCCCCACTCGCCATCCTTCTTTTTGCCTCCCCCTCCCAGCTCGGAGCTCTTCTTTTTTAATGCCTCCACCTCCACAATTTGGTACTCCTCTGAGTGCTACCCAGGGCAGACACCCTGGATTGCCCATCCCCCTCCCCCACCCAATATGGGTCTGACAGTATTAACAATTTTACAATGAACAAACTGTAATTACCTGTCCCAATTAATTATATGCACATTACGGTTCAAAGCTTGATAAGTTCCATTACTTTTCAGTAGTAGATTTTCAGTAACTACTTAATGTAATTGAGGAAGCTGCAGCTTATTTCATAGTAGCAAACTTCTTTCCAATTTATTACATTAAATTTAGCTAGTGTAAGCAAAAAAATCATTCAGCAGTACAGATATACAGTAGTTTATAGCTAATAAGGTGTACCAATTAAGTGTCTATGTTTTGCTTGTCTTTTGTTAATATATAACATCATTTCTTTTACATCCCAGAAGGTTCTCTTTCTTTATGGAATTTACAGGACATTGTGGAAAAATTAATGAATTAAGGTGGATAAAGTGCTGAATGCATTTTCTTTGGAGACATGTATAACTATCTACTTATTACAAGACTAAGATTAGAACACAAGGCTTAAGCTGTATTACAGGATTGTAGGAATCAATCTTTTATTGTTTATAAGAGTATTAAGAAACTTTTTGACTGATTAAAACTGCTTTCCAGTATGGGATTAGATAGTAATATAATGAGGACAGTTTTCAACTCACCACAAAGGTGTACACTGGACACTGACAGGCACACAAAAAGGCAGTCATACACTTGAAACTTAGCTTTAAGGCATTAGCCTTCATCAGAGAAAAGACCCATACTATCACATAGGCACAATTCACAGACTTACAACCATCTCAGAGCATGTCAGCCGGAGATGAGAGTTGTGGTTCTGAGTCCATGAAGTATGCCTGTGTGATTGTATGAATGGTTATATGTGTCATTTTTCTGATGAAGGATATGGTCGAAAGTGTATGTGTATGAGTGCCGTTTTTATATGTCTCTTGCAGTTTGACATAAATCTTTGCAATATATCCTATTGTATTGCTGCATTCCAACCTGGACTTTCCATTGTTGGATTAGAAAGTTGATATATGACTTCAAGTTCATTAAACAGTTGCAATAAGAAGGTTAGTACCTTGTAAGTGTTCTGTTAAGTGGAGGAAAACATAAAAAAAGAAGACATAGTTCACCACAAAACTCACCCTTAGTTCTTCTGGACTCCTCAGTCTTGAAATTGGTTGGCATAAATAATTGTATCTAAGTTTTATTGATGCACACAGAAGCTGTAATGATAAAACTGAATATTATTCAAAAGTTTGCAAGGTATGTTATAAAAAAAGCTGCATACATTTGAATACTATATCAATACTGTCTTTCAGATTAGGATTTAGAGGAAATCAACTAGCCAAATTTCTGTAGAATCTCTTCTGAATAGGAGTTAACCTGAGACAAATTCGGACATTAAAACCCATTTTAAACCCATATATGTACCATTGTAACATCATTAATTTCTAATTTGTCTTAATTTTTGAAGCTGAACATACAAAAGTTAGGACAATTTCTTAGAAAGACATTTTACTTCAACCTTAAATTAAAATTTCAAGTGGACTGAGGTTATCCTTGGATATCCTCTGTACAAAGAGCTTTTGAATAACTTTATATAACTTTGTGCTGAATTATGTTTGAAGAAAGATAAATGTTGTAGGGTTGTAGGTAGCTAGTGGGCTTCAACCTATAGGTAGAGTGCTTTTTTGTAATTTAATTTCTCATCAAAATATGTGTTGCTTAAATTAAGGAAATATGCTGTTGATGAGAGGTAATGTACATGGGAGTAGCACAAACTGTAAAATTTACACATCTATTGGGTCTTGGGCATTTACATTAAATTCTGATCAATATTGTATTTTTAACTTCTTGTGTTCTAGTGCAGTATTTTATAGACTACATTCTACACTAAATGAAAATTTAAATTTCTCACAACATCTAAAAACTTATTTCATTTTAGTATCTGTGAAACCTGCAGCTTACCTCAATAGCTATGTAAAAATTTAATGCAGCCATGGCTAAATTGTAAGGCACAAGTGCCCATCTTAGGTTAAAAGGTTTCCGATTCCTCATTAATCGTGGACCAATCCAGACAATGAGCAAATACAAGGCAGTGTATACAATAGTTGGAACGGGGGAGTCGACCAACGGCCAACCTCGTGTGCGGTGGTCTGAAAAAATATTTTTAATTATTAATTAAGTAATAGTATATTGCATTAGCTGCTGTACTTGTGTCACAAAATCTAATACTGTAATAACTGTAGGAAAGACAACTCACCAGCCAACAATACAGACAGACCTAAGATACATACTGTAATAGCTTAAATGTCTAATTCTTTGTAAAATTACATACAAAGTGTAATGGATACAGTATTGTTCATACTTCATTGTGTCTTACAAAAGGTAATCAGCTGTGAAACACATTAATTGTTGGTGTCAATGTGGTGAAAAGTCTTTAAAAAATCAGCTAAAATAAACCAAAGACTTATTATTACTACATAAAACAATAAATGGCAAGGAAGGTGGTTTCTGCCTTGAGCAAATACAATTTATGTTTTTTTATTCACCCAAACATGTTTCTTCATCATCAGTGGGATTTCTTTTTATTATTGCATCTTAAAGCCACGTTTTTGTGGTCTTGTTGCTGCCTGATATTTGTAGATCAGTTTTAAATGCCATCCAGTAAAACCAGTAATGCCATCTGGTTCCAAATGCATATAATACTTACTCTTGCAAAACATGAGATGACTTATAAATATTTATTAGCCTAAGCCAATGCTGTTTCTTTATATGTAAATGCACCTAGTAACTGTGATGGGCTGTTTTAGTGTAACTTTGTGTGTGTGTGTGTGTGTGTGTGTGTGTGTGTGTGTGTGTGTGTGTGTGTGTGTGTGTAAGGGGGGCGGGATTTCTTCAAACACAAGTCTTGTCTGTGATCTTCATGACTTAAAGCTTGGTGAATACATAACAAATCACTGGAAAGACATCTGCTGAGCCACTGACATGCACATAAAATAGACAATCACATTCACTCACCTTAAATTTTTGGCCATGGGCTTCAACAGACAAAGAAACACATATATTCCTTTCCATTCTTTAAAAAATCTTGGTGACGTTGCATCCAGTGACCATGAAATTTAAATTCATGCAAAATACAGTGAATAGTGCTTTTTGATATACCAGAGTCTCTTTCTCTGCATCTCAAAACTGTTATGGGGGGAGGGGGCAACATTTAAACATACTATTGGATACCCTGTATGCATCTTAATAACATACTGCATTATTAGATGTATGTAATTTACTTTGCTTTGGGGTCTAACCTCATAAAGAAATCTATGCACACCACTTAACAGATGGATCATTAAACTACAGAACTCACTTTGGAGTAGGGAATGACGACATCGAAAGATTTTTTTTTTTTTAATTCTTTTCTTTAAAAAGGGGGAGGGGATTGAAATCAACAAAAAAAATGCTATTCAATTTAGAAAATAAAATTACTTCCAGGCTGAATTGTCCATTTACAGTAGTAGTTGGAAGTTGAAAATGCCACCATTTACAAGGATGTATTGCAGTTTATGTTTCGTAAGACTACCTCTGTTTTGGGAGGGGTGAAGGGATGGTCTCTGGCATGCTGTGTGTACAGTGAAGATCTCTAGATCCTTAAATAAATGTCTGCAGGATAATCTTTGGTGGGCTCTAGCAATTACCGTATTACGATTACACACTTTTGTGCCGTGAATACATTTTTACTTAGTGATGATCTACCCAAAACATTATGCCACATGACAGAAGTAAATGAAAATAGGCATAGTAAGCTAATTTACTGAGGTAACCCTAACAACATAGTAGCTGAACTCCAATGTTTCAGCAGGTCATCAATGTGTTTCCTCCAATCCAATCTTTCATCTAAGCACAAGCCTAAAAATGTTGAATATTGTCGCGCTGCAATGGAAGTAGGCTTGACTTCGCAGGCAACTAAACACAGCACTTATACTGAAAGCACGTTTATTACGAACTCAACATAAACGCAGCACTGACTGCCTCTCAGGCAGACTGCTCTGCTATTTATACACAGACAGAATTTACCAGAAATTAGAAGAACAGTTAACATAAGAAACAAGTAGAATTTACAAGTGAACATAAGAAAGATACCTTCTGGAATTGTAAATGTAAATTACAAAGAAATAAATTTTTGCCGGTGGGCGGTATTGAACCGGCGACCTTCTGCTCCGCAGTCCGTGACGCTATCCCCTGCGCCACGCCGGCAGTAGGTGTTCGTGGTCTCTCGCGGCATTGCTCCCTCTCCTGGAGAAAAAGCGACCCGCTGTTATGATCCCTGTGGAGCCAGCTGCAATGTCCTGGATCTTGACCGTGTCATGGGTCCTCTGTATGACAGTTCAAGAGAATCCTTCCCTTTTCCGCGATTATCAATGACAGACGTTCCTGTCGTGGCTTCATCAGGAACATTACCGTCCTTAAAGCCCTTGAACAAGAAGCCATTGTCGTCTACCTGCTCTTCAGAATCGTAGTAAGGCTTCATGCGCAGGACGTGAACAATGTCTCTTCGTTTTTGACGTTTCGACGACGGCTCATAATCCTCAACTTTGTATGTGACGTCTGACAGGCGGCGTATGACACGATACGGACAAAAGTATCGCTTCAATAACTTTTCTGACAGTCCAACCTCCCGTACAGGGGTAAAAATCCATACCAGATCTCCGGGGCTGAACACACCAGTTCGGTGCTTGTCGTTATACCGCTGACGGTCCTTCTCCTGGGCGTCCAGTGTCCGTATGCGAGCCAGGTGTATTGCTTCTTCGACCCTGGTGATGAGCTGTTTAATATAGTCATCCTGAGTGTCGTCCGGTTGGAACGGGAACAATGTATCCATTGTCGTCTCAGCTTTACGGCCATGGAGCAGGAAAAACAGAGTGAAGCCTGTGGTGTCTTGTCTTGTCTGTTCTTTCTTTTGTCTCATCCCAGTAAAATTTGGTGTCTCCCCGCAGAAGCTCTTGTAATGGACGTGCCTTGTTACAAAATCCTTTTATGGAACGTCGGTAGTATGAGCACAGCCCGAGAAAACTTCTCACATCAGGAATGTGCTGAGGAGTTGGAAATTCTGTGACTGCCCTTACTTTATCTGGATCAGGACGGACACCATCTCCATTGACTAGGTGCCCCAGGATTTTTATCTCTTTGGCGACAAAGAGGCACTTCTTTGGATTGAGGCAGAGACCTGCAGCCTGAACACACTTCAACACAGTTGACAGGTGACTCAGATGTTCTTCAAATGTTTTCGAGAAAATGACAATGTCATCTAAATAGCAGAGACACGTCGTCCAGTTAAGGTGTTGAAGCATGCGTTCCAATGTGGCTGGAGCATTACATAATCCAAATGACATTACTTTAAATTCATAGAGACCGTCAGGTGTAATAAAAGCCGTCTTCTCTCTGTCAGCTTTGTCAGCCTCGATTTGCCAGTAACCTGTCTGCATGTCCATAGTTGAGAAGTATGTAGCTCCTTTCAAGCAGTCTAAGGTGTCATCAATACGCAGCAATGGATAGACATCTTTCTTTGTGATACTGTTCAGCCGCCGATAGTCAACACAGAATCGCCACGTGCCATTCTTCTTCTTTACGAGGACCACCGGAGACGACCAAGGACTCTCCAAAGGTTGAATAATGTTATCTCGCAACGTCTTCTCCACTTCCTCCTGAATTATCCGTCTTTCAGCTGGCGACACTATACGAACGCTGGCTAATTGGTGGATGGTCCCCAGTATTGATACAGTGCTTTATCGTGGGTCGTTTCATCTGACTTTTCCCCTGCTGAGGTCTGAATGCACCCGAAAATTGGCGTAGTATACGTAACACCCGCTGGCTTTGTTCCTTGGTCAGTCCAGGCCCTATTGGCAGTTCCACGTTTGTTTCCTTCAGCGTGTTGTCTGTACTAATAGCAGGGCATGGGTCTTCATTGATGACGTTGAGATCACCGTCCTGGATTGGTTCAGCTGTCCCGATACACATTCCCTTGGGGATAAGTTGTGACTGCTCGTGACAATTTGTGATCCAAATCTCACCTTGACCACCGGTAATGCTTATGATAGCCGCTGGTATGTAAATTTCTTTTGTGAGCCTGATAAACTTTTTACTATCAACAAGAACTTCACAGTTTAACCAGTCATCTGTGTTTGTGACTGCAACTCTTCTCATTGTCAACGGCGGTATCGTCACATTGTCAACGACGAATAACTTCCCAGAAAATTCTGTATTATGTGTATCTGGCGGAACAACTTCTTCAATTTGCAGCTCAGATCTTCCACAGTCAATGATAGCTTTGGATGCCTGAAGGAAGTCCCATCCGAGGATGACATTGTGACTACATTCTGTTAACACGACAAATTGAAACGGCTGCGTCCTGTTGTTGATGGTTATTCTTGCGACACAAGTTTCTGCTGGATGGACGTACTTTCCATTCGCGACCTTCAGCACAGTTGCTCCCGTATCACAGAATATTGTCTTCTTTAGTGTGCGGCGGTAATTATCCGATAATACAGAAAAAGAGGCTCCTGAATCAACAAGTGCCCGGACAGGTTGGCCGTTGATTATAACGTCGATGAGATTTCCCGACATCTTGGCGACTGTTGTCCATGGAGGATTTTCATCTGCAGCGGCCTCACCTCCATAGATGGTCGCCTCGCTTAGTTTTCCTGGGCGCGGCAGCTAGGGGAGCGGCTGGTACCTCTGTACGGCGACGGTGAACGGCTGCGGCACGTCGAGGAACGACCTTGTCTAGGGTATGGCGATGGGCTTCATCCCATAGGTCGACTGAACTCATCAGCAGGTGACTGCCTTGGATAGAACTGCTCCGGCGGCTGACATCTTGCGGCAAAGTAATCATCGAATACTCGCCTCCTCTCTCGGCAGTAGTGTATGACATGTCCAGGACGTCCACAGTGGAAACACAGTGGTGTGTTGTCTTCTGTCCTCCAGACGTCTGTCTGGTCACTTCAGTCGGCTCATGGGCTGCCGTTTGGTGGCTGTAGCGTAAGTCATAGCAGGGCGACGCCACTCTTCACGTCGGGTGCGATTGACGGGGCAGACAGGAGCTAATGGTTGAAATACCTCGTCCTCAGGGCTCACATCCATGGCCATAATCTGATGCTCGCTCAGTCTAATAGTCCCGACTGCAATGCACTGTTGTAATTCTTCTCTCACGATTTGTCGTATGAGAGGAGCCAAGTCCTGCTGGTCTTCCACAACGGCCATAGGACTACATTTGGGAGTCTGTCATACTTCTTGCGTCCAACCCTCCTTTGTTGCATCTCTTCAATATGCTAGCACCACTTGATGAACTCTTCTGTCGTAGCGACGTCTTTTATCAGAAGAGCTTGGTACATATCTTCTGCAATTCCCTTCATCAGGTGCGTGATTTTGTCCGCTTCAGTCATGTTCGGATTGTCTACATTACACAGGGCCAAAACACTCTGTATGTACGATTGTGTAGGCTCACCATGTCATTGGGCCCGGTTCTTCAGTTGCTCTTCCGCCAAGCAGATTTGTCGCTGGCGGTCTCCAAACGTCTTCTTAAGTTCCTCCTGAAACGTCTCCCAGTCATTCAACTTGTCTTCGTTGTTTTCGAATCATTGCTGGGCTGTTCCATCCAGGTAGAAATAAATGTTGGCCAAGCACATCGTATGATCCCACCTGTTGTACTTGGCGACTCGGTTGAACCCTTTAACCATTTGTTGGGGTCCTGTCCAGCATCTCCAGAGAACACCAACGGGTGTCTGATATGCTGCTGGCTTATTGCTGGTTTCGTCTCCATCATTCTTCTAATAATACGGACTTTTGGAAGGATGTACTCGGTGTATCCCTTGTATTCCAGTTCCAGTCCATGTAAGCGACGGCTTTTACGTTGCCTAATCGGAGCTACGGTGATGCAGCTGTTGCACAGTAATACCCGGCACCTCCACCAAACAATGTCACGTTGCAATGGAAGTAGGCTTGACTTCGAAGGCAACTAAACACAGCACTTATACTGAAAGCACGTTTATTACGAACTCAACATACACGCAGCACTGACTGCCTCTCAGGCAGAGTGCTCTGCTATTTATACACAGACAGAATTTACCAGAAATTAGAAGAACAGTTAACATAAGAAACAAGTAGAATTTACAAGTGAACATAAGAAAGATGTAGAACCTTCTGGAATTGTAAATTACAAAGAAATAAATTTTTGCCAGTGGGCGGTATTGAACCGGCGACCTTCTGCTCTGCAGTCCATGACGCTATCCCCTGCGCCACGCCGGCAATTGGTGTTCGTTGTCTCTCGCGGCAATATGATATCTTAATTACAGACTACTTTTCAAAGTCTATATTTATGAATAGTATCATGTTATTTACTGTATTACTGTATATTATCAAAATTGAATGTGAGTTTATTTTCAGAAAACCATGTCATAATTTTCTGAAAGATATTATTTATAATTGTATCAGTTAAATCTTGTTTTTTTTTTTGTTTTTTTTTTTTTTTTTTTTTTTTTTATGTGACTGCAATTCTTGTATCATTTGCAAAAAGCACTAGCTTTGCATCTTTGTGAATATAGAAGGGCAAGTAATTAATATCTATTAAGAACAGCAAAGGATCCAAAACTGAGCACTATGAGACACAATTCTCGATAGCTCCCCAGTTTCAGCAAAGAGCTGACCCTCACACATTATGTGAACCACTTACTTCAATTATTTGCATTCTTCCATTTAAGCAATAATTAAATCACTTGTGCACTGTCCCACCATACAACAATATTGGACCTTATCTAGGAGAAGTCATGATTTACACGTCAGAAGCCCAGTGGGTGATTTGATAAGTAAAAACTCACATAGAATTTTCGGTTGAAAATCTTTTCTGAAAATTGAACTGCCATGTTGTTAGTAGTTTATTTTTACAAATATATGAAGCCACCCTTTAATGCATTACTCTTTCAACAATTTATGATAAAGCTGTCAGTAGTGGAATTGGGCAGTAGCGAGATCACTGAGAAAGGCAGACCACAGTGAGTACATCATGTCATGTAATCAGAGTAGTGCCAAGCAAATGTGGTCACTAGCTGTGAGGCAGGCCACTATGAGACAGTGTGCTGTGCCCAGTGGGCAGTCACTCAGCTAGAGATCATATTGGCTCAGAACTTCTCTTATTACATGACATTACATACTCGCTGCAGCATTGGGCAGTAATTGACATCAGAGATGTCCCCCTTTTTTTATATGCTTAACAATAGCATATTTTTGTCTAATGTGGAAAATTCCCAGCTTCAAAATTATTACATATTATCTGTTTGGAACAAGCTTTTAGTACTCTACTACAAATGCCATGTAATGTATACAAGCTTTTACTTTATAGTGAGTTTATTATTCTCCTAATTTCAAAGGGAGAGGTGGGTAGAATTTCAGTTGCATTAAATTAAATAGGTAGGGCCACTTCCATTAATAATCTTGCCTACTGTAATGAAATTCTAGACCCTATTTTCCCCTCAACATTTAAAAAATAAGCAGTAAAACTATTCTCAACTTCTGAGACTTTTTTAATAAATTTTTCATTCAGTTTGATGGTAATACACTCTTCCCGTGTTCTTGGTTGCCCTATTTCCCTTTCAATGATATTCCAAATTTTTATAATTTTATTATAAGTAGATGCAATCTCAGGCATTATCTTGATGTACCACAGTGTTTTTTGTAATATTTGACTGTTTCTGGGTCATTACTCTCTTTCTAGCTATTAGGTTCATGTCCCTTTTCTGGTTACAAGACATTTTTATACATTTGATAAGGCATGATTTTTGCACAGTTGCCTACATTAATATTGAACTATTTTCCTGAGGTAACAATTTTCAAATACATTTACAAAATTATTTTCAATTAAGTTATATTTTAATTAGCATTTGGCTCCTTGTACACTACACCCCAGTGTAACTGTTGTAGGCTTTCCTTAAAATTTGTAATTGTTAAATCATTATTTGAATGCACTACTTTGGAGGACTGTTTTGAATGAATCATCTTTTTATGTTGATGCTCTTCTTTCTTCCTTGCTAGCTTAACTAAATGGTGAGGATATTCCACTGCATGCAACACATTTCAATTTTGGTTACTTTTCCCCATACATGTTTCAGCACATTTTGTGCTATCATCTGTGGGTATTCTTTATTGTTGTTCTGAAAATTACAGTGTAACTTACTGTACAAATGTCTTTTGAGATACATCTAAAATGTTTTACAGGTTCATTCACTGTGAATATCACTTATGTTTACAGACAAAATTAGCCATAATCCTTAAAATTAACCATGGTTAATTTTGTATGCAAACCTAAGGGAAATTCACAGTGAATGAACCTGTAAAACATTTTGAATTATCTCAAAAGACATTTGTACAGTAAGTTACACTGTAATTTTCAGAACAACAATAAAGAAAACCCACTGATGATGGGATTTTTATAACTGTAACTGTGTGTAGGTCCCAATCAGGAAATTTTCAGCTATTTCCAAGGAATTTGGATTCCTTGTCGTCCTATTTGTTAGACAGAACAACTAATATAAAACTGTAATAATGGAAAGTCCAGGTTGGAATTAATAAATAAATATTATTAATATAAAACTGTTTTATAGATCAATATAAGTTTGACAACATAAACATTTATCCTGTTGAGAATAATCTTTCAGACATCTAGTTATAGTACTGGTATATGACATAGTTCCACATAATACTTCAAAACAGTGAGGATATTGCAGGCACATGCTTCTACAGAGGGTGAATCACTAACTATTGCCACCATGAGTAACTCTGAAAGTGTAATAGGATCTGAACCTTCATGGTACAAAAGTTGCATGGGACGACGAGGGTCAGAATATGATGATTAGATTAGATTAGTTTTTCATTCCACAGATCCATGTTCAGGAGATCCTCATGGATGTGGAACATGTCAAGAAACAAAATTTACAAGCTGCATAATAGATAATCTAATAATATAAATACAAATACATAATTTTTTTTTAAATTTTTTTTTCTAGAGCTGATAACATGATATTACTAGTAATATAGTATGAATATACATGCATTATTTGGTACAATTTAGAAATTCACTAATGGAGAAGAAGGAGCTGGCCACTAGAAAGTCTCTTACGCTCCTCTTAAATTGATCTTTATTTCTAGCAAAATTTTTTATATTTGATGGTAAATTGCCGGCCGCTGTGGCCGAGGGGACTGAGGCGCTACAGTCACGGTCTGCACGGCAACTACGGTCGGGGGTTCGAATCCCCTCTCAGCCATGGAAATTTGTGCCGTCTTTAGTATTAGTTCGTTCATAAGTAGTTTGTAAGTTTAGGGACTGATGACCCCGTAGTTACATCCCATAAGCTATACAAACATTTGAACATTTGATGGTAAATTATTTAAAATGTCTGCTCTTGAATAGTGGACTCCTTTTTTTAACGAAAGTAAGCACTTTTAAGTCCTTGTGTAGATAATTTTTGTTCCTAGTATTATAGGTATGAACTGAGCTGTTTGTTGAGAAAATTGATATATTATTTATGACATATTTCATTAAGGAATAAATATACTGAGAGGCAGTAGTTAACATCCCCAGTTCTTTCAAGAGGCTTCTACAGGACACCCCTGAATTTACTCCACAAATAATACGTATTACACACTTTTGGACTCTGAAGACTTTTGACTGACTTCAAGAGTTACCCCAAAATATTATACCATATGACATTATGGAATGAAAATAATCAAAGTATGCAAGCTTTTTTATTTTTATGTCTGATAAAACGTGTATTGAAAATATAGATTTTTTGAGTCGTTTCTGCAGTTCTGTGGTGTGCTCCTCCCAACTGAATTTATTATCAAGTTGTAATCCCAGGAATTTAATACTGTCAACCTCTTCTATCTGCTATTCTTCAAACTTAATGCATATGCTGGCAGGATATCTCTTACATGTTCTGCACTGCATGTAGTGAGTCTTTTCAAAGTTTAATGACAATGAGTTGACTTTATTAATGTTCATGAAAATATCATGACCTTTCTATAACTATGCTTGACATACTTTTTATTATACTTGTATCATGTGCAAACAAAACGAACTCTACTTCTGGCAGTGTAACTGATGAGAGGTCATTAATGTACACAAGAAAAAGCAATGGCCCTAAGATGGATCCTTGTGGGACAACACATGTAATTTCTTCCCAGTTCGATGATGACTATTGGCTTAATTCACTAGTCACTTGCACTGACACCCTTTGTTTCCTGTTAGTGAGGTATGACTTGAACCATTTTGCAGCATTTCCCATGACACCATAGAATTCTAATTTACTTAAAAGGATGTTATGGTTCACACAGTCAAATGCCTTTGACAAATCACAGAAAATACCTGCTGCTTGCAATTTATTATCTAATGAATTAAGTACATTCTCACTGTAGGTGTAAATAGCCTTCTCGATGTCGGGACCTTTTAGAAATCCAAACTGTGTTCTGGACAATATGTCATTCGTGGTCAGGTGGTTGAGAAGCCGCTTGTACATTACCTTTTCTAGAATTTTTAGATTGCAGGCAAAAGTGAAATTGGGCTGTAGTTTGATGGTATCTCTTTATCCTCTTTCTTGAATAGAGGTTTAATATCCGCATATTTTAGCCAATCAGGAAATGTTCAAGTTATAATATACTGGTTACACAAATAACTTAAAATTGTGCTAAATTCACAAGAACATGCTTTAATTAACCAGTAGAATGCTTTATTTTTAAAGATTTTATTATGGAAGTTATATCTTGTGATGAAGTTAGTGACATATTCATGTACCTGAAGTTATTTGTAAATGCTAGTTTCAAACATTCAAGGGCATTATTTACTGACCCAGACCATCCCATACTATCAGTAATAGATATAAAGTACTTGTTAAATAGATTTTCCACACTATGCCCATCAGTTACTAATGTCTCATCTACTCTTAAAGCTACCTGCTCTTGTTCCTTTCTGGTTCTACCAGTCTCCTCTTTCACTATATCCCATATTGTCTTTATTTGGTTTACTGGTGTTGCTCTCTTCTTTTCATAGTGCATTTGTTTAGATGCCTGAATAACTTTTTTTAAATATTTCACAGTATATCTTATATTTAGCTAAATCATCATTGCAACTACTCTTGGCTGATAGATACATTTTCCTTTTTGTCTTACATGAAATCATTATTCGTTGTGTAGTCCATGGTTTTATTATAGACTTCTGTTTAATCCAAGTTACTTTTAGAGAAAACAATTTCCAAACATGATACTAACATTATTAATGAATATGTTATATTTTTCATTCATGCCATGAGCACTACATACTACATCTTTCCAGTTCATGTCTTTGAGGAGTTTTTTTTTTTTCAATTTTTGGTGGGTTTACTACTCTCCTGTAGGCAGATTATGCTGTCTTCATAATCTGTTTAGAATCTATAACTAAAACAAGGAGCTGCATCTCATGATCTGATAGGCCATTTATTATTGGTTTTATGATATGATTTTGTTCCTTTGATTTGTCTGTAAAAATATTATCAATTGCTGTCGTAGAGGTGTTAGTTATCTTAGTTGGAAAGTTTACGGTATGAGTTAGGTTGAAAGACGAAGTTACTGACTGCAATAAATTTTTACTGGAGAACTGCATAAGAAAATCTGTATTAAAGTCACCAGCAACCAGGAGTTCTTTATTTCTTCCTGTTAAATAATCCAATAGACTTCTAGATTATTTAGGAATAGATTATAATTTCCTGCATGTGCTCAGTAAATAGTTACTATTATATAGAGCATCTGTTGAACTCTACTTTTGTTGCACAAGCTTCTAAATGCTGCTCTAGACAGAAGTTATTTATATCAATATTCTTGAATTTATAGCAGTTTTTAATGAATGTGACAACTCCTCCTCCCTTCATATCTACTATACAGAAGTGTGAAGCTAAATTAAATCCTGGAATGTTTAGCATATCTGTACCAGTGGTCACATGATGTTCAGAGGCAAATTATGTCAATTGGGTTAGAGGAATCTGTTTCATCAATACAAATGAGTAGTTCATCAATTTTATTTCTGAGTCCTGGAATATTCTGTTGTAATAAAGATAACTGATATTGCATACTAATGGTTTGACTAACATTTACTGGCAGTTTCTGTGTACTTTCTATTAAACAATGTTTGCTAAAATCTACCTTCTGTTTATTTATTTATTTATTTTTTTCAAACTGGGTGTTTCTTCCAAGCTCTCTCAAAACTGGTTTTCTTTCTCCCCTCCCTATTCTAAAAAAGGCATCCCTCTGACACCTGTAACCACTGGTATTTTACCATTTGTGACAGTGCCGCCACTTGCAATCAACCCAGACAGTTTTCCCTTCCCTGTTGAGGTGAAGGCCATGCCTAGAGTAGTCCCACCTACAGATATCATCCACAGGAATCGAACCAATATGGACTCCATATCTGACATGAGTAGACGTTCCAACTCCTAGTTTACTCTCCTGTTAGAAGAGTTCAAATGAGGCCGATCATGGCGACTCAAGACAGATACAAATCCCACACTAGTATGCTTCGTTGCCGATGATATCTTCACCAGGTCACACTGTATAGAATACTCATAGTTTCTGTCCATGCTGTTTCCTGGACCACCCACTATAACCATGGTATCCTCCATTGTGAAATCTTTACATAAAGAACCTATATCCTCTGTTACCTGACCCAGGCCTGCATTTGGTTTGAAAAAGTTTGTGACCTGGTACACTGATCCTAGCTATTTCTGCAGTAGTTGGCCAACACCTCTACCAAGGGAGCTACCTAACAACAAGACTTACTTTCTTTTCACAGTTTTCCTTACCTTTTTCAAGTCCTTCTTGAAAGTTTGTTGTGTTCTTTCTACTGCTTCAGCTACATGAGGCTCATACAATTCTGACTGAGGCAACAGGTCAAATTTATTTTTCAGATTAATGACAAAGCTGTCTGAAACTGTCCTAAGCCTGTTCCCCCTGTTACCTGTTACCACTTCCCACTGCTGTTCACCCTTCTCCCTTCTTAACCTGTTCAGAGTCTCCCTTGCCTTGATATTTTGTTGTTAGGTGCAATGACTACAGAGACATGAAGGTCAGCTTTATTATTAATTTATTATTTTTTTCAGTGGGATGCTACAGTTTGGTACTTATTTTCTGATAGTGGCTATTGAGACAAATCCAATGAGTTGTAAGCGTAAGATCTCTGAAGGTCAAAAAGGTGGCATGAATGTTCATCTACAGAGGGTGTTGAAAGTGATGACCTTGGTATCAATGCAGCGTTGATATCTTTATGTCATGAATTGAGTAGTATTTAGCATTTCTATGGCAATTAGAATAAAATGCATTTTTGCTCCACAAATGTTTCAGCTCCTATCATACTTTCGGAGTTATTCTTGGTGGCAGTAGTTAGTGACTCACCTGTATGTTGCTGTACTCAGAATTTTTTAGTTTCTAAAATTTTCACACAATGATAACTTTTAATTTATATCAGTATGTTGCAACTACTTCTTTCTACTCATTTTCTTTGCTTACATGGGTTGACAGTTTGTATCCACTGACATGTACTTTTTCCCCATCTGTGACAACAAGATGCTCAGAAAGCCATACAATTATCCTTGCACTTTTACCTGAGTACTGAGAGGAGACTGCTGGGAACAGATGTTTACATTCGGCTCATAGTGCATTGGCTGTTAGTTTAGACCCCGACTCCTTCTCATAGTGCAGCCAGCTCATACCGTATAGCTTACAGCTTTTAAATGGAAGTGTAATGGCTTAATGTGTCACAGAAGGGACATGAAATTCAGCATCATTTTAATGTACAACTAATTAAAAACATAAACTTATGTTCCTTGCTCATTTTTATAAGAACACAATGATGAAAAACACTCATGAATCAACAATAAAGACGCAATGCCTACGGCACATACTGCTGTTTATTTTGGTAAGGTTGGTAGAGCTGCACGAATGCAGCCGACTTCTGCCGATTGTGCAGGGCTCAGGTAACAGTTCGAGGATAATACATCTACTACATCTATTACATCCTCAATTTGTACATCTTCCAACCAAACTCGAAGCTCATCTACTTTGTACTTTAACTTCCCAATATTTTGAAGAACTAAACTAACATTATTTTTAATTTTAATTTTGTAAGAATCTTGAGAAATTTTAACAGTATTAGGACCTGGCTGTCTGAGCTTCTTACTGGACACTGATCTTAGCCTAAAAAAGTACTCCCATGAGTTACTGTGTACCCTCTTAAGGACTTTGCTGCCAACCCAGCTAGTTTACCCTTCCCTTTCCTACTGAGATGTAGGGCACAGCAGCAACAAGAACCAAACATATTTTTTGATGAGTCACTTACGCTCCAATCAAATAATTGTAAATGACATGTCATGTGACAATAAAGATACTATTCCCTATATATGAATAACCCAGCAGCCATTGGGAGTGCTGATCTACCTCCACACTGACCCTCCTTTCCAACTGGGTTTACATCTCCTGCATGAATGTGGAAACAAACCCAAAATTTGTATGATTCATTGCACAAGCTATTTTCATTATTGTTGCCTTGATCCCTACAAATACTATTTCCTGCGCCACCCTGATCCTACACAAGGATGCTATATTCTCTACTACCTGACCAAAACATGCACTGGGCTTGGTTAATTTTGTGAGCTGGTGCCTGTCACCTAACTTTTCCTGCAAAATCTGGCCCATCCCTCTTCTGTGGCTACTTCCTAGAAACAGAACTTTTTTTCTACTTTGTACTATTTTTTGAATAGTTGTCATTCCAATGAAAGACCATTTTCTGACTTCTATTGGACTCTCTTCCGTACTTAACTGTAGTAGAAAATCAAATCTGGTGCTTGTGCCAATGATTAAACTCAAAGACGTTGTCCTCTTTCTGTGACTCTTGTTCCCTGTTATCACTTCCCACTTCTCTTCACACATCATACCCCCCTTAACCTCATCACAGTTTACCCCTAGCACTATCCAATTCATCCTGAATGGCTTTAATTTCCCCTCCTGTTCTGCTATTTTACTGTTCCTTGAACAAACTTTACAATGCAATGGAAGAATCTCATTTATTTCCCAAATCCCAATACATCTACATTCTCCCCAATGAAACTATCTGTCAAAACATCTGCATAGAACCCCAGAACTAATCTTCCTATGGCAGCTCAAACACCTTGCAATCATGGTTATTTACAAATTTACTGGGAAGATTTAGCTAAAAATAAAAATTATAGCAGACATTAAATTTATATAGCACACTAGTATATGTAAAAATGTTAGTACAGCAACATAAACTCACTTAAAATTACCTAAGCCTAAAGTTACTATATGTAAAGTAAGAGGTGCAGAGTTTCTAAAGCAAACAAATTATAATTTTCATTATGTTTTATGAATAAGAGAGAGAGAGAGAGAGAGAGAGAGAGAGAGAGAGAGAGAGAGAGAGAGAGAGGAGGGGGGGGGGAAGTATAAGTAAGAGTGAAAACAAGCATGATTTTCAGATTTTTTAAGTGTACTTATGCAACTTTCATCCATCATATGCAGATGATATGTCTTTCTCAGTATTTCCATATTTTAATACTTAATTATATACATATTTCCACTTACTTATATTTACACTGTTGAGTCCCAGATGTAAATGAATGATGTTCCACATTTGTAATAGCAAAGAGTGATATCCAGAACTGAAGTATGTGTGTGTTGCAGCATAATTTACTTACCAGATAAGGAAAGTGTCCACAGATAGTAGTTGTAGGCATCGTAAAAAATGTTCTGTGTTGAATTTACAAATGACATTTCTGTCTGAAACAAAGAAAAATTGTATGTTTAGATAATATTTTCTACAAAACAGGACTGAAGATTTTTTAAATCTAGTATTGTGATGTGAAGGTAAACACCAGAAATGAAAACCTTGAGATATACAGCACGAGTAATTCAGTACATTTATAAAGAGAAGCAGTTATAAGCTGCTCCAGTATGCTGACTCACTATTTGGTGAGACAGAAGAAGAGGTTGGCTGATTTGTGATCACTATTGATGATGATTTCATGTAGCACTGTTGGGATCATGTTCGGTCTGCCTGGTGTAAGTCTTTAAGTGATGCCACATGGGCAACTTGCACGTTGGTGTGAAGAGGACAACACAACATCCAGTCCCCAAGTGCAGAAAATCTCCAACCCGACCGTGAATTGAACCCAGGCCAAATGCGTGATAATCTAGCATGCTCTTTACTGGACTATAGAGGTGGTCTGTGTTCACTGTTGTAACTAGAATATTTTTGTAGCTGTCGTATAAGAGAGTTTAGCTCAACATAAATAACAGTGATAAGCTGATACATGGTAAACATTCTAGAAAATGTACTACTGTTTACCAAAATGCTTTTCAGTTCCTATAGATGTCATTTTACATAAAGAGGTGAAAAGAAGTGCATACCTATGGAGTGGCACCAACCACCCCAACAGAATCAGTAACACTAACTGCCACTGCTGGCAAGTCAGAGAAACTTGTAAAGCTTGCTAGCCAGCTTGGTTGCACCAAATCAGACTCTATGATTTAGCAGGGAAAACTCAGCCTTAATATCACACATCAAAATTTTTGAGGTCTTGAAAACAAGCATAATTATCTGAAGAGTAAATTTGCCAAAATTTGAGTGGACAGCTGTCTATCCCAAGGATATACAAAGTGTAGTCAGATCACTCAGCAATTCTATAACTGAGGATATACAAAGTCTATCCAATTTTATTCTAAAGCAAATAGTAGATCCCATATGCACTCCACTGTGTTACCTTATCAATACAATGTTTAGTGAGGAAACATTCTCTAATTGCCTGAAACTGACAAATGACTTGCCCATACACAAAAAAGAAAATAGAAATTCACCTCATGTCCCATTAATATCTAAAATTATTGAAACTATAATGAAATACCAATTAAATGATTATTTTGAACAATGTAAGTTAATTAACAAGGCCCAATTTGGATTCCGAAGTGGGGTATCAACAATTAAGGCTTTTCAGGAAATTGTATTATCAGTACTCAATGGATTTGAAAATAAGGAGCACATCTATACCACTCTAGTAGATTCAATAAGGCCTTTGACACGGTCTGGCATAGTATTCTAATTAAGAAACTTGAAAGAGATGGAATAAATGGTGAACTCGTATTTAACAAACAGAAACCAAATGGTTGTTGTCAACCCAATAATAAATCTGACCTTCTCAAAGTAAAATATGGAGTCCCACAAGGATCTGTGTTGGGACTTTTCCCTCGTCATTGTCTAAGTGAATAATCTGCCTGAATTATTACCATCTAAAAACATGATGTATGCCGATGACACAACATTTATAACAACAAACAAAGGATTGAATATTGCTAAACAAATGAATCATACAATGGTGGAAAGCAGCTCAGCGGTTTCAAGATAATCAATTGTCACTAAATAAAAGTAAACCAGAACACATCATCTTTTCCCTACGAGATATTAACAATGAACTAAATGAAAAAAGAAAAAATCCCTTGGACACATTTGTGTAAATTGCATAATAATTTTTTACATGCCGGCAAAAGATTTGTCAACACTTTACCATATAACACAAGGGCATTGCATGAAAATAAATTTAAAAGGGTTACACAACACAGCTGATGTTTACAGACAAATAAAGCAATAAATGAAATTAAATGGATGTAAGTAATGTGCGCACAGACAGATCCTATACTATAAAGTCAGCCAATAAAACAAATATTAATCCTCTAGTATTGAGAGATACTAATGTATCAGGAAAATCACTGATTCTGGTAAGCACACATACTGTGTTTCACAGAGCAACATGTAAGGCTGGTATGTTGATGCCTCAGCTGGAGGATTATGTCTTAGCGAATACATATTGTAGACTAAATAGACAGAAAGGTGGAGCTGCAATATATGCCAAATTGGGTGTAGTTTATAAATCACTTGATTAAAAAAGTATTGTGAAGATTTTCAGTTTGAAGCCAGTGCCTCTGAAATATATTCTGATAAGAGGTCTATTATGGTGGTAACAATATAAAGGACACTATCAGGGAGAATATGTTTTCTTTTGGTAAAAATACAATCAAATATTAACTTCCTAACAGACAACACCAGAAAACTGAATTTGAACATTAATTAAAAATCTTTAACTCCAATTGTGGAATTTCCTAATCGAGCGACAGAAAGCAGTGTAAGCCTAATTGACAACACCTTTGTTGATAAGTTTATTAGTGGTTGTATCCCTGTAAGTCAAATTTCTCAATGGACTGGATGACCACAACGGTCAGTTGCTCACTCTTAATGACGTACATGTTGACATCAAACCAAATCCAGTTTTTCAGCCCTTTAGAACCATCAACATGGAAACATTAGATGAATTCAATCGGCTCTTGTTGCAGATTGGATGGAGCCCAGTTTATAAAAAAAAGAAATGTTAATACAAAATTCAACCTATTCACAGACAAATTCATATCACTGTTTGAAGTAGTATTTCACAAGAAAATTTTAACAATTAATCCCCAGACTATCCAAAACTAAACCCTGGATTAGAAGAGGGATAATAACATCTTGTAAGACAACAAGAGAATTATATATGTCACAGAGATGTTCTAATAAGCCCGAAATAAAAGAACACTATAGATCATATAGTAAAATTTAAAAAGAGTTATAAAGTACTCCAAAACCTGAAATAAATCTGAAATAGACAAGTCAAATAACAAAATAAAAATCATCTGGAGTGTCATCAAAAGAGAGCTGGGGAAAAAAGAGACAATGTATCCAAATGTAGAAGATATACATCATGGTAGTTTCATTAAAGATACTGCTCAAGTTGTAAGTGCCTTTAATGAGCATTTTCTAACAGCTCCTGAGAAAATTGATTGCAAGAGCTCAGTAAAGAGGCTATAGACCTCCTGAAAGGAAGTGGATTATGCAAAATAAAACGAATGCCCATACCCCTGTTATGGTCAGTAAGGTCAAAAGGATAATCACTGAATTGCAAAACAAGAATTATCTGGATTTGAAAATATTTGCACTAAGGTACTTAAACATGTCACAATGCCATTCAAGTAATACAATGCCACATATTTAACGAGTTCTTTAAACAAGGTATTGTCCCAGACAGGATGAAGTATGCTGATGTCAAACCACTATTTAAGAAAGGGGAAAAATTGATCCCTCAAACTACTATCCTATAACCCTGTTAACATGTTTCTCCAAAGTGCTCGAGAAACCTATGAATAAGAGAATTGTGGAACACTTTCACACCCACAAGACTCTTAGTCAATGACAGTTCAGATTCCAAACAGGCCTATCAACTGATGATACTATATTTTCCTTTACAAATAATGTTATAGAAGCATTAAACACTAAATTATCTTCAGTTGAATTTTTTTGTGATCTATCCAAAGCTGCCGACTATGTGAACCATGACATACTCCTATCAAAAGCATTCTATTATTGTTTAGTTGACAATGCAGGAATGTGGCTTAAATCATACCTAACTGATAGAAAGCAGAGGGTATCATTGTACCAGGAAGATGAAGATGGAACAACAGCCTCATCTGCCTGCGGAACAGTAAGAAAAGGAGTGCCACAAGCTTATAAATGACCTTCAACTTCATACAAAAGGTACTTGCAAATTTATTCTCTTTGCAGATGATATTTCTCTTCTAGTTCAAAAACTACCTGTCAATGAGCTTACAACATCAGTCAATATTGTGCTCGATGATCTTCAGAAATGGTTTATCTTCGATGGCCTGACTTTAAATTATATAACAGACACACATTACATTCATTTCTATGGCTCTGGGAAAGTTCAGGATGAATTAAGTCTGAGCTGTACCAATGAAGACATTCATGAAGTATATTCTTCTAAATTTTAGGCCTCCATATTGTCAATAAGCTAAACTGGTCTTTCCATATTCTGCACTTGAGGAAAAGACTCAGTTCAGCATCCTATACCTTTCGTGTTATATTGGCAATAAACTAAACTGGTCTTTCCATATTCTGCACTTGAGGAAAAGACTCAGTTCAGCATCCTATACCTTTTGTGTTATAACAGCAACTGCCAATATTGATGCTATTATATCTGTGTATTTTGGTTATTTCAATTTATTGTTTGGATTGTGATATGGCATAATGTTCTAGGGTAGCCAAACAATAGCCAAACAGTCTTTGTCATTCATAAAAGAGCAATACATATTCTCAGAGGAGTTAACAGAAAACATTCCTGCACAAGTCTATTTTAAAAAACATAGAATATTAACGATGACATCACAATATATACTATCCATTATGTGCTTTTTAATTAAGAACTTCCGTATGTACAAAATTAATAGTGTTTATCACAATCACAGCACTAGGTGAAAACATAGCATACATGTTGACAGAAAAAACTCGAGTCTTGTGCAAAAGGGTGTTCACTACTCAAGCATGAAGATATTTGATGCACTACCATAGGAAATAAAAAAAACTCATTAGTGTCACAAAGCAATTCAAAAGTAAGTTGAAAGAATATCCGCTGGAAAACTGTGTTTACTCACTTGATGAATTTTTTAATGTGAATGCCTCTGTATTGTTAATGATATGATACATATCTGGAAGATTTGCTGTAAGGACTCAGTAACTGAAGACAATAACCTATATCAAAACAGTTAATTGCTATGAATAATTATATAACACAGTATCAGCAAAATTGTCTTCAATATGTAATAATTGTAATTTATTTTATTACCTTAGTATCTTATTATGTAATGTCTATAAACTTGTTGTTTGGAAACGAAAATAAACTTGTAATTATTACTATGTAACTATTGTACATTTTTAAAAAAATAAATAGCAACCATCCATTTGCGTTAAAAAGGGTTTACTTAAAACATTTACCCAGGTTTCAACAAAATTCTTCAGAAGTTGGACCAAAAAACAATAATATTCAATTAGTAGGAAAATGTAAAAATTAGAAATAAAAATACAGCATTGATGAGAGTATACTCATTAATCATGTAAAAGTTGTAACAAAAATAGAGACAAATGCTCTAGTAAAGCACATCATTACTTCATGTCAAGTAATTAAAATGTAAGAAGTTAAACTAGATGTGTCAGATTTAAAACTGTGGTGTAATGCTTCACACATGCAGAGTGAGCTCCGATTAATGAGAAGCATAGTGACACCAATGACATGCAACTACACTAGGTGGCTCCAATAGCGTATGAGTTTTTGTGCATAGTCGCGTGGTCAAAATAGGCATTTGCTGATAGAAGAAGGAAAAGTGTAAGAAATGTGGATGTGCCGATAAAAGAAGGGGGAAAAAATATTGATAGAAATATGGGATAAAAAATTAAAAATTAGGTAGGTGGTGTCTAGAGATTAGCCATGTGCGTAGCACGATATATATGCATATTGCATGAAAAGGAGAATTGAAGAATGCTTGTCAAAATACATCATGCATCACACAAGGGCCATCTCATGGTGTGAAATTTCAACATTGACAGAAACAAATGAAGCAGGTAAGGAAGGGTTGCCAAAGCGAAACACTGCCCATCATAAACCATAAAAGACTACTACAATATTATTGTTCAGCATATTATTGTTCTTAGGTCCAACTTCTGAAGAAGACAAAATTAATGTTGTTGAAACCTACATATAGGTTTTGAATAAACCCATTTTAGCACAACTGCATGGCTGCTATTTATTTTAAAAAATGCATTCTACTGTAGCTGAACTGCAGCCATGTTCAATATTTCGAAGCCATGTTCAGAATTTAACTATTGTACCATTTCCACGTAAATTCATGACTTGTTCCATATCCACACAATTCTCTTGCATAATGGTGAATAAATAAATAAATATGAATAACCAGGGCTTACACATTTATGGAAGTACTATGGATATAGTTTGTGAACTGTAAGACTTGACATTTATACAGATATTAGTTCTCATTATTTCCTGGAATATGAACATGCACATTCAAACATTTTGTGTAAGTGGTTACCTGTAAAGTGCTCTTCAGATATGTTAACTGTTGTTTGGTGGTATCTGGGCTAAGCTAGTACTTGTATAAGACAACACTTGTTAACCTGTTTCCCTTATTCAGATAATCTCCTTTACAGTGGGGTACACAGAATGAAATGAAAGTTTCAAGAACCAGCTTTAAGTGTTTAATACAGGAACATGATACAATCCCTCACATATTGTTCCCATAGGGCTTGTAAGAAAAAAGATAGGACTAATTACAACTTGCTTTGAGACTTTTAAGAAATTTTTCAAATACTGTGACCCTGTTTTGAATGAAAAGGGGGGAAAAACTCAAAAACTCTTACAGTCAGTTGTGCCCTCTGCCACACTGGTCACAGTGATTTTACTAGTATTGGTACAGTTGCAATAGAGATAGAAAAGGTGTCATTACACCATGAAAAGCAAACAACAGATTGTCAAACTTTGTAATCTACTTTTTGTGGGAACAAAAGGTAAGCTGTGCTCAACTGATAGGTTGGATGTGGTATGTCCTTACATTCCTCTAAACTTATAACTATGGAAGTTAAAGGGGAACCTCAGAATTTAATATATATTCTCAAATATAGTACAACTTAGTATTTTCAGCATTGTAAATTAATTGCCAGAGATGAAAAAGTGACAAAAAATTATATGAATTGAACCCTGAACCTGATGAACTGTAATCTAACATGCTCCTATTAAGACATTAAGTCAAACATATGGTAAAATAATAATAACACATAGTACCTAGAAGCAGACTGAAACAATAATTAAAATTAATTTTCAATAATAATCCAAAAATTGTCTTAAAATATATTTATTCCTAAAATAAATGATAATACTTCAGTGCCATTTTTAGCTGTTTAAATACCCTTTATTAGGATCCACAACTGGTTTTATAAAATTATAGGTGCATGTTTGAGAGTCTTGTATTATTTTATAGAGCCATACAAAATTTATGAAGTCCAATATTCGAGTTGTAAGCCCTTGCATAAACTTCCATGTGAATAGCTTAAGTTGATTATCAATAGCCATTGGTGTGAGTCAAAAACATGTACAAAGAACTCCTGCTCCAGTAAAATACCAGTCAGTTGTATGTCAGAAAAGTTTTTTTTTTTCCTTTTTATCATAAAATTTAATGTGCGTTAAAAGTGGGCAGTTAGCATGCATAAGATTTCCACCTGATCCTAATAGCTATATTCATACTCTAGAATTACTGATAAAACTAGATTATGCTCATGTTGAAGGCATTTAAAGGGGTCATCTATAATAGTCACTCAGAGTCTATTTTTTCATTTTAAAATCCTCAGTGAACACTGTTCTAAAATACAAAACCATCCACCAAAGAAGGTGTGTATCTGATGTTCCAAAGCTAGCCATTAGTGGATACAAATCATTCATTTATGTCACTGAGTTACAATTGGGCATCCTGTGTCAGAGTCTCACAACAGGCTGTTAAGAGCCCCTCTTGTTTAAAGTCCATAGTAGTGGATCTTTTCTGGCACTGAGAAGTACTAATGTGAACTGAATTTGGGCCAAGGAAAACAGAGTTTAGCTATATATGTCATGGCAGGTTGATCCGCGTTCAGTTTACATTACTATTTCTTTGTTCCACAACTGCCCACTGCAATGGAATTTATACAAGATGGACTCTTAACAGCCTATGATGAGAATCTGTCACTGGGTGACCATTTCAAGCTTTCACATTTCTTGCTCGTCGACTCAGCCTAGTTTTATCAGTGGCCCAAATGAATGATTTATTCCACTAATGGCTATCTTGTAAGCACCACATATACAAGTCTTTTTTGGTGGATGGCATTCTGGAATGGTGTTCAGTAAGAATTTAAAAAAAAAAAAAAAAAAAAAGAAAAAAAAGAAAAGAAAAGAAAAGAAGATTAGGAAGTATGACCTCACAGGATTTCCCGGCATAATATCATATAATATTCTTCTCGGGTTTCCCGAGAAGAATATTATATTCTGAAGTATGACTGTGACCACCAGGTGGAAATCTGATGTGTTCCTAACAGCCCACTTTTGATGTACAATGAATTTTATGATTAAATTGAAGCATCTTTTACAGACAGCTTGTAAAAACATAGCTGGTATTGTAGTGGAGCAGGAGTTTTAGAAAGATATTTTTGGCTTGCATAAACAGTTATATGTAAATAAAATTTAGCTATTGATGTGGAAACGTATACAAGGGATTACAACTTCGGTGTTGGAGCTTTGTACATTTTCTGTGAATCTATGAAATAATATTATTTACCTAAACATATACTTGTAATGATGCAAAACTGGTTGTGGTTCCTAACAAAGTATTTTTAAACTCCTAATGTGACAATGAAGAATTTTCATTTATTTCAAATAAATAAATAAAAATTGGAAATTTCAAAGAAAAAATTATTATCTACGATTTTTTTGCCTTAACTTCAAAACAGACTGTAACAGTTCAAATGTTTTGGTTGAAAAAGCGGAGGGCATAAAGTATAAGAATTTGTTAATGAAAAACAACAATTTATTCTCCAGGATTTTTATCTGGCACTTACACCTCTTACAATGTTTGCTGACGTGAAAAATATTGTATTAAACTTGTTACACTAGGGTTTGGAAACCTCATTAAACTGCTGATCTCCCTGTAAGTGGCTGGGTAAATCACTTCAAAGATCAGGAAGAGGCAACACTGTACCAACGCTAACTTATTTCTTCTTCTTTTCCTTCCATTTTTGTATGGTTGGTGTGGTTAGTTTAAGGGGTATAAGGATGGCTGCAAGCCACCTCCAGCATGAACACGTAAATGAACAGGTGCTAAGTAAAGAGGTGATATGAAATTATTTCATCTGCTATGCTGAGCACCATAACTGTGAACTGTGTTGAAATAAATAACAGACTAATGATTGTAGCTGCAGCTTTGAAAGAACTCAATATAGAGAGTATGGTAAACGTGTCTTTAAGCTCTTCAATCATTAGCAATACAATGTTCACAATATTACAACAATATGTAGAGTTGGATTACAGTCCTTTATACTGTGTTATTATGATATTTGGTAGTGAGAGGTACGAAATTTTACCCAGTGAGAGATCGCAAATTCCAACTATCTTTTGAAAGACTGAAAATTGCATATTCTGTTTCTGTATATAGAGGCAAAAGTGATACTATTTAATTGAATTCAATTGAAATATTAAATGTGTTACTATGTCTAGTTAAACTGTAAAGTTAATTGGTATAATTTCAAATCCCAAATATATATTTAAACTGAAAGAATGGTATCTCTTCTGTAGCAACTCACCTAAAATGATTTTGGACTACGGTGCTGGTGAGACAAGCATTAGTGCCTGTAGAGCTGGTGCAACTGAAAGTGAACTTCAGAGCCTGCAGAGGACCCAGCAGCCACAGTCCCCCCCCCCCAATTCCCTCTCTCTCTTACCCATGCCCCCCCCCCCCCGCCGATCCTTCCTCTCTCACCCCACCCCATCTGACCACCCACCCTTTTCATTCATCCCATTCTCCTGAGTTCCTTAACTTTCCTCCAGTACCTGGAACTGTTTCCTTCTGCAGACATAAGAACGATGACTTACTTCACACAACTGCTAATAACTGTCATAATGAAACATGTTTTGCATATAATTTTTTTGCCTCTTATCAGTTGAGAATTGCTCTAATGCCTCGCACTATTTCAATAGTAAGATATATGTTTCTTCTTTCAAATAATTAGGTCTGTTTTCATGATATTTTGAACTTATATATAGGTATGTCCTGCTTTTAGTAGTGGATTATCATCTTCTGTTGATAAGTATGGTTTTTCATTTTAGTTGGCAGACACTCTGCATATTAAATATGAACAGTGGTTCTGATAGGTCTGATTACATATTTATTTCGACAATAAAATTATGTTTATAGAAGTTTTCTTTTAAGACTATTTCAATAGTAAGACATGTGTTTTGAAAGAATAATTAGGTCTGTTTTCATGATATTTTGAACTTATATATATACGTATGTCATGCTTTTAGTAGTGGATTATCCTCTTATGGTTTTTCATTTTAGTTGTCAGTGACACACTGCATATTAAATATGAACAGTGGTTCTGATAGGTCTGATTACATATTTATTTCAACAATAAAATTATTTTTTATAGAAGTTTTCTTTTAAGTAAGAAAAATAGATTGAAGAACTTAGCACTACAGGCATTTCATGCAACGTAAAAGAGTCTTGGCAATTTATGCAAAAAATATTATGGGATAGCCAAAGGAATGTGATTACAGTACCCAAGAAATACATGCCACTAAAGTGCATGATCTCTTCTACTTGTCATGGTTTCTGTCAATAGTCAATAAAGATTCGCAGATGCAGACTAGCAATGTATTATTACTATTATTATTATTACTAGTGATCAGAGGCTTTTCCAATTCTACAACACGCAGCCAGTATATGGAGTCATTTCAATCAGGTGACATTAATTTATATAGCTTAGCTGGATCATTCAAGGGCTGTTGTCTTAAAACGGTATACCGGTAATTTTTCGTAATGTACTTTGCTGTAATTACGAAACAATTACACGGTACGACCTACTGGAATTTGTCGATCTTAAATCGCCGGATTGTGAATGAACGGTACACACTAACGTATTTCCTACGCGATTCCGTCAGATACTATACAGCCTAACGCGAAAGAATTTGTAACGACTCGAATTTAATATGCTGTATTTTAAAACAACTTTGCCTGCGCTCTCTTGTTTCACAAACTTCTAATTCAACTCTTTACGTTGTTGTTAGGAGATACCACTGACTATTATAGACGACAAAAATTTAGGGATTTTTGGTGAATATAAAATAATAAGTCGTAACTCATCTTGATAAGTACAGGCCAGTCAAGAGTAATGTTGCTAGCATTTGGAGGGTTGGTACAGTGGGAATAAGAATCTTTGGACAGTCACTCTTCATTTGTCAAAGTCATTGGCATGAGGCGGACTACAATTGAATTTTACGCATTGTTCAGTAGCGCCAACAACACTAATCCGTGTGGTTTGCGTGACCAATTGTAGAACAGGCCTACTGCCCGACAATCTCTATTTTTCATCTCATTGAAATGAAACTATTTGATGCAATGATATTGAAGAGGGCATTTGCTTTTATTAATCAATCGTCTTGAAGTATGTGGATGAGCTGAAGAGGAATACTGACCAAGCATAGTTAAAAAGAAAGAAGAAAAAAAAATACGTACATTTTCACAACCTTTAATTCGCTGAACATATCGGGTAAACTTATTTCTTCTTATAAACTAACATTTCACCATAACGTATATACGGACATTCTGTTCGTTACGATTACCTTAGCGCGTTTTCGACGTTGCACGTCTGACTTGAAATAGAAGAAACAAACATTCCGGGTTGACGCCACTCCTCTACTCGTATAATGCATTCTGATGTTTTAATGACAACGTACGTCATAATTCGAGCAGAAAGATCGTCTCTGTTCTGCATTCTGTTACAGTCGGTTTCATTCTAGCTTATTTCTATAATTCATATGGCTGAAAGCTATATAATTTTATTCGAGCCGAAATATCGTCTCTATTCTGCATTCTGTTACAGTCGGTATCATTCTAGCTTATTTCTACAATTCATATGGCTGAATGCTATATAATTTTTGGAAGAAAAATCATACGGTTATCTCACGTACGTAACACAGGAAGTAGTACTTAGAAGAATATGCTATTATGTAGCTTCTTCCGTATTTCTTCTAACAGAATTACAGATATAATCAAAATATGGCGTGCTTAAGTTGCAAAGTGTCAAAGAGGGTCTCGACTGACGTTTTGACATATTTTGGTGAATTAACACTGTAGCACTTCCTGTTATTTTTAGTAAAGTTAAGTGCGAATGTGCCACAATAATTGCACCGTTGCGTAATTGAAATATCTCAAGCTGCAGTATGCGATGCAAGAAGATTAATATTCGTCGAAATATTCACTTATAAGATATCAACACGATCACTTCCCTAGAAGCGGCACTGGTAATACATAAAGTTTGGCACCATGTTTTATGATCGATTTACATTAATAGTATCGATAGGGCACTAAGATGTTTTGTTTCGATTTCCAGCGGGATAACAAGCCGAGACTAAATGGTACTACACTGCCTCGGAGATCTTCTCACGCCGTAGCTAGTTGGGTATCGATGAGATTAGAGATCAAAGTACTCGCCACACACACACACTGGCTCACGGCGCCTGCAGTGGTTTACAGGGCGGGGTGGGATTCACACAGGGCGCAGGACACGTGCAGTTTCGCGGCGCGGCGCTCACCTGGGTGTGCGCGCGCGGCCGCCAGCGGCCGACTCCGCTACGTCGCGTCGGATGCGCCCGCCCGGCGGCACTGCGCTCCGCTGCGAGCCGCAGCCGCAGCCGGGCCCCATTCAATCGATCGATACTCTCCGCGCAGAGAGGCTAGCGGCCGGGGAGGCAGCGCGCCAGGGGCGGGGCCGCCGTGCGCACGCATCGCGTCGCATCTGCCTGCCGTGCGTGCACGCGCCCGCGCGTGCGTGCCAACACTGGCGGCGTGCGCAGCCGCTGGGGATACTGGGGAGTTCTCCGAGGTCGGGGCGAGTCGTTGCCCCACAGCTACGCGGAGGCCGCCGTAAAATAGGTCACCGCTAGGTCAAGCGCGCCGACTCCGTGGGTGCTCCGGGGCTCGTGCACCCCCCAACAATTTTGGCCCACTTTAGGTTACGGTAGTAACAATAAAAGTGGGCCTTTGCGATCGTTTTTTCAAATGTTCAAATGTTTGTACAGCTTATGGGACTTAACTACCGGGTCATCAGTCCCTAAACATACAAACTACTTATGAACTACTTACGAACTAGGACGGCACAAATATCCATGCCCGAGGGGGGATTCGAACCCCCGACCGTAGTGGCCGTGCAGACCGTGACTGGAGCGCCTCAGTCTCGTCGGCCACCGCGGCCGGCGATCGTCTTTTGACAGCTCGAAGTTTAAATGAAAATAAACGCTTAACTATTCATCTGACACGAAAATTGAATAACCTAATTTGTAGAGGAGAAAATTCTCTACAACTTTGCTGTCATATGTTTTTCTTTTTTTCTTTTTTTTTTTTTTTTTTTTTTTTTTATATATATATATATATATATCTCGTAGCGTTTCAAAGATATTTGCAAAAATATCGGCGATTTTGGGATGTCTGTCTGTAACGTGTTCCCTGTTTTTAAGACGAACCGTTCAACCGATCACCACCAAATTTTTCAGACATGATTGTAGGCCGCCAGAGACCAGAACCTCACTTTTCAAATTTTTCGTACAAAAAATACGGTAGTAATACCTAAAAAAGCCGTTTGTAATATAATTGTAATGGCAAACGAACCTTTCATCTGATACGAAAATTGAATAATCTAATTTGCAGAGGAGAAAATTCTCTACAACTTTGCTCTCTTATATATATATATCGTAACGTTTCAAAGATATTTACTCAGTACTCAGTGGAAATACTATATTATTTATTCTTTGAATTAACTGTGTTCTACGAATTATAATTCAACGCAATGAATACTTAAAAATAAAAAAAATAAAATTTAAGAAAAAATCTCCGAAAGTTCTTGACCGAATGCTATGAAATATTAACACAACGTTCTACTGGAATAAGCGCATGCTTATATACGTAATTTTTAATATATAACATATAAGAATTTACATATATTTTATGACGGGAAATCCAAAAATTGATATACAGGGCGAATCTAAATTCGCGCAATCGGGCTTTGCAGCGCGATTTCTCGCATGCTAGCAATAGAAATATATCTCTCACAAAATTTCGTCCTGCGCATATTTTCGGCAGTAAATGGACGTCGAAGATTGACATGGGTGTGTGTCCCGTACGTCAAGGTGTGTCAGAATTACACTACTACACCAACAAACTTCTAGGGGATGTGGGAGGAGTCTTGAGGAACAAAGTGAGCATAGAAACCCATGCCCGGAAACGCCATTCAACGACACTATGGGGAGTCTCAAGTTACAGGCACCAGCTCCTGCTGCTAGACATCCCCTTCAGCAACTTCGACGCTCTGTAGCGTCATTGGATGACGTTTCCGGGCATGGGTTTCTATGCTCACTTCGTTCCTCAATACACCTCCTACATCCCCTAGAAGTTTGTTGGTGTAGTAATGTAATTGTGAAACACACTAACGAATGGGAGACACACTCATCTCAATCTTCGACGTCTATTTACTGCCGGAAATACCCGCAGGACGAAATTTTGTGACATATATTGGCTCACTTTAGGTTACGGTAGTAACACTAAAAGTGGGCCTTTGCGATCTGTTTTGACAGCTCGAAATTTAAATGAAAATAACAGCTTAACTATTCATCTGACACGAAAATTGAATAACCTAATTTGTAGAGGAGAAAATTCTCTACAACTTTGCTCTCTTATGATTTTTTTCATATCTCGTATCGTTTGAGACATATTTGTAAAAATAACGGAGGTTTTACACCCTCCATTGAATTAACGAAAACCAGCCGTTAGGAGATGTCACATGACATTCCTTGTGCAGAAAACTCTGTGGCATACGCCATCTTGCGCGTATTTGAATATTTTCTTATTGTAACTTACACGTTGTCATTTCAAAGCAATGGCACAGTGAAGAATTAACAAAAACACATCGTTCTTCGTACGATAAATGATAATATAATGACTACAAATGCCATATTAGCATCAGTTAACTATGGCCATCAATAGTATGAGAATTAAGGACTCAATTTTTGATTGATAGCTGTAGCGTAGTGGGCAAGACATAGACTATGATGCGTAATGGTCGGTGGTTCGGAACCCGTCACTACCTAAATTTTTGTTCCTGAAAGGGTTTTTATTATTTTGGTCCAAAATGTTTGCAAAAACTTATAAAACTACAAATCTAAAGTGGGCCGTAAAATACGTCACTGCGATTTTTTTGGGGGTGCTGAGCACTCACATAAAATTGAGGTGGAAAATAAATAAATTTTTAAAAAATCGGGAAAATTCAAAACGTACTTTACGACTCAAGAGGCAATGCAAAACGTGATCATAGGAGAGACTATATTTCATAAGTGAAAGAAATGATCAATTTTGTACGCGGGTCCCCAAGCGAGTAGTAATGAGTGTCCGTGTTTCACCCACTATGCTAGCTTTATTCATCCTGAAGCACGTCGGTCGTTTTGACCTTTCAGGTGTACGTATTTATGAACATTCAATTTTGTTCTTTCAGGAATTTAGCTTGAAGAATCTGATGCTGATGCTACATTTAATCGGTTTTCATTTATCTTTGTCACTTCCCTTGTTATGAAAATTATAGATTCAGGTTGAAATTTGTAATGTTTTTCTCTCAGGCTTGAAAAACCTTGAACTATATTAATACTGTCAGAGATGTCATGAAGTTACCTTGAAGTGATGAAAGTTTCGATGAAGTATACAGCTGTTGCTGTTGCTATTTCAAAGATTTCTTTAAACCTTGGTGACGGTGTTCTACCAAACGCTTTTGTCAGAAAGATCAGCTTCGCACAAAAAGTGTTAGATTAGTGTACAGTGAAACATTATTTCATTGGTCGTGTAGAAGTTTTGAGGTGTTACTTATATCGAAATATGCACTTCGGCCAATTACATCGCTTTATTATAGTGTCCTAATGCAGCAATGCTTTCCTTTTCTTCCTCCTCCTCCTTCTTCCTTCCATCTTTAAAGGGCCAGACATTTGCCTATTTACTTTTATCAAGTATTGCTCATTCAAAAATGCATGAACATGATTTTCAGGAGGGTTGGTTTCGAACATTTGTGAACCGTGATATAGAGCACCCACACTGATTTTTTAAAGTCGGCGCCTCTGCCGCTCGGCCTAGCGGGCACGGGTGACTGTCACAGAGGCTGTATTAGGCTGACCAGACGTACTCTATACAGAGTACAAGTACTCTTTTTCATATTCTTCTCTATGTACTCTACATTTTTCCCTTTTTTTTTACACGTGCTTTACTCTTTCTGATCTTCTCACAAAGAAAAATCCCCACCACAGCCCCCTCAGATTTAATGATACGATGATGCAGTGGATAGCCCGCCAATAGCTGAACACAGATAAAGCGCGAAAGCAGGAAAATGTTGTAGGGAAGTACGAAAAAATAAGAAAAATGTAAACATGAATGGATCAATCGCAAGATATATAACATTAAATAGCCAAGTTAGTGTTGTCGTGGTCATGTGGAATAGTATATGCATGTGAAGTGAGAGATCCTGTGTTCAGATCTCCCCTAGTATTTAAAATTTTGGTTTTGCACAAAATTGTTAGCTGTACCTCCGGTCATTGACGATTGTATTCGGTTTTTGTAGCCTTGGCAATAGCCAGACTGTACTTAAGCTGCAGTGCACAACAATCTCAAGTGTTCAATGCTAGAATCAGAGAAGAAAATGTTAAATGTATCTATTTTGAAATGAGTAAGTAAATAAATGAAATATAAATATTACATCTTTGGACAATTCAATTGATATGTACTCTTTTCCGGTTGGAAAAATATGGTCACTCTGTGTTTAGTCAACTCTTGTCCAGAGTATGGGATACATACGAAGATGCGCGTGTTATGACGTAAAACTCTGACAAAGTGCTTGTCCGTTTTGTAATTAGAGCCCCCTAGGCAATGCACATCTCGGAGCCCTTTAATCTTTTCTAATTTCCTAAAACACAGCGTACTTTTATTCATAACTGGCTTAATTCCCGCGTAGACTGGATAGTCTGCATTGTTTGTTTTTACTTCTAAATATAAATTTTCAAAAATTTATCTTTTAAAATACTTTCCTAATCAAGTACTTCGATACAACTTGCCACACCCTATTGCACCATTGATGGCAGAATTCAAAACATTCCGAAACGCATTTTTTAAAATTCTAACCATGGTTACAAATCCAAAGTTTCGCATTTCTAGCATCAAAATAGTCTTAATAGTACTCTTAAAAGATTTTCCCATATTTCACCCGCTTAATGGTTTAATTTCCAAGAATATCGAAACACGTGTTCTTAAAATTCCAATCAAAAGTCTAAATCCGAAGTTTTGTATTTCTTGCTTCAAAATTGCCTTAATACCAACGTATTTTCAAAAAAACGTTCATGCTCTATTTCACCCACTTAGGGATGGGAATATCGAAAAATCGCTGATGCCTACAGTGTAAGATAAGCAACTTCTACAAATTTCAAGTTTCTATCGTCATATATTCGCTTTTCAGCGCCGTTTTCTGTCTTTTAGAAACGCGAAATTTCTTTCTTACGCTTCGGTATCTTTCTTAGTAGTTTTACTTTTCAAACTTCAATATGCACTTATTTTTCTTTATTCGTACACTTGTTGTAGAAAAACAACTGAAGAATGTGCATCACGTTTCGCTGTATACAACCTGTCTGCTATTATAGTGTCAAAAGTCATCGCTGGTCTTCAGTCTGAATTTTATACAAGCTGACGACTTTCAACCACTATATCTTCCACCTTCTTATAGCTAACGACACGGAACGGAACTGCTGTGGTGTACAACGGGAGACTTTGCACTAAATACAAGAACACATAGAGATCGTTCGATTCTATTGTGTAGTTTTTGCTGAAGAGCAAAATACTGACTAGTCCAGGACCTTAATGAAAAGAGAAGGTCTTGAATAAGAAAAAATTAGGGGAGTTATGAAACTTCTTGCAATACTCTCAGTTTGATGTCCTAGTTAACACACTAAAAGTCCCTGAAGCTCCGGGATGTGGAATCGCGGTTATGACGTCATCAATATGCCGATCTAAGAAACTGTAATCATAGAATGGCTTTAAATTTTCACAGGATTGGCATAAAAAGGCCCTTTTTGCGACAAATCACATAGGACGAAATGAAAAACTTTTATGTAGCAATATCACATCTATATATAACATTTCTTCTAAGTTATACTAACAAAAATGGAAAAAATATCATTTTTCGACTTTTTTTTGAAGTTTCTTTATTAACAGCTGTGTAATTATGCAACGAAACGGTGTTTTTTAAATTAATTATGTAACATATTCTTAGAGATTTAAAACAATAGTAGTATGTTTTTCCTATCATTAATAATAAGGCAGTTATCAGAAATTATTTACTGGAAGGTATGATTATTCACTAGTCAGACCGCATGTTAGAATTGTAAAGTGATATTTCTTAAAATCTTGTTCTAGACTTGCAAGTACAAGTGAATATTCTCAAAACATGGTGAGACTAGTGTTTCTACAAACATTGCACACATTTCAGCATTTATTTTTACAAATATAAATAATATATATCTAAATACACAAAGTGCTGATTTGTATTACAAATTTAAATAATATATATGTAAATATACAAAGCGCTGATTTGTATTACAAATTTAAATGAATGATATAAATTCATTCATTTATATATACATACATGTGTTTGTATTTTACCACCTTTACTGCCTGGTTAAAGTGGAGTCGTAAATTATTTTGTCAAAAAGAAATGATTACAAAAAAAAAAAAAAAAAAAAAAAAAAAAAAAAAAATGAACAGACTGCACACTGAACTAAGGCGGCTAACTTTTTCAAAACTCAATGTAGGACATTTCGAGGAGGTGAAGGAGGACTAAGATCATTGCGTCTGTTATTCTGAAACTAGGAAAGCAATTTAAGTGAGCAGAGCAGGCTTGCTCATTTACTTTTAAAGTAACATATATCTAACATGAGTGTCATTATATTCTTAATTTTCAATCTTTATTTGCAGTTCATAAATATTTTCTCATATTCTTATTTTGAATTTTAAAGTCTGTCTATTTTTACATATTCCTTCTACGTTACGTTTTTCTTAATACCTTCGTTGTCTGTTCTTCTTTGATCTGTTCTAACTCTTTAGAGCATCGTGCTCCACACATTTTGATAACTAGCTTACTCCGCCCAAAGAATTAGGTTTTGCAATAACCTCGAATTAAATTTAATAAAAACTACTTTTTAAAACCATTTGAACTACTGTATTATAGAAGTTCTTCCGATGAAGTGCAGAGTTTAATTGTGCCTTACTACATGCAATGCTCACTCAATTTTATTGTTGCATTTTCATAATTTCACCATCTTTTTATTCCTGAATTGTTTATTGTTTCGTGATTGTTTGGCAGATAATTGAGCTATTGTGTGTGTGTTTTACTCATACGTAAACAAAGGATTTAACTATGTGAAAAAATTATGAATTTCAAGGGTTGCGTTCAGGCTAGCGCGTTCAGATGTTTTCGGTAAATGGGTCATCTGTCTGGATTCTTTTCCTTGACACTAAGAGAGAGTACTGCCACCCATTATAAACAGTTTTATTTTTCCAGTTATTGGAGCAAGTTAGAAATTTCAAGGGCATTTTTTCGCACATCACATACAAAGGATTTTCATGGTGGCTTAGAGTCTACTTCTATTCGTTATGATAGTAGAAATTCTTAAAATATAGTGAAGTGTAATTTTCATAATTTAATTTTCACTCCATAGCGTAGTGTGCGCTGATATGTAACTTTCTGGCAGACTAAAAATTGTGTGATGGAACGGGATTCAAACCTGCTACCTTTGCCTTTCGCAAGCAAGTGCTCTACCGTCTGAACTATCCCGGGACGCTTCACGGACCGTCCTCAGAACTTTACTTCTGCCACTCCTCGCCTCCTACTTTCCAACCTTCACAGAAGTTCTGCAAACCTTGCAGAATGCAGGACTAGCACTCCTGGGAGAAAGTATATGGTGGAAACATGGCTTAGTTACAACCTAAGGGATGTTTCCAGAATAGGAGTGCTAATCCTGAAAGGTTCAGAGGAGAACTTCTGTGAAGTTAGGAAAGTAGGAAGCGAGGTATTGGCAGAAGTAAAGTCGTGTGGATGGACCGTGAAGCGTGCCGGGATAGCTCATAGGGTAGAGCGATTGCCCGCGAAGGCAAAGGTCCCAGGTTATAATCCCGTTTCTGGCACATAATTTTAATCTGGCAGGAAGTTTCAAGTGTAATTTTGTTGATCGCGAAAGCTTACTTGAAAACTCATCTCGTTTCGCGTAGCAACTTTACAAAGCATGAAGAAGAAATTGATTCAGTACAACGCAAATACAGGAAATGTTATTTCAAGTTTTTGAGCGAATATCAAACTTAGCGCGACATATTTACTGGCTGTTTGCTTGTTCTTCAGTGCATTGTTTGATAATGAAACAGCTACACCGGATACAGTGTTGTTTGTCCACGTTAAGTTGACGATTCGTGCGCTGGCTGTTGGCAGCGGCAAGAGGCGTGTACCATGGCTGCCGGGAGACGAAGAGAATTGAGCGGAAGGCAGTGTTGGAAACGTTACCCGTAACAATGCGTGCAGTAATATTTTGCGTCTAAGGGCGACCAAACTTGGCAGCTCTCCGAAATAAATGGATGTCCTTCAAGCAGATATTTTCTGCTGCTGGCATCACCAGGTAGAATCGTCTTCACTTGTCAAATTAAATACTTCCATCTAATTACCAAAGCACTACTAGTTTCGGTGAACTATGGAGTCATTCTCAAGTTCCTATGATTACAAAAAAATTAAGAAAAAGTAAAAATGATTGAACCACATTAAACATTGAAAAGTTCAATAATTTACCATAAAATAAAAAAGAGTTTCGGAACACTACATTTACCAAAACGACAGTTTAACCACGTGCGCCGCACATGAATGGCCGTGTGATCTGCGGCGCAATGTCGTGGACTACGCGGCCACTCCCACTAGAGGTTTGAGTCCTTCCTCGGGCATGGGTGTGTGTGTTGTCCTTAGAATAAGTTAGGTTAAATTGTTTATGAGGCTAGGGACCGAGACCTTAGCAGTTTGGCCCCTTGCGATTACAAACATTTGAACAATCCTTTTATTTTTATTTATTACTTATTTATTTATTGATACCATATGGCCTAGGTGTGGGTACAATCACTATTACGTCATTTGGCTTATTTAATATCATAATCCTGTGGGCATCATTGTACAAAACTGTTATTTTTCGACCATACTGTACAATATGAATTTTCAAGTGGTCAGTTTTATAGTGCAATTATTCCAAAGTTCATGTTCAGCTGTTGGCAAGTGTTTCATCGTTTATGATAGTGAAGGTCACAACAAGTGTTCCCACAGCTGAAGACGGGGCATTCGGGCTCTAAATTCTCTCTATTTTTATTTTTTATTTTTTGGTAAATTTACAAAATTTAAGCTGTTTAAAGTGACAGTGACTGTAATACGATATATATATATATATATATATATATATATATATATATATATATATATATATGTGTGTGTGTGTGTGTGTGTGTGTGTGTGTGTGTGTGTGTGTTTTAAAATTAGTCTCACAAAGTTCTTAAGGACATGTGCACCCTCCTCAGCCTTGTGTCACCCCTCCCCCCCCCACCCCAGAAAAAAGTTCTGTATCAGCCACTGAACAGCGGCGTAAACAACCGTTAGGTCCATTTCACGCTTGTCTGGCAGCGGTCAAATACACTGTATGCCGCTGCTGCGGTTTCAGCTAGACCCCCGCGGCGCTCGTGTGACGTCACGCAGCGTTGGCTACGCGTGCGTAGCCCTTGGCGCAGCTAACTGGCTGGCTGCTTCGGCAAGTGGGCCGTGCCCCAGCGGCTACCCAGTCAGCTACGCGCGCGCAGCCTACTCTGCATGACGTCACACGAGAGCGCCGCGGCCTTCTCTCTAGGTGGTGTCAAATCAAATCAAACTCCGTGGTTATCAGTGGCTAGACTTACACATTAATCGCCGCGGTGGAGTAGCCGAGCGGTCTAAAGCACCTCGCTGCGGAGCGCGCTGTTGCTCGCCGTGGAGGTTCGAGTCCTCCCTGGGGCATGGGTGTGTGTGTTTGTTCGTAGGTTAGTTTACCTAGGTTTAAGTAGTTTGTAAGCTACGGACTGATGACCACGCGCCGGCCGCGGTGGCTGAGGGGACTAAGGCGCTCCAGTCACGGTCCGCACGGCCACTACGGTCGGGGGTTCGAATCCCCCCTCGGGCATGGATATTTGTGCCGTCCTAGTTCGTAAGTAGTTCATAAGTAGTTTGTAAGTTTAGGGACTGATAGCCCCGTAGTTAAGTCCCATAGACTTTACAAACATTTGAACTTTTGATTTGATGACCACGCAGTTTGGTCCGATAGATTTACAGACATTTGAACATTTACACACTAATTGCGTGACTAACTGAAACTAAGGACAACACAAACACCCACGCCCGAGGGAGGATTCGAACCTCCGACCGTAGCGGCCGTGCAGACCGTGACTGCGAGCCGCAGACCGCTCGGCTACCGCGGCCGGCTCTAGGTGGTGTTGCACCTGCCCTGCTGCTGTTGCTCATGGCACAGCACGGCATTGTAGCTGAACGTTTCAAATATTTAGCTCATCAGTAACAGTTTAAAATCAATTGAAAAATTTGTATCGAGCGCAGAGAAAGAGTCATAATAAAAACTCATTAAAATATTCAGTTACACAAATTTCTTCGTCGCTTAATTTTTTAAGCTTCTATCGTTTCAGATATTTTGATGCATATTAAGAAAAGGTAGTCAACAATCCGATGATTGGTTTGAACACCACAGTGCTTTACTAGGTATGGTCCTGTTTGGAGGTGGTATGCCGTTGCCTTCCTCCGACCTTCGAACTGACTTACCCAAGGAGAACATTATGTGCCCACTTAAAACATTATTTCTAGCATTTTACAGCATTTTTTTAAGAAAAATCCTTGAAAAGAAATCGAACTTGTACGTACATGCCTTAACTTGCAACTGGCAAATGAGACGCACCCAGTTTTTGGACCAATTTTTGTAGGAAAAAAAGTGCGTGTTATACGCCGGCAAATAGGGTATTTGTGTACTTTTCGGCGTTACATCGACGTATATAACCGAAATGATGTTATAAACTTTGCTGGCATCAAAGAAGGTCTTTGGCTTGCATAAAGAATCTCAAGAACTGCAAGAGCTGTTGTTCATGTTAGTTAAAGAGATTGCTTTTATATCCGGCGCGCAAACTAAGTTGATACTCGTCGGCTGATGGGAGATACCGTAAATACTTGTGCCATTTACGATCGTTCCCCGGAGATCAACTTAGATTGCACGAACAGTACAAATTTTTTCAAAATAAGTTTTTTTTTCTGATAACAATAACTTCAAACTATATGTGTATTTTTCGTCATTAGTGGATAACGAAACCTTGAAAATGATACCTCAATATTTTAGATAAATAATACCGGAGATATGGCGTATACACAAAAAAACATCGATGAGAAATAATGTATATGATATTTGTTTTTCTGACATAACAGTATTTGAACATGTTAATCTTACAATAAGAATGCGACCATTGTAAATAACTGTAGCACTACTGCACTAACGATGTTAAGTCGCTTTTCGTGTTCCGAAACGTGTCACAACAAAATCAGTTTTCCACTTACGGATAACATGTTAATTAGGCGACTTTCAGGAAACGCTGTCACTTGCGTGTAGCACTTTTGCCATAATAGCTGAACGTCACGAAATTTAGCTTTGCTATGGAACGTGCCGCCACTGCATCCTCCTGCGACCGCGACCCACCGATCAAGACTTTGTGACCCACCAGGGGCTCTAGACCCACAGGTTGAAAAATAATGGTGTAAGCAATAGTGCTCTGAATAAGAGACGCAACTGCTACCCTGCCGTCCTACTTGTAACATCTTATGAAAGAAATACTACTAGGTTGTAACCCTGTTTCTGAGAGTGTTGCACCTTGGTGTAATTCCTGTATAATACGGTAGAGTTACGAGATGTGGACCGAAGGGTGGCCGAGCTTGTGAAAATAGCGGGTAATCGAGAACGGCGTTAAAAAGGAATAGGTAAGCCTTTCTGTTATAAAATACTTTCTATTGTTACTTTAGAATACAAGTGATGGAATACAGTAACTCAAAATAAATTTAAGAGAATTTCTAAGAAATAATATTCTTCACTTACGAATACGTACTTTAATTTACATTTAGAAAACTACCTGAACAGGCATACAGCTTTGAACAATGAAAAGTATGGACATAGTGATTTACTTCATAAAATATATACCACTAAAATTCCCATTACATCTAAGCTGATTTTAAAAGGCATAGTGAAAAACTGCACTCCCATAATTTTAATCACGACTGTTTTTTTAAAATGAAGCCTCATCTACATACTGCATCAATGAAACTAAAAAGGATTTTTAAATAAAGTGTAGGTGGCACAAGAAAAGATTATGACCAGGCCCATTTATAGCATAGCCTGTAACTGCCACATGCTACGATCTTAAGTCTATCTTGTATTCTGCGAGCACGGAATAATTCCAGGGGGTGTGCAGAGGCCGCGGTGAGGTGGCCGAGCGCATTGAGGCGCTATGCTCCGATGCGCGAGGCCGTCCTGATGACCCCGTTGTTAAGTCCCATAAGCTATACAAACATTGCCGACCGCGGTGGCCGAGGGGACTGAGGCGCTCCAGTCACGGTCTGCACGGCCATTACGGTCAGGGGTTCGAATCCCCCCTCGGGCATGGATATTTGTGCCGTTCTTAGTATTAGCTAGTTCATAAGTAGTTTGTAAGTTTAGGGACTGATGGCCCTGTAATTAAGTCCCATAAGCTATACAAACATTTAATTTTTGGTGTGGACGGGGGTGGCCGAGATACCCGGACTGCCGGTTTACCGAGTGCCGAGTTTTCGGGGCTCTACTGTACGTTTTTTCTTTGATACTGCTGTTCGTGCATTTCATGGTATAAACTGGAACATTACCCTGTTTTATAAGTTAGTCGATTCTTTTCCTGGTTTCTTGCAGTTTTGTATTTTCAACTAATGTTGATTTTATGTATCCTATTAGAGCCAACATTAAAACAAAATCACTACCCTACAATTCGTAATCGTCTATAATTCGCTCTTAGCGAGATATGCCCTGCGAGGTAAGGTGTCTATAGGTCTGAAGTGACTTGGTCGCCGAGAAGGTACGGAAGACGAGCGACGTGCACGCCAGTTGCTGGTGTTGTTCCAACGCGAAGTGCCCGTGTTTATCTTCCTGGTGTGGCGTCAAGTGAAATGTGTTGTTCAGGCTATGTCCACTTCCTGGTATGTGTCGTCCGTATTTGTGAGCCGGGAAAATCTTCTGTGTTATTTATTCGACACTGCATCACAGCCGTACAAATACATCAAATATGTCCTCTTCACTTAATGAGAGTTAAACATCCCTGATCAAACCTATTTTGTTAACCTATGTGTAGAAATATACACATTCAAATGTTTGCCAAGCTTATGGGACTTAACTACGGGGTCATCAGTCCCTAAACTTACAAACCACTTATGAACTACTTACGAAATAGGACGGCACAAATATCCATGCCCGAGGGGGGATACGAACCCCCGACCGTAGTGGCCATGCAGACCGTGACTGAAGCGCCTCAGTCCCCTCGGCCACCGCGGCCGGCATATACACATTCCAATTCTTTGAAAATCTTTTCGTACACCAACATATAGTGCCACACTTTTAGTAATGCCTATTTTGCCACGCTTCTAGGCGAAAGCGGGGACATTCACGACCTTATTCTTTTGACAATGTTGAGTGGAATACACTCTTTCAAATTCTGAAGCAAACAGGAGTAAAATATACGAAATGGAAGATTATTTACAACTTTTACAAAACCAGACAGAAATTAAAAATGTTCAAATGTTTGTAATTGATGGGACGTAACTGCTTGGTTATTCGTCCCTAGCTTACAGAATACTGAAACTAAGTTAAAATAACCTAAGGACAACACGTACATCCATGCCCGAAGGTGCGCACTGCTATTCCACCGCGACATACAGCAATTATCAGAGTTGAAGGGAATGAAGGGGATTCAGTGGTGGGGAAGCCTTTCCAAAATATTGTTCAATTTGTACATTGAGCAAGCTGTGAAGTAATGCAAGTTGAAATTTGGAGAAGGAATTGAAGTTCAGGGTGAAGAAATAAAAACTGTGCGTTTTGCCGATGACGTTGTAATTATGTCAGAGACAGCAAGGGACCTGGAAGAGTAGTTGAACGGAATGGTCAGCGTGTTGAAAGGAACGTATAAGATGAACATTAACAAGAGAAAAACAAGGGTAATAGAGTGCAGTCTAACAAAATCAAGTGATGCTGAAGGAATTAGATAAGGTAACGAAACAGTAAAGATGGTAGACGAGTTTTGTTACTTTGGCAGTAAAATAAATGATCGCAGAACAGAGGATATAAAATGCAGAATGGCAGTGGGAAGAAAAGCGTCTTTGATAAAGAAAAAATTGTTAACATCGGATATTAATGGGCCGCGGCGAAATAGCCGTGCGCACTGAGGTACCCTGCTACGGTGAGCGCGGCCGTTCCACGTCGGAGGTTTGAGTCCTGCATCGGGCATGGGTATTTTTGTTATTATTAGGATAAGTTACTTTAGGTAGTTTGTAAGTTTAGAGGCCGATAACCACTGCAGCTAGGTCCCATAACTTTACAAACATTTGAACATTTTAGTATTAATGTAAGTGTACGGAAGTCTTTTCTGAAAGCATTTGTGTGGAGTGTTGCTTTTTGCGGGAGTGAAACATGGACGATAAACAGTGCAGACAGAAAGAGGATGGAGGCTTTTGAAAAGTGGTGCTACAGAAGAATGCTGAAGATTAGGTGGGTAGATCGAGTAACTAATGAGGAGGTACTGAACAGAACTGCGGATGAAAGGAATTTGTGGCACACCTTGACTAAAAGAAGGGATCGATTGGCAGTACACATTTTTAGACATTAAGGAATCGCGAATTAGCGTTGGAGGGAAGTGTTCAAATTCAAATGTTTGTGAAGCTTATGGGACTTAACTGCGGGGTCATCGGTCCCAAAACTTACAAACTACTTATGAACTACCTTATACTAAAGACAGCACAAACATCCATGCCCGAGGGCAGTCTCGGGTGTATACTTGGAGCGTCCTATGTACAATCTACCACTTGTAAATGCAATAGTTATTACGCAGTAAAAACTTTTCAGACTGATAAATGTGTTGAAAAACACACACACACACACACACACACACACACACACACAGTGACAGAGAGAGAGAGAGAGAGAGAGAGAGAGAGAGAGAGAGAGAGAGAGAGAGAGAGAGAGAGAGAGAGAGTTCAAGTGTTCAAATGTTTGTGAAGCTTATGGCACTTAATTGCGATGTCATCGGTCCCTAAACTTACAAACTACTTATGAACTACCTTATACTAAAAACAGCACAAACATCCATGTCCCACGAGAAAGAGAGACAAGGAAAACGCAAATTTGTTTCTTCACGTTACAGGATACGATGGTATGTTTAGGCACTCTGGTTTCATACAAAATGGATACACCACACGTACATGCGAGCTTTCCGAAATGTATTAAAGAGAAAGAGGTGAAACTCCTGCGCAGTTTCTTTTGATGTGGTTCGCTAACCTATTATGAATGTTTGTATCAGATGACAGAAGCTTTTGCTTAACAATCGTATACAATCTTCTCACGTAACATTAAATAATAATAAATTTACCACTTGTCAACTCAAACAGCTCAGTATCCCAAAATACTATTGCATAACGTAAGTTTTCCCCTTTCATGTATTTTTCTTTGCGCATATAGTAACAACAGTAATTCACCACTGCTGTCACGAATGCTAATAACGCAATAAACACGTGCAATACCAAAAGCAGGTAACGTTGCGGGACGCATAATGCTAATGCACAGTGGACAGTGGACAGTGGTCATCACGCCATGCCACGGTTCCGTCACGTCAGGGTGTTTTCGCACCGTCCTTCGCGGCAAATCGAGACAGTTCGCTTAGCCCTGTACCGAACAATGAATGTTATCTTATGAATTACCGTCCATGATACAAAAGTTTGACCTATAGTATCGAATTTAAGGAAATAACGCTTAAGTTTATTGTTCTTGGTTACTTTTATGTGGTAAAGTACAAAGTAATGAAACATTTTAGAATATCAATTGGTGGCTAAAATATAGACTTACTAGCGAATCAGTCAATGCTTCACAATTGCTGAATATGCATGGGAATTTGGATATAAATCTCGTAATCTCTCTGCCCATCTCTGTGCCTGTTTCTTACCTCTCTGTCATCTTACCTTATCACTGTATTAGCTACCTGATACCCGACGTTGCCCGTCTTTTTATTTATTCCTACTTAGTCCACGTAGTCCCTCCTCTTTCTGTCAGTTTCATCCCCCCCCCCCCCCTCTGTTTACCTACCAAAAATGTTGAAATGTTTGTAGAGCTTTGGGACTTAACTACGGGGTCATAAGTCCCTAAACTTACAAACTACTTACGAACTAGCTTATTATAAAGACAGTACAACATCCATGCCCAAGGGGGGATTCGAACCCCCGACGGGGAACGGCCTCGCGCATCGTAGCATAGCGCCTCAATGAGCTCGGCCCCTCCGTCGCGGCATATAACTCAAATTGGTGAAGCCAGTTCCTAGTTTTAGTGAGACTAACACACAGCCGTTGTTTTATTATATGCGTGGTTAATAAACTCCAAAACTAGAATAAAATGAAATTCACGAAAAAGTAAGAAATAAAAGCACCGAGTGCCTTATGTAAATTTGGAAAAAATTAATAATGTGAAATAAATTGCAGAATAAAAAAATGTCCTACATCGAAAATAACAATAATTTCGCGTGGAAAATCTTTGGATTGGATGCCACCACTTCGGCGCGTAGCAAGTTCCTAACGTACTCCATTTATCCAGTCGGAAAAAGGGACCTACAGTTTAAAGTGGAATCCGAACCACGTGTCGTTTCTGGAGACTTCTCACATCGTTGACAGATGAAGGCTAGGTTAAAACTCAAAGAGAAAAGTTCCGTGGTCCCAGCGAGTTTCGATTCTGTGACCTTTCACTCTGCAACCAAGAACTTTGTCGGTAGCTCACATTTCAAGTCGAAAAACAGCGCCAATTAGTGAATACTTTCCAAACATAGATAAAAACATTTAATTTGTAATAGAATAGTATTGAAATAATTAATCGACATAATAACTATCCCATATTTTTGGTTGTACCACACGACACACACTGTAAACTTACATTAACATCAGTTCAGCAGTTTCAGAGTTCGTAGCGGACAAGCATCGTCACACTGAATTTTCATATGTAGAAAGATATGAAAACACATGATCCAATATTTCTAAAGTAAACATTCGTTATATTTATTGTTCACATGTTTATAAAGCTTGTGGGACTTAATGGCGGGGTCATCAGTCCCTAAACTTATGAACAAACTTATACTAAAGACGACGCAGACTTCCATGCCCGAGGGAGCATTCGAACCTCCATCGCGGAAGACCGCGCGATCCGTAACGTGGCGCTCCAGACCGCGCGGCTTATAATATTACCTTCTATTTGTATCTGTCTCTTTTGTCAGCGGACTGATGGAGTTTCACTACCTTACTGTTATTTTTAGTTCATACACGCTGTTCTTCCAAGTCCACTGCTGTCTCTGACAGAAATACAACTGTCATCAGCAAAACGTAATGAAGAAATAAAAACATTGCGTTTTGCTGATGACATTGTAATTCTGTTAGATACAGCAAAAGACTTGGAAGAACGGTTGAACGGAATGGACACTGTATTGAAAGGAGCGTATAAGATGAACATTAACAATAGCAAAACAAGGGTAATGGAATTCAGTGTTCGAAATTCAGGCGCTGCTGAAGGAATTAGATTAGGTAACGAATCAATAAAGGAGGTAGATGAGTTTTGTTACTTGGGCAGTAAAATAACAAATGATGGTCGCAGTACAGCGGATATAAAATGCAGAATGGCAATGGGTAGAAAAGCGTTCTTGAAAAAGAGAAATTTGTTAATATCGAATATTGATTTAAGTCCAAGGAAGTCCTTTCTGAAGGCATTTGTATGGAGTCTTGCCTTGTATGGGGGTGAGGCATGGACGATAATCAGTGCGGACAGGAAGAGGATTGAGGCTTTTGAAATGTGGTGATACAGAAGAATGCTGAAGAGTAGGTGGGTGGATCACGTAACTAATGAGGAGGTACTGAACAGAATTGGGGAGAAAAGAAATTTCTGGCATACCTGGACTAAAAGAAGGGATAGATTGGTAGGACACATTCTTAGAAATAATGGAATCGTAAATTTAGCATTGTAGGAGAGTATGTGGAGGAAAAATCGTAGAGGGAGACCAACAGATGAATATAATAAGCAGATTCAGATGTGTGTGGGTTGCCGTCCTTATGAGGAAATGAAGAGGCTTGCTCAGGACAGAGCAGGGTGGAGAACAGCATCAAACCAGTCTTCAAACTGAAGACAACAACAGCAACACAGACTTTTGTGTTGTATATTTTCACTATTTTTTGGAATGGTGGAGCTAGAAGAATGAAACAGCCGATGTTAGCCACCTGGAATATTCGCATTTACCTTTATCATCAGCCGCGCGGTTTAAGACTGCATGTCTTGTATTGAGCGACCGCTCCAGTCGGAGTTGGGTGTTGTTCTTACCGTAATTTAGTTGGAGTTGGTCAGTGTAGGGAACGATGACCTTAGCAGCTACAAACATTTCAACATTTGCATCGCTTGGTACTTGACCGTTCATCAGATACTTACTTCTAATTTTGTTGAAAATTCTGAACAACTCATGCATTATATGTGACAATAAGTTTGAAAATTTAAGTTTTCGGCTGCAAGATGGTTATTTTACTAGTAAATTACGTTGTCTCATCATTTTATTTATGGGAAATATGTTTCTTTCTTCATTATGGTGTACTGGCTATGTTTTGGAACTTGTTGCTTGGAATAATAATGTCAAAAGCTGTGTCCGATCAACCAGCACGATCGTACTCAAGTGTACTAACGAGCAAATGAAACAACGGCCACGTTGCGGATCGTTGCAGATCGCGCGGCCCTCGGGCATGGATGTTTGTCTTTAGTATAAGTTTGTTCATAAGTAGTTTGTAAGTTTAGAATGATGACCCGCAGTCAAGTCCCATACGCTTTACAAACATTTGAATATTTTTTTGAAACTGCGGGACGAAAAACTCGTAAGTGAACAACTGACATGTAAAGAGTGAATTACGGGATGAACGCTACGTAACAACTGTTGCTACCAGTATCCCACACAGGCAGAGTCGGCATTCACAAGAAACAACGAGCCTGCAGAAGTCAGCACTAGACTTCCATTTCTGGCAAACCAACCCACTGGCTCCCATTCCCCTCAACAGCCATTCCATCAGCGTAAGTGACTTCAGATTAAGGCAATTTATTTTAAGTAACAACTTATGAGCAAAACTTGTGTAGAACACTGTAAAGTAAACATAAAAAAATAATTATAGATTTCAAAAATTGTGAAGAGACATCACTTTAAAATATCTTTATTTTCTGACCGGTTTCGGAGATTTAAGTTGCCATCATGACATCTTGTTAATTGAACATGATTCTTATTCAAACCATTGGCCCTGGGAAAATCAGCGCCTCAAAACTAAAAATTACGTCAAAATAATACATAAAATATTTTTACTGATGTCCCCTTATACTGTTTCATTCAATAACACATTCGCCATTGTCTTATTGAGACAAGCAGTCCAAGTTTACGCTAACCGAGAGGCGGAATGTAATTCAAGTCGTTCGTATATTGTTGAGCATAACAGTACCCTCAATAGACGAGGTTTGTTGCCAGTTTCGAAACAGTACGAGGACACTCAATCGCAAGGTAATGCATCTAATTTTTAGAGATACAGCCACAACATTTACGATTAATTTGTCAATTTGCAGTGTAATCATTTTTATTCACAATTTTTATCTAGCATGAAACAAAGCAGTTATACACGTACAGGTCAAAATCACAGTGCTGCTTCCTCAGCCAGTGCAGTAGAGAATATTTCAAGGTCTCCGTTTCTAAAGCCCTTTCTACACGGAAAGTGAGAGCGTATGAGATTACCCATGATGCACCAGTCACACCGGCCGCGTACCGTGTAGACGCGTACACTTGCGCAAGATGCACGCATACGATCGCTGTTGTTGTGGTCTTCAGTCCGGAGACTGGTTTGATGCAGCTCTCCAGCCTACTCTTATCCTGAGCAATCCTCTTCATCTCCTCATAAGACCCGCAACCTACATCCATTTGAATCTGCTTACTGTATTCATCTCTTGGTCTCCCTCTGCGATTTTTACCCCACACACTTCCCTCCCATGCTAAATTCACAATACCTTGATGTCTAAGGATGTGTCCTACCAATCTATCCCTCGTTTTAGTCACGGTATGCCAGAAATTTCTTTTCTCCCGAATTCTGTTCAGTACCTCCTCATTAGTTACGCGATCCACCCACCTAATCTTCAGCATTCTTCTGTACCACTAAATTTTAAAAGCCTCTATCCTCTTCCAGTCCGAACTGTTTATCGTCCATGTTTCACTCCCATACAAGGCAACATTCTACACAAACGCCTTCAGAAAGGACTTCCTTATGCTTAAATTAATTTCGATGTTAACATATTTCTCTTTTTCAAAAACGCTTTTCTTCCCATTGTCATTCTGCATTTTATATCCTCTGTACTGCGACCATCACATGCTATTTTACTAAGTAACAAAACTCATTTACCACTTTTATTGTTTCGTTACCTAATCTAATATCTTCAGTATCGCCTGATTTTCTCAGCCTGCACTCCATTACCCTTGTTTTGCACATTTCAACACACTGTCCATTCCGTTCAACAACTCTTCCAGATCTTTTGCTGTCTCTGAGAGAATCACAATGTAATCGGCAAAACGCAATGTTTTTATTTCTTCACCATGAACTTTAATTCCTTCTCCAAATTTCTCCTTGCTTTCCTTTATAGGTTGCTCAATGTACAAATTACATAGCATTGGAGAAATGCTACCTCCCTGTCTTACTCCCTTCCCAACCTCTGCCTCCCTTTCATGCCCTTCAAGTCTGATAACCGCTATCTGGCTTTTGTACAAACTGTAAATAACCGCCGGCCGCGGTGGCCGAGGGGACTGAGGCGCTTCAGTCACGGTCTGCACGGCCACTACGGTCGGGGGTTCGAATCCCCCTTCGGGCATGGATATTTGTGCCGTCCTTAGGATAAGCTAGTTGATAAGTAGTTTGTAAGTTTAGGGACTGATAACCCCGTAGTTAAGTCTCATAAGCTTAACAAACATTTGAAACATTTTTTTGTTTTATTTGGAATGGGAATTATTACATTTTTCTTAAAGTCCGAGGGTATGTCGGCTGTCTCGTATATCTTGCGTACCAGGTGAAATAGTTTGGTCATGGCTGATTCTTCCAGAGACTTTAGTAGTTCTGAAGGAATGTAATCTACACCAGGGGCCTTGTTTCGAGTTAGGTCTTTCAGGGCTCTATCAAATTCTTCTCTCAGTATAGTATCTCCTATTTCATCTTCATCTATTTCCTCTTCCCTTATTACAATATTGTCTGCAAGTTTCCTTTGTAGAGCCCCTCGATATACTCTTTCCACCTTTCAGCTTTCCCTTCTTTGCTGAGAGTTTTCGATCTAAGTCCTTTATATTCATACAGCTGCTTTTCTTCTCTCTAAATGTCTCTTTCATTTTCCTGTAGGTGGTATCTATTTTTCCCTTATTTATACATTCTTCTACTGACTTGCATTTGTCTTCTAGCCACTCCTGCTTAGATATTTTGCTCTTCCTGTCAATCTCATTTTTGAGTCGTCTGTAATCCATTTTGACTGTTTCATTTACCGCATTTTTATATTTTCTCCTTTCATCAATTAATTTTAGTATTTCCTGTGATATCCAAGGATTTTTCGTAGGTCTTGCCTTTCTACCTATTTTTTCCTCTGCTGCCTTATCTATTTCATCTCTCAATGCTACCCATTCCTCTTCTACTGTTCTATTTCCCCCAGTTTCTGTCAATTATTGCCTAAAGCTCCCTCTGAAATTCTTAATAACTTCAGGTTCCCTCAATTTATCCGGGTCCCATCTACTTATTTGCCTACCTTTCTGCAGTTTTTTCAGTTTCAGCCTACAGTTCATGACCAATAAGTTATGGTCAGAGTCTATATCTGCCCTGTGTATGTCTTACAGTTTAAAACCTGGTCCCGAAATCTATTTCTTACCATTATAAAATCTGTCTGGTACCTTCCGGTGTCTCATGGTTTCTTCCACGTATACAACTTTCTTTCGTGATTCTTAAACCAGGTGTTAGTTATGATTAAATTATGTTCCGTGGAGAATTCTACCAGGCGGCTTCCTCTTTCATTCCTTTTGCCCAGTCACCTACTATTTTTTCTTCCCTTCCTTTTCCTATTACCGAATTCCAGTCTCCCATGACAATTAAGTTCTCCGCTCCCTTAACTGTCTAAATAAATTCCTTTTCCTCCTCATACATTTATTCGATCTCCTCATCATCGGCAGAGCTCCTTGGCATATAAACAATAGTTCATATTGTGGTCGGTGTTGGCTTCGTATCTATCTCGACTACGATAATGTGATCACTTCGCTGCTCATAGTAGTTTACCCGCGTTCCTATTTTCTTATTCATTATCAGACCTACTCCTGTAATACTCCCAAATGATTTTGTGTTTATAATCCTGTACTCGCCTGACCAGAAATCCTGTTCCTCTTTCCACCGAACTTCACTAATCCCCACTATATCTAACTTTAACCTAACCATTTCCCTTTTTAAATTATCTAATTTTCCTACTCGATTAAGGGATCTAACATTCCACGCTCCGACCCGTAGAATGCCAGTATTGTCTTTCCTGATGATCACATCCTCCTGAGTAGTCCCCGCCTGAGATCCGAATGGGGGACTATTTTACATGTGGAATATTTTACCCGAGAGGATGCCACCATCATATATTCATACAGTAGAGCTGCATGTCCTCGGGAAAAGTAACGGCTGTAGTTTCCCCTTGCTTTCAGCCTTTCGCAGTAACTGTGTGGCAAAGCCACATTAGCTGATGTTACAAGGCCAGCTCAGTCAATCATCCAGACTGTTGCCCCTGTAACTACTGGAAAGGCTGCTGCCCCTCTTCAGGAACCACACGTTTGTCTGGCCTCTCCACAGATACCCCTCCGCTGTGGTTGCACCTACGGTACGGCTATCTGTATCGTTGAGGCACGCAAGCCACCCCACCTCGGCAATGTCTGTGGTTCATAGGATAGACGGAAAAAGATGGATCCTATTTTGGCGCGCATGGAAGTGCTTCGCGCATGCGCAGACGACCGAGTGGGGAACCCAACTGACAAACGAAGCCATTCGCGAATTTGTTTGAGAATGTGCCCTTTCTGCTGCTCAGAGGAACCTAGTGTTTCGACTCAGCATATATATCAAGAGCAGTCGTAAGTATTTTAGGAGGTGAAACTACAGGGAATTGCATTAAAAATTTCATACAACATGTGTACAATTTTTATTGAGTACAGAGATATAGCTATTAATATGGAAGCCAAACAAATTTAGAGCAAATGATAATGAAGATATTTTCACTGATTTATCCGTCGGTTCTTGGTAGTACATCATGATACTGACTTCAAAGTACAACTTTGTGTTCTACAGGTTCATTTCCACTTAGTTACCCGGTTTCGGGCTTACTAATTCATATTCAGTCTTTAATGTAAGTCTAAATAAAAGTCAATATGATGATCTTCCAAGAACCGACGAAAGAATCAGTCAAAATATCTAAATTTGCATGTGCTTTAAGTTAGTTTGGATTACATACCAAGAGCTGTATCTCTGTACCCAATAAAAATTGGACACATGTTATATATCATTTTAACTGTAAATCGTCTTTATTACCATCTCCTAAATATTTGCTATTTTTCCTGAAACATTCTGTAGTTAACAGATGAAATATTTGTTTCTGGTGAGCATTATTCGAAGCTCTATCACAGTGAATGGTCTATGTATTGACACCTGAGCTTGTTCATCATATACATAGGCGTCTCAAACCGCGCGGCCTGGGAATATGTAATCGCATTTTATAATGAGAACGTCTACATATGTGAGCGACGTAGTTAAGTATGAACTGCACGAAAACAATTAAATCCAGGAAAATAAAAGAGATATTCGGAGACAAGAAAAGAGTTGTATGAATATCAAGAACTCAGACGAAAAACCAGTACTAAGCAAAGAGTGGAATGCTGAACTGTGGAAGGAATATATAGAGGGGCTATACAAAGCAAATAAACTTGAAGGCAGTATCCTAGGAATGGAAGACGAAGTGCAGGAAGATGAGATATGATACTGCGAGAAGAATTTGACAGAGCGCTGAAGGATTTGAGTCGAAACAAGGCCCCTGGAGTAGATGATATTCCGTCTGAACCGTTGATATCGTTAGGAGAGCCAGTCATGTTCCACCTAGTATGCAAGATATATGAGACAGAAGAAATACCTCCAGACTTCAAGAAGAATATTGTAATTCCAATTCCAAAGAAAGCAAGGGCAGACAAGTGTGAAAATTACAGAACTATCAATTTAATAAGTCATGGTTGCAAAATAGTAACACGAGTTATTTACAGACGAATGGAAAAACTTGTGGAATCCGACCTCGGGGAAGATCAGTTTGAATTTAAGAGAAATGTAGGAACACGGGAGGCAGTACTCACATTACGACTTATCTTAGAAGACAGGCTAAGGAAAGGCAAACATACGTTTTTAGCGTTTGTAGATTTGAAGAAAGCTTTTGACAATGTCGACTGGAATACAGTCTTTCAAATTCTGAAGGTATCATGGGTAAAATATAGGGCGCGAAGAGTTATATTCAACCTGTACAAAAAAACCAGACAGAAATTATTAGAGTCGAAGAGCAAGAAAGGGACGCCTTTCCCCAATGTTGTTCAATCTGTACATTGAGCAAGCAGTGAAGGAATGCAAGGAGAAATTTGGAGAGAGGATAAAAGTTCAGGGAGAAGAAATAAAAACTTTGCGGTTTGCCAATGACATAGAAATTTTGTAAGACTGCAAAGGATCTGGAAGAGCAATTGAACGGAATGGACAGTGTCTTGAAAGGAAGATATAAGATGAACATTAACAAGAGTAAAATGACGGCAATGGAATGTAATGTCAGAAATCAGGCGATGCTGAAGGAATTAGATTAAGTAATGAGACAATAAAAATAGTAGACAATTTTGTTATTTGGGTTGCAAAATAACTTCTGATGGTCGAAAAAAAGAAGATATAAAATGCAGAATGGCTATGGGAAGAAAAGCGTCTCTAAAGAAGCGAAACTTGTCAACATCCAACACTAATTTAAATGTGAGGAAGTCCTTTCTGAAAACATTTGTCTGGAGTGTAGCATTGTATGGGAGGGAAACGTGGACGATAAGGAGTTCGGACAAAAAGATGATAGAAGGTTTTGAAATGTGGTGCTACAGACGAATGTTGAAAATTAGACGGGTAGATCACGTAACTGATGCATAGGTGCTTAACCGAATTGGGGAGAAAAGGAGTTTCTGGCATATCCTGAGTAAGAGAAGGGATAGATTGTTTGGACACATTCTGAGATATCAAAGAATTGTCAACTTAGCATCGAAGGAAGTGTGTGGGGTAAAAATCGTAGAGCGAGATCGAGGGAGGAATACAGCATGCAGATTCAAAAGTATGTAGGTTTCCGAACGTCTTCTCAGATGAAGAGACGTCCACAGGACAGGGTAGCGGCCGAGGGGACTGAGGCGCTCCAGTCACGGTCTGCACGGCCACTACGGTCGGGTGTTCGAATCCCCCCTCGGGAATGGATATTTGTGCCGTCCTAGTTCGTAATTAGTTCATAAGTAGTTTGTAAGTTTAGGGACTGATGACCCAAGTCCCATAGACTATACAAACATTTGAAATATTTGACAGGGTAGCGTGGAGAGCTGCATCAAACCAGTCTGCGGACTGAAGACCACAACAACAACATTTTATTTGGTAATGTACTTTTTCTGCTCCAGACTCGTTAACTATGGAGATAAACCTGAGGCACCCACTTGTGGGTATTGCTGCTTGCAGTGTGGCCTTCCTGTGGGAGAGCGGAATGCCGGCGGAGAAGACGAAAACAACGGCAATTCAATGCTTGGTCGCGCTCCCGTTTCGGAAGCGGAGAAAGTTAGCGGCAGTCGGTCGCGTAAACGATAGCGATGCAGTGGTCGTGAACATTACTGCAACCTTGAAAGGTTTTTCTTTAAAACTGGTTACTTACTGTCATGAGTCAACTTCGTTATGCCGATCGTGAGATAAGGCTCTAACATACGCAACAGTTTCAGTTAGAATGAAACAACCTGTGACTTTATTTATTTATTTGGTTATTTAACCTGACCAGATTAGGGCCATAGGGCCCTCTCTTACATCTGATCAGGAACAACATAAACAAAGGATTTCATTACAAAAAAACCACTGCATTAATAATATTAAATAATAACAATATATGATAGTACTAATAATAATAATGATAATAATAACACAAAAGTGAAAGTAATACTAATAATAACAAGAGATATTCACATTTGAATTAAGTTTAAAATAAACAGAAGAGAGAAAATGGTTAGTGAAAGAGGAGAAGATTGAAAAATGACAGTGCTAATGGATGTGAAGAAGTGGAGACATATATGAATGGAGATCTCTGCTGGCGAAAGGAAAGGGAAACATTTATGGGGAGAGGAGGAATTGACAACAGTTGGCTACAGACTGGTAAGTGGAGAAAAAGATGGCTATTGTGACAAAAGGTGAACCCTTAGTTGTCTTTTAAAGTTTTGAATTGATTTTATTTCTCTTAACTTTTGAGGAAGATTGTTCCACAGACGTGTTCCTGATACAGAAAATGATTTGGAGAAGATTGCAGTGTTATGTGAAGGTAGAGAGAGAGTTTTATTTTGGTAAGAGCGTGTGTTTCTGCTGTGCTGTTCAGATAGTAATATAGTCGTTGAGGATAAGTATAAAGGTTTGCAATGATTTAGAAAGCGATGCAGCAAACATAGTGTACGATAGCTTCGACGCTTATCTGCACGTAGCCAAGATAACTGCTGGTATGCGGGACTGACATGGTCGTAGAAACGTAAGTTGCAAATGTATCGGATACAAGAATTCATCGCCAGCTTCAGCCTACGTGAGTTTTCGTGTGATAGTCCTTGTAGATTTACGATAATGAAAGATCGTATCTAGAAAGATCCTAGTTTTTTTAAACAACTAAAATTTACTTTGCATCACTGAGAATCGTATACTTTTTTGTAGCCGAATTTATGTCTCTATCTTTCCACTTAGGCTGGTATTACACGATCTTATTTCTTTGTCAAAGTTGATATGTCAAATATTTACATCAATAGGGAACTTTGACATATCTTCTCTTTCATCAAAGAAATATTAAATCTAAAGGCAGCGTCGTAGATTTGATCATAAAAGTCGTCTGTCTTCTGTTCACTGCATTGCGAAGTATTTGACTGCTTGGTGTTTGTAAACTCGGCTGCACATTATACTTGGTGTGCCGTGTGTTCAATCAAGCATAAAATTAATAGAAATGTTGAAGCAGACGAGGCGTGCTGATAATAAAAATAGGTTAAGACAATCGGAGAACTGTAAGTAAATGGCGGGTAGTGCAGCAGATGACACAGAGAAGAAAATTAATTTTCGTAATGAAGAGCGCCTCACGTTAAACAGCGCATCTGCCTAATGCACTTGTATAAATTTTGTAGTTGATGAAACACAAATTGTATTAGTTTTTTAATTTACAAAGATTACGTCTACATTGGAGCATAATCATAATAAAATTATTAAAAATAGTTCTTAATGTCTATGAATCGCACTAAAAATTTATTTAGTTTCAGATATTCATCCTTCACTGAGTTATAAATTGATTCATACGTTTCAAGAGTTACTTTGCTTAATGCACACTGTGTATTCTAGCACTGTACTGGAAGCCAGATTAGATACCTCCAGTAGCAAGACATCGCAGTGTCGCTTAATCCCGTCTTCTGCAGATACAGCATTTCTCATGCGCGTATTCTGCTTTGTGATGAGAGGAGCTAGTTCGAGTAAATACTGATACATAATTCATCTTTGTGATTTTGGCCTCCTTTCTCCACAGTTGCAGTTATACAATTTGTATAGGATATATAACCCTCTTATGCAACTGTAAATTAGTCTAATTTAGGCCAAATTAGATTAATTTACGGGTTGACTGGCACACGCAAATGTTGGTGTGGGAACGTTTCAAAAGATGATATCTCGTAAACGACTTGCATTAGAATCTTGCAACAAACACTACTGATATTCTAGTGTACCCTACGTGTATGGGAATTGTTTCATTTAAAAAACTGCATGATTGCATAAAAATACACTTTATAAGTAATATTACAATCTGTTTGTTGACTAAAAATACGAGCCTCTGACTACCAATCCATTCCGCACATCAATCGCACTTTCCGTTTCCGCATTATTTGCGGTGCAAGTGTTAGATGATTCACCCTGTATTATTCACAGATAACATTTAGTATCTAAATATTTTTAAAAAATCCAAATGTTGTGCAGGTGGTACTAAAAATTGTGAGCTTCATTCGCTCAAATGCCAAAACACACCCACAGTTCAAATCCTTCACAGAAGAAATCAGCAATGACGACCTTCCTGATGAAGTGTCTTGACAATGCTTAGTGAGATGGGTGACAGTAAGTAATGTTCTTCACAGATTTTTCTAGTTACTGGATCCAATCAAGCAATTTCTGCAGGAAATAGGAAAATATTTCCCTCAGGTTGATGAGCCACAATGGTTGTTAGATATGACTTTCTTCACCGATGTTCAGCATTTACAAATACTAAACAAATCATTACAAAGAAAAGATGAAATTATTTCTGATTTAGCGCAGTATGTGTAACAAAATTTAGACTCTTTCAGAAAGACCTTGATACTAAAACATTTGCTCATTTCATATGCGTGAAGAAAATTTCTGAAAGCCTTCCTTTCGTTCAGATGAAACTACAAAACTGCCTGCCGTCGCTGAAGAAATAAATGCCAGATTTACTGATTTTACGACACTTAGACCTGCATTTTCATTTTTGAAAAATCCTTTCCTTGTTCATGTTGTGGAAGATGGCTGTCCCGTTTCACCACCAATTACTAAATATTCAGCAGCTGTAGATTAGGAGCTGGGGAACTTCAAAGGACTAAACGGTTTGCAGTGTAGCGGTTGTTGAACTATTGAGTTTTGGAAGAAGATTTTAGAAGAAAAATATCATGCAACAGGAAAATGTGCGAAGAGACTGATCTCCATTTTTGAGACCACTTATACGAGGGTTGGAGAGTAAATAGTGGCATTTATTTATTCACAACCGATTCAAAAGCGTTACATGTTTGTATGTGTTACTATACATCAAGGTAGTCACGACGCGTGTGTAGAACCCGTTGACAGAGATATGGAAAGCGTAGCATACCTTTTGCACAGCCTGTTGTTTTGATGGTGCGAACGGAGCGGTCTACTGCTGGTCGAATCTCTGGAACAGTTCTGAAGCAAATGCCACGAAGTGGTTCCTTCATCTTCGGGATCAAATCAAAGTGACAAGGACTTAAGGCCGGGAAGTATGGTGGATGGTGCAGTACTTCCCATCCCAGGCCCATCGACCGAAAAGAGCAGCAACAGCTTGTGCTGTATGCGCCCGCGCATTGTCTTGCAAAATGATAGTCTCGCGTCAATCACTGTCCACTAACGCGGCAACAGTCTGCACTTCTTCAGAGACGCCACGACGACCTGCCCGATGCATGTCTGCCACAGTTTGCCGGCCTTCGTTGAAGGCTTTTACCCAACGTGCCACTGTACCGCACGGCGACGCCGAATCCTCGCCCGCCTCCTGAAGATCTTGATGACACTGTCGTGCTGTACGACCTCTGGCATACTCAATCTTGATCCAATTCTGTTCATTCTCCTTCGAAAACATAGTGACACCGTTACGTGAGACCGCTCGCTCATAAATGACTGTTTCCCTCGATTGTACGCACGCAAGTGACGTGGGACGGGCGAGTCAATTTACTCGCAGATAAGGTACCTATGTTAACAACGTGTGTTACCAACTACAATGGTAGATTCCATTGCACTGTGTACAGTGTTTCAACTATTTAAGTTGCATCCTTCGTATTTCTATTTTCTGATGACACCAGCTTGGGAGTAAAAGGTGTTTGTAATATCGACACAGTATCAAATAATGTTGGTGACCTGATTCTAACTCCTCAACACTTTTTGGAACTGCTGACCTACACTTCTGAAAATTCCAGGAGAGGATTTAATCGGGATGCCCACTGGCTTCCCACTGCAGTACCCCCACTGAAAATAAATAAAATAAAAATCTCACACTGTACTACTCCCCCCCCCCCCTTACGCACAAACGTATGGCAGAGCCCACTATTCTCACTCATGGCAAAATTTTAAAGTTACTGAATACTAAACTAAAGGTGAGTGTTTTCTAATTTATGACATTGCACAAAAACGATTTTACGAATGAAGTACAGTAATCAAAAATTTACTCTCTACTATCTGTAAACCCGGCGTTGCCCGGGTATTTATTTATTCTACACTCTCTTAGTCCATCTCCCCTTCCCTCCTCTCTCTGAATCCATCTCTTTCCCTCCCATCTCTCTGTTCGTTTCCACCTTTCTCTCTCTCGGCAAAGTATTTTGCAAGGCACCCTCTGTCATCTGCCATACAAACATATATGTACCCAGTGACCTTCCTCTTGGTTCAAAGATAATGTGTGCAAAAATTCATCACTATCAGAGCAAAATTGTGTATTTTGTCAAAGTCTGAAAGTTAAGTACCCTTCGCCATACACCGAACGAAATTTGATACAGCCAGTGACATTCCTCTTTTTTTAAGGTCAAGTGTGCAAAATTTCATCAATATTAGAACAAAATTATATATTTGTATGCAATAAAAACACAAGAGTAACAATGAAAGACGCACTTAGATGTACAGAAATTTTCCATTTTTATTTCATACAACCCTTGTTCTGAGAATAACGAAAACATCTAAAAAGGATCTGTAAATCGGTCGAGCCGTTGTGAAGTTATGGCGCGACCAAGGTATTTAAGGGTCCATTTTTATGTTGCAAGGTACCCTCCCTCATGCACTGTATGAAACTTTAGGTAGACGGTGACCTTCCTCTTGTTCTGAAGGTCAAGCATGTAAAATTTCGTGAAGATCGGAATGAAACTGTAGATTTCGTCAGTCTGTAGGAAACGTATCTTCCGCCATGCACCTTAATTCTGTCCTATAGCAAAGTACTTTCTTAGCTGACGTCTTCTACCTATAAACTATATACCGGGAAAATTACAGCTTTATTGGTGCAGAATTTTTAAAGATTTAGTGTTTAGTCAGGGAGTGAGTGAGTGATCTTTCCCTTTTATATATACTGAGATTAATTAATTGAGAATCAATCCCCACCAAATAATAGTAGAACAAAAACTTCCCATAACTAGTTGTCTAAAATAAACAAGGTCAGCAGTCCATTGATAACACTAAAAAGCTGAACACCGTGAATAGACAAAGGCTATCGGATACGGTAAGCGAAAGTTACTCTACCTCTATTACAGCAAGAACTGTTAGAAACACCGGTGAAAAATTACTAATTTCAATAACTATCTACAGTGCATAGTGCACTTCAAAACATCTAAATTTAATAATTATCTACAAGACACAAACAACTTATAAGTTGCAACTGTGGCAAAAGCATTCTACTTTGGAAACAACTAGTGCAGAAACTCGAAATAAGAACAGAAAGATAAACTTGCCGACACGATAAAAGAAAAATAAAATAACACCACAACACAGAGAACGCCTTTAGTTCAGCACTTAGATACTTGAAAAGTTCAAAATGTCGACCGTTGGAACACCCAGCAGAACGACGGGCGGTCGCCGCAGCTACGTCAGTCAGCGTTTGAATGGAGACAGCTGCCTGCACATGACGCTGTAATCTCCTGGTCTGTTTCCAGCGCGCGTGCCTTACGTAGACAGGAGTTATCTTTCATAGTTTCCCACAAGTAAAAGTCCATAGGTGTTAGATCTGGCGGCCGTTCGGGAAACTCAATGGGTCCTTTTCGTCCAATCCAATGTCCCTGAAAATTGTTTTCCAGGAAAGCCGTTAGTGGCGGCGGGTGCTACGGATGACTGAAGGTTCACTGCCTTCAGAACAGGTTCTTGATAGTGCTACCCCCCCCCCCCCTCCCCCGCTCGGCGCGTCGATCTTTCGGCATCCCCCCTCCCTCTCAACGCCCAAAGAAACAATTTGGTGCACCTCTGCGAGTGGCTCCGAGAAAAAGCGCCTCCTTCTCCATTTAGATATATTTTTGTTAAGACATCTGCAAATGTCTTACCTCGGCTTGTTTGCGCTTGCTTCAACGCGAGCTGAGGCGTTGGTCTACCAAGCTTCTTTATTTCACAATTTCCTTCCAAGCTTAAAGCTGGGAAATTTGTTTCTAAAACATACTGAATGTTGTTCATTTTTCGTTTATAATAAATACCAAGAACATATGAATATGGACATGAACACCAAATCACAGTAAGTAATGATTACACTGTTAAGTGACTGTAATAAAATGAAACCGTTACGATGAAGAGAAAAGCTACTTTTGGGTCACCAAGTTGCTCTCCCCCACATCTTTTCAAATAGTTAAATGTTTGTTACAGCGAAAATTCTAAATGTCATTTAGCCTCAAAATCGCGACACATTTGCAAAAACGTCCAAAGATATGTGGCAAGTAACAAAGCAAAACCCATTGTTCTTCCCGTTTCTGTTAAAAGAAGATTGGGCTTAAAAAACTGCTTGCAGTCGGTATCAAACCCAGTACCTTCGTGAGTGCAGAGCGGTGCCGCTAACCATACGGCTTTTCTTCCTAGGTGGAGAGTAACGATTCAATTATTATTCATGATCGGCTCTTCTGGAGGCTTTTACAGTTGATGCGTCTTTAATTGATAGTTATAAGATATTTTACCAAATATGACGTGTTTCTGAGGAATCTTCAATGCGACAAAAACAAATTTGTAGGGCGTTTGTTGCCTTCATGGAGGATTTGTGCATGCGCAAGGCGAGTTGCTCAGTAGCTCCACTGTCTTGCTTCGGGATGATTCGTGTGTAACTGCCAGACCTCGAGTAGCCGGGAGCTGGTATCTACCAGCTCCAACGCCAATGTTAAACGCTGCGTTTCTCCTCGTCCCTCCCTGCCGCGGGAGCGCCCATATGCTACCTCCAGGGGGTTCAGAGGACAATTTTAACCTCAGCTGCGCATGCGCATTGCAATGCTGCGCCCACTGCCGCCTATATCCAGCTTATTTAATTTACTTTTTTTTCACTACAAGCTTTCTTCCGGAGGTTCACTGAACCAGTGAACACACAGGACGCCCTGGCACTGATCGATATCTCGATAAAGTCTGACAAAGCGTGCATACATTTTTCTGACAGACTCTGTAGTACATAGTCCATTTAAAACAACAAATAATCATTTCCAATAATGTTAAGTAAGAAATTTATATCCAGCTTATTTAATTTACTTTTTTTTTTCACTACAAGCTTTCTTCCGGAGGTTCACTGAACCAGTGAACACACAGGACGCCCTGGCACTGATCAATATCTCGATAAAGTCTGACAAAGCGTGCATACATTTTTCTGACAGACTCTGTAGTACATAGTCCATTTAAAACAACAAATAATCATTTCCAATAATGTTAAGTAAGAAATTCAATGTATAAACCCACCGAATAAGGCAGATAACCTTCCCTAAGACGGAATTCCTCTTCAGGTTCTCTGACTAAGCACGGAAATAGGCTAAACTGAAATATCCACAAGGTGATCACTAGGAAATTATTTTGATAACAGATTTACAAGAAGACGCGAAACGCTCACGCATTCCGAGTAGACGACTCTGGCCAAAACGTCGCTCATGAAAAATGAATTTTCGCCCTCGCGCGACTGGTTGGGTACTGGTGGAGGAGAAGGCAGGGATCGGCGTTACGACTGAGCTCCCAGACAATAATTAAACGTGACAATGGCTGTTAGCGGGGCTGCCACGGCATCTGGCCGTAAAATGACGACGGCGATGCTTCTCTCGCGATAAAAGCGCCGCTGGCCGCCGGCAGAAGGTTCGTAAAACAGGCGGCGGGCAGCCAACTGCTACCGCACAACGTTTGCCGTCTGACGTAATGATGATAACACGGCGGCGAAGACAGCCTAACTTACTTTCCTCTCTTACGATACTATATATTTTTCTCTTACGGTACGACATTTATTTATTTATATTCATGGAAGTGATTGTATTTTATATCCACTCCTCTTATCACTCTCAAGTCCTGGAATACTTTGTCCATCTTTTATATTTATATTACATACACGATACTGATGTACAAACGTTAGGTTAGGTCTGTGAATCTCTGTTGCACCCCGTTAATACATATTCCCGTAGCATTTTGGCAATGTGCGTGGTTGCTGCGCCTCTACCTTTTCCGAGTGAGTCCTTAAAGGGAATTTTTCCAGTTACAACATTCATATACCCCCCACTGCCACTGACATCTTTCTTATCTACACAATAAAGAACGTATGCAAGCTTTTGTGCAATATAAAGGATCCGCACTTTCTTCCATGTCAGGGTCATATGCCGGTCTAATGCTCATATAACTGTTTTAAATACTCTGATTCCAATTGTTTAATTTACACAGCTGTACGAATTTCTGGTGCTCCTGCTGTTTCAATGATATCCGTGTAATATTTAATTAGTGCCGTCTGAAGATTGTCACCCGAGTGCAGCAGCCAAAAGAATGAAGTGCATGTTTTCGGAATGACTGGACTGTAAAATGCACCAATAAGGTGGACCTTTATTTAGCACGAATTGATGGTGATGACGACGATTCGCTTGAATGGTAGAAACGCAACAGTACTCTCTTGTCTAAGCTAGCTGTATTGGCAAAAAAAGTATTTTGTGTGTCCGCCTCAAATGCAGATAGTGAACGCACTTTCAGTGCGGCAGGGAACCTGATCTCTGATAGAAGAACTCGATTCGATCTACAACGTGTCAATGATATTTTAACAGTACATTGCAATTACAATACCACCAACAAATAGTTTGGGGATAATGTTGTTACTTTTCGATGTATACTTTGTTGTACGGTAACATTCACTTTTGTGCATTGCAATGAAAACGACGTTCGTTCCGTAGTTTCTCTTTGGAACATTTACATTACTTCCAGATATTGTAGTTGGTGAAAACAACCTTTTTGTCTCGTTTGCGTTATAAAAATATTGCGGTTACATGCTACTATACAGGAATACACGTCTACAGCATAACTGATTTTAGTTCCTTTAGTTAGTGGCGGTTCGTCAGACGCAACAGCAACAGCAGCTCACACCTCAGAGCCACAGAGCCACTGCCACAGCGACTGACAAGAAAACCTACCCAAGTTTCACCCTCCGAATTTTATGAAATTTGGATATGTTATAATACATGAAAAACTGTGGGAAACGTATTTTTTTTAGCGGCGGAAAAACATATTTAAGTGGGGAAACCGTCCCTCCAAAATTGTCGCTAAAATAGAAGAATCGCGATAGCTTAGAGACTAATGAAGCGATTTTAATAATTTTTGGTATGAAAGTATCTCTTGATAAGAGATCGGCCTAGGTACATTGCAGGGGGAGTGACAATTAGGGGGACAGCTACCCCTAAAGTGACCAATTTTTTGTGCTCAAAAAATTATATTGATTTAATCGAAGATGAATCTATGAAATTTGTCTTTTATCAAAAGATACTTTCATACCAAAAATCATTAAAATCACTTCACAAGTCTCTAAGTTATCGCCATGTTTCTATTTTAGTGACAAATTTAGAGAGACCATTTCACCCCTTAAATATGCTTCTCCGTGTCCCATACTTTTTCATGTATTACAACATATGCAAATTTCATAAAAATCGGAGAGTGACACTAGGGTAGGTTTCATTGTGAGCACAGCGGCAGCACTACGCTGTGCTGCCTGTGCCCGCCCAGCCCCACGTAACCTCGTTCGAGTGTCAACACGCACGCTGCGAGCGCAACACACTCGGCGCGCCACCGCCGAGCGTTGCGCACTCGACCGAGTATGAGCTAGAGGTCTGCACCTCGCTCGGCTGCTCGCTCGAATCGCGTGATACATGTCGTTCTATGACAGTCCGACAGATGTCGGTCCTGCAGCTTGCGGCAAGGTGTGTGGCTGCGCTTGACTTCCTCCACGCTCGTTCGAGCGGGGCACGCTCTACCGGCCCGACCGTCCACACTGCCCGCTCGCCACTCGGTCGCCCACCGCAGCTTCACTCGAGTCCAAGGCGAGGTCAGGAGCAAACTAAACGCTAGAGAATACATCCTGACCTCGAAATTTGGAATTGTTTCCTTTCCCGTGTGCTTCGAAAGCTGTTCTCTCGATCCACTTAAACTAGACATTCAGTTTCGCATTTTGTACTTTACCATACAAGTTATTATACGTGATTAGTTCTTGTTCCCATTTTGTGGACTGTTAGTGCCAGTTTAGTGGTAGGTCTAACTTGCCGTCTTAACGAGGAAATGATTGTATTTAATGTCCATTCCTCTCGTCACTCTCAATTCCTGGAATACTTTGTGCATCTTTTATATTGATATTAAATACTCCTATATTGATGTACACCCGTTAGATTAGGTTTGTGCATCTCTCTCTCTCTCTCTCTCTCTCTCTCTCTCTCTCTCTCTCTCTCTCTCTTGTTGCACACCGTTAATATATATTCCCGTAGCATTTTGGCACTGTCCGTGGTTGCTGCGCCTCTACCTTTTCCAAGTTAGTCCTTAAAGGGAATTTTTCTAATTGCAGGATTCATAAAACTCCACTGCCAATGTCGTCTTTCTTACCTACATAATAAAGAACACATGCAAGCTTTTGTACAATATATAGGATCCGCCCTTTCTTCCGTCGTCATATGCTGGTTTAATGCTCATATATCCAGTACCTCCTTTAAATCCTCATATTCCAATTGTTTAGTTTACACAGTTGTACGACTTTATGGTGTTCCTTGCGTTTCAGTGATATCAGTTTTATATTTATTTAGGGCCGTCTGAAGAATGTCACCCGGGTGCACAAGCCAAAAGAATGAACTGCAGGTTTTCGGAATGGCGGGATAAGAGATTGGCCTAGGTACATTGCAGGGGAAGTGACAATTAGGGGGACAGCTACCCCTAAAGTGACAAATTTTTATGCTCAAAAATTGTTTTGATTTAATCGAAGTTGAATCTATGAAATTTGTCTTATATCAAAAGATACTTTCATACCAAAAATCATTAAAAGCGCTTCACTAATCTCTAAGTTATTGCCATTTTTCTATTTTAGCCCTAATTTTGGAGGGACCGTTTCACCTCTTAAATAAGTTTTCCGCCGCTAAAAAAATTACGTGTCCCGTAGGTTTTCAAGTATGATATGCAAATTTCATTAAAATCGGAGAGTGACTTGGGTAGGTTTCCTTGTGAGTACAGCAGCAACACTACGCTGTGCAGTCTCTGCCCCACGCAGCCTCGTTCGAGTGTCAACACGCTCTCTCCGAGCGTACACACTCGCCGCGTCACCGCCGAGCGTTGCGCACTCGAGCGAGTACGAGCGAGCGAAAACGGCGATTTGCAGACCTCTAGTACGAGCGAGCGAAACCGGCGATTTGCAGACCTCTAACACCTACCACTAAACAGGCACTAACAGTACACAAAATGGGAACAAAAAAGAAAGAAAGATCCTGGAAAACTCAGTTAGTAAATGATCTTAGCACAGAAACTTTATATTAATCCTGTATCCTGTATGGTAAAGTACAAAATGTGAAATTGAATAGCTAGCCGACTGCAGTGGCCGAGCGATCTGATGCACCCCAGTCACAGTCTGCACGGCCGCTAGGGCCGGGGGTTCGAATCCCCTCTTGGGCATGGTTGTTTGTGGCGTCTTTAGTATAAGCTAGTTGATAAGTAGTTTGTAAGTTTAGGGACTGATGACCCCGCAGTTAAGTCCCATAAGACTTACAAACATTTCAACATTTTTTGAATAGCTAGTTCAACTGGATCGAGAGAACAGCTTTCGAAGCATCCAGGAAATGAAACAATACCAAATTTCGCAGTCAGGATGTATTTTCTAGCGTCTAGTTTGCTCCCGACACTCGCCTTGGACTCGAGTGGCGCTGCGCTGGGCGACCGAGTGGCGAGCGGGCAGTGTGGACGGTCGGGCCAGTCGAGCGTACCCCGCTCGAACGAGCGAGGAGGAAGTCGAGCGCAGCCACACGCCTTGTCGCAAACTGCAGTACCGACACCTGCCGGACTGTCATAGAACGACATGTATCACGCGATTCGAGCGAGCAACCGAGCGAGGTGCAGATCTCTATTAACAATCATACAACGTACCTCTGAGAAACTGATAGAAACACACAATGGAGAGACAGAACACTGTCATCGTTATCCAATTTTTATTACATACTAGCTGAAAACCTAGCTTTGCCAAGGTATTTATTTATTATAAGTGCAATATTCAAACAAAGAAAGATAGTATAATCAAAATACAAATTACATATAAAATGCATACGATCTCATATTTATTGAGTTGTATGTTGTACAATGGTATAATTTTTCAAGTCTGCATTCATTTGTATAAGTGCTATATATCTCTAAAATCTGTTGCAAATACAGTAAAAAAGAAATATATTATAACTTGGTGCATGATGGGGTGATTTTCCGTAAACGTTACTGTTTATGTGCTCATATCTCATGGACTACGTGTTGTAATGTGATACAATGTCGAAGGTATATTCAGCTGTATGTGTGTATACTGTCTGTAAAATTTCCTATAGCTACAATTAGTAGTGTAGAAGTTGTTAATTGTAACATCATATCAAATGCCGTAGTTTTAGTCCATGAACAGTGGAAAAGTAGTAAGCGAGACACTATTTTCCTTTCAGTATTTTGATGTGGTTATCAGCGAGAAAAAGTTTAATAAACATTTGAGATTATGTTTAAAGTTTGTTACAAGTCGCTAAGAACTGTCATTCTCATATCATATATTTATAAAGTTTCGTCGCATTATGTGGCAGTTTCTTGCAACTCTTATTGTTTATGGCGTTATATCTCCTGAACCATGTGTCATATGTGGTTCGTAGTCCTCCAGCAATTGTTATCTCATGTAAGGAATACGTGTAACAAATTTGGTTGAAATCGGGCCATTGGTTTAGGAGAAAGTGAGCAACATTGTTGTTTAATGCAGCAGTTTTCCATGCAACTCATTGTTTATGACAGCATATTTCGTGAATTATGTGTTGAACGTAATTCTTACACTTAAGGCGACCGTCCTCATGGATTGAGGCTTACGTGTGCAAAATTTCATAAAGATTGGAACAAAACTGTAGATTTGTATGCAACATGTACACACAAAGATACAGCCACTGTGCTTTATATATAAAGAAGATATTGTATACACCACTCCCACCACACAGAAATTATCCATAGTAGCAACAGTCTACAGTATTATTAACCTTCCAGACCAATTTAACTTAACCTTGTTTCAAATGGACCAATTTAACTTAACCTTGTTTCAAATGTTTGTATAGCTTATGGGACTTAACTACAGGGTCATCAGTCCCTAAACTTACAAACTACTTATGAACTAGCTAATACTAAGGACAGCACAAATATCCATGCCCGAGGGGGGATTCGAACCCCCGACCGTAGTGGCCGTGCAGACCGTGACTGGAGCGCCTCAGTCCCCTCGGCCACCGCAGCCAGCACTTAACCTTGTAGAATACATACTGTATCATATCATTCCATTACAAATGCATTACCGCATATCGATAACATTGCAAAAGCAGTATAAGGTATCTTATGATGCCAACAGACAACTCGAAAGAGCCATTACACGCAACAACGAAGGATAAAGGATCTGTCAACGGAAGAAGATTCTCAGATTTCTTGTATTCGCAACCAACTACACAAAAAATTGTGCTGAGGTATGTAAAACATAAAATGCAACAGACCAACCTTGTAAGGTGTCAATTTTTCCTCATTGTCATTTACTGCATATTCTGACCTTAGAATCACATTCTACTCATCAAGACAAGTCATTCGAATATAAACTCGATGAGGTACGGGCATTTTTAAGGATAATAATTACAGTTTAATATGTAAATTACGAGATCATGTCACAAGTGCAATAAGATAATCGAGGCTGGAGCTTACTCATTGAAGACATACCCGAGCAGCACTTGTATTTCCGGAAGCGTGGCTAGGCGCCCGAGAGGCAGCGGCCGGTGAGAAGAGGCAGTTGGGCAAAGGGTCCCCACTCCACTGTGTCGCCCCGGGTGGCCTTTGAGGCGAAAGCCACTTAAAAATCCCTCTTCCACCTCAGGGAAATACGGACGCTTCAAACACTTTTAAAAGCAACACAATACTGTTCAGAACAAAAGATGTTTACTCGAAACTTTTAGCCGGATGCAGAAAGCCGAACAGAATTCACACACAAATTCCATCTGGCGCTATTAAGTCGGAAAGGAGGCATCTGAACGAGACATTAGCCAACTCACTATTGGCCAGCGAGACATGTGGCGTTTTAAGACGCATCATCAGACCATCAGGTGAGCCACTGGCATGGAAGCGTCAGAGTCACCGGCGGATATATACAAGTAGAACGAGCGAAATTAACACACTCTCGCCCGCGCCGTCTGTGTGTGTGCACGCAAGCAAGCGGCGCAACTCTCTTGCAGCGATTTCTTGTTTGGAGAGGTAATAAAGACCCTGTACTGTACTGAATTGCAAGGCACCTCTGTCTTGGTAAATCTGTAGTGGAAAATACAAAGGTTACGAAGTGTTCATAGTGTTGTCCGAGATACTTATCTGGTGTGAACATAGAGTGAATTAGATAATGTGCGCGCATTTTTGAGTGGCAACATGGTGGGTTAGTCTGAGCCTGATGTACCACGCCAGTATGCAGGGTATTACAAAACGGACGCAGCATCTCATTGGCCGGAGCTGAAAGTTTCGGTCTGTCCATAGTCACTCGTCACCTGTAGCACCACTAGCGTCCCTAACGGAGAGAAAGTCTGTCTTAACCTACAGGGTGTTACAAAAAGGTACGGCCAAACTTTCAGGAAACATTCCTCACACACAAAGAAAGAAAATATGTTATGTGGACTTGTGTCCGGAAACGCTTAATTTCCATGTTAGACCTCATTTTATTACTTCTCTTCAAATCACATTAATCATGGAATGGAAACACACAGCAACAGAACGTACCAGCGTGACGTCAAACACCTTGTTACAGGAAATGTTCAAAATGTCCTCCGTTAGCGAGGATACATGCATCCACCCTCCGTCACATGGAATCCCTGATGCGCTGATACACCCCTGGAGAATGGCGTATTGTATCACAGCCATCCACAATAAAAGCACGAAGAGTCTCTACATTTAGTACCGGGGTTGTGTAGACGACAGCTTTCAAATGCCCCCATAAATGAAAATAAAGAAGGTTGAGGTCAGGAGAGCGAGGAGGCCATGGAATTGGTCCGCCTCTACCAATACATCGGTCACCGAATCTGTTGTTGAGAAGCGTACGAACACGTTGACTAACATGTGCAGGAGCTCCATCGTGCATGAACCACATGTTGTGTTCTACTTGTAAAGGCACATGTTCTAGCAGCACAGATAGAGTATCCCGTATGAAATCATGATACCATGCTCCAGTGGGCGTAGGTGGAAGAACATGAGGCCCAATCAAGACATCACCAACAATTCCTGCCCAAACGTTCACAAAAAATCTGTGTTGATGACGTGATTGCACAATTGCTTGCGGATTCTCGTCAGCCTACACATGTTGATTGTGAAAATTTACAATTTGATCACGTTGGAATGAAGCCTCACCCGTAAATAGAACATCTGCACTGAAATGAGGAGTGACACATTGTTGGATGAACCATTCGCAGAAGTTTACCCGTGGAGGCCAATGAGCAGCTGATATGCCTGCACACGCTGTACATGGTACAGAAACAACTGGTTCTCCCGTAGCACTCTCCATATAGTGACATGGTCAACGTTACCTTGTACAGCAGCAACTTTTCTGACGCTGACATTAAGGTTATCGTCAACTGCACGAAGAATTGCCTCGTCCATTGCAGGTGTCCTCATCGTTTTAGGTCTTCCCCAGTCGCGAGTCATAGGCTGGAATGTTCCGTGCTCCCTAAGACGGCGATCAATTGCTTCGAACGTTTTCCTGTCGGGACACCTTCGTTCTGGAAATCTGTCTCGATAAAAACGTACTGCGCCACGTCTATTGCCCCTTGCTAATCCATACATCAAATGGGCATCTGCCAACTCGGCATTTGTAAACATTGCACTGACTGCAAAACCACGTTCGTGATTAACACTAACCAGGTTGATGCTACGTACTGATGTGCTTGATACTAGTACTGTAGAGCAATGAGTCGCATGTCAACACAAGCACTGAAGTCAACATTACCTTGCTTCAATTGGGCCAACTGGCGGTGAATCGAGGAAGTACAGTACATACTAAAGAAACAATTGGGTATTTTGACAATTGTCTTCACGAATTAATTACAATTTACATTTAAAGAGAAATACTAAAATGAGCTCTAACATGGAAATTAAGCGTTTCCGGACACATGTCCACCTAACATATTTTCTTTCTTTGTGTGTGAGGAATATTTCCTAAAAGTTTGGCCGTACCTTTTTGCAACACCCTGTATAGCGAGACTAGGATTTACAGGCCGTTCTTGACTTCATCAAGACACAGGGAGCCGGTCGCGGTAGCCGAGGGGACTGAGGCGCTTCAGTCACGGTCTGCACGGCCACTACGGTCGGGGGTTCCAATCCCCCCTTGGGCATGGATATTTGTGCCGTCCTTAGTCTTAGGTAGTTCATAAGTAGTTTGTAAGCTTAGGGACTGATGACCCCGTAGTTAAGTCCCATAAGTTCTACAAACATTTGAACATTTGAAGACACAGGGAAAGTGCGATTGGTGGTAGTCGAACAAGACAAAAAGATTTAGTTTCGATTTCAGCAAAGACGCAGCTAGCAGCTGTTGGTGCAGTTAACGATATTGTATGCAAACGCTTTAGATGAACTCCATATAATAACAAATACATTTTTTAACATAGCGTAAAATTTGTGACATCGCGACAGCCTTGCTCGTAAACTGAGTTAATCTAAAGTGAAGCAGGCGCGGTTCGTCAGCCATTCTACTGACTTCATTTTATTTTTAAATTGTGTATACATTTCCTCAAAGTTTAATCTATCCAATTAACCCATCCGGAACGTGGAAATATAAATTCAATTTGTTTCTTCATCAACTTGAGTCTTCTTGAAAAATATTGAAATTAATAAAAAATCACAATCAGTTATTATTTCAGTAATTAGCGACATCACTTTAGTAACTGAACTGCCCCTCACTAATTACACTTCGTTAATTTTAAGATTTTTCTTACAGGAGATATCATCTACGTCTTTCTTTGCGTAAGTGATAATGTTTCGCCGATTGTAGGTAGACAAGGAGCCTCTTTCTGAATTCTGCATGACATGCTGTTCATGTCTTCCTTGCAGGAGCCCGGGGTACATTAAAGTCAGGTTTTGCTTTGTGCACTACAAATAGTTGGAATAGAAGTATCGAAATTACAGCAGCATAGTTCACGTCAGAACCACCATCTCTTTTTAGGGTAAATCAAGTTACTGAACACAAAAATTCACATCACAACCAGCGAATCTTGTCCAAGTACGACTCTGGTTTGTTCTCCAAATTATGCTTTTGAGTGATATTTCTAGGCGAAATACCAAATAACCCCCATATGAAAGGTACAACATGTACTTCGATTCTAGATGCACCCTACGGGGTGTGCGCTATAGAGACATGTCGATCATATGGCAAAGTATGGCTCCTTACATATAACTGTTAGTTATTTAAATTGAATAGTACGGTGCTTCACTATGCCATGTGATCGATCGGTCTCTCCACCACACGCCCCGAAGAATACATCTAGAATCAAAGGATGTACTGTACCTCTCGTGTCAACGTTGCTGTTACCCATACAGCTTCCTTCCAGGCGAAAGTCATGTGCGAATACTACGTACTCGCACATTTCCATTTTGTTAAAAATCCTCCCTGCTAAGTCTTATGGGATGTCCAAAGTCTGGAGACAGAAGTCACCTACACGAAGCTGTTGTAATATAGATGGGAGCTCCTCCATTACAACATGTAGTTTAATATTGGCTAGCTCCACTTTATAAGGTATAGCCACCGGATTTGCAATTTTCCTCGAAATGTTATCCGGTGCCTCCTTGCCAAGTTTCCCCAGTATTCCTCGTGTTGTAACAACGCTTCTGCCAAGTAGGAGAAATGGTAACTTCGCCTTATCTCCATGGCAAGTAGTGACGAATTTGTCGATTTTATTATGGAGATATAAGTTAAAATATCAGCGCAACATTCATCAGGGACCGCCTGAATATTACAATGTTGGTTTGACGAAATATCGTGGAGAAACTATGACGTGACCCAGCCGAACATGTGGGAATAATATTCTTTAAATTTCCTTTATCCTCAGTTCTGTTTATTATTTCCTCATTAGTAACGCAATCTACCCACCTAATCTTCAGCAATCTTCTATAGCGCCACATTTCAAAATTTTCTATCCTCTATCTGCCTGGACTATTTATCGTCTATGTTTCTCTACTGTACAAAGCAAAACTTCACATAAATGCTTCCAGAAAAGATGTTAACAAATTATATTTTTCTTCCCATTGGCATTCTGCATTTTTTATCCTCTGTACTGCAACCATCGAATGTTCGTTTACTGCCCAAGTACCAAAATTCACCTACCACCTTAATTGTTTCGTTATCTAATGTAATTCCTTCGGCATCACTTTATTTTCTTAGACTACATTCCATTACCCTTGTTTTGTTCTTGTTAATTTTCACGTTATATCCTCCTTTCCGCTCAGTTGCTATTCCAGGTACTTTACTATCTCTGATAGCATGACAATGTCATCAGCGAAACACAATACTTTTATTTCTTCACCTTGAACTTTAATGCCTTCTCCAAATTTCTCCTTGCTTTCCTTCACAGTTTGCTCAATGTACAGATACAATAATATAGGGGAAAGGTTACAGGCCTGCCTTATTCCCTTCTCAACGTCTGCCTCCCTTTCATACCCTTCGACTCTTTATAACTGCAATATGGTAGAATTTGAAAGAGTGTATTCCAATTAACCTTTTCCCAGATCTACAAAGCTAGAAGTGAGTATTGCCTTACGTGTTCCTATATTTCTCCTAAATCCAAACTGATCTTCCCCGGGGTTGGCTTTTACTAGCTTTTCCATTCTTATACAAATAATTCGTGTTAAAATTTTACAACCAAAATTTCTTAAACTGATAGTTCTATAATTTTTACACCCGTCTGCGCCTGATTTCTTTCGAATGGGGATTATTACATTTTTCTTGAAGTCTAAGAGTGTTTCCCCTGTCTCATACATCTGAGTGAATGTCGTATACTCCAGGAGCCTTGTATCGACTTAGGTCTTTCAGGGCTCTGTCAAATTCTTCCCTCAGTATAGTTTCTCCTATCTCTTCTTCATCTACTTCCCCTTCCTTTTCTTTTACTATTACCGGTTTACATCATACATTTTTTTCAGTCCCCTCGTCGGCATAGCTAGTTGGCGTATAAACTTGTCGGTGTTGGATTCGTGTAGTATTTTACCGGTATTCCTATTTTCTTATTTACTATTAGATCTACTCCTGCGATACCCCCAACTTATTTTGTATTTATAATCCTGTACTCATCTGACCAGAAATCCTATAACTATTCATCTTTCCATTGAACTTAACTAATCTCCACTATATCTAACTTAAACGTATCCATTTCCATTTTTAAATTTTTTAATCTTCCTACCCGATTAACGGATCTAACATTCCACAAACCGTAGAATTTCACTCTTGTCTTTCCTGATGACGACATTCTCCTGAATAGACCTCCGGAATATTTTAACAATGAAGATGCCGTCATCATATACAGCAGAGCGCATGGTCTCGGAAATATTAACGGCTGTAGTTTCCCCTTGTTTTTAGTCGTTCGCAGTAACTGTCTGGCAAACCACATTAGGTGACATTAGATCGCCATCTCAGTCAATCATCCAGAATGGCTACTGACCCTCTTCAGGAACCACACGTTTGTCTGGTCTCTCCACAGATACCCCTCCGCTGTTGTTGCACCTATGGTCCGGCTATCTGTATCATTAAGGGGCGCAAGCCACCCCACCTTGCCAATGTCTGTGGTTCATGAGGGTAGTTAATACGTTTATCGATTAGTAGAATTGCAGATTATACTTTACGTTACTTGTAGGTAACGCAGGTTTATCCAAGTCAAGCTGTTGCATAGTAGTCCCAAGTTGAGGGCCTCAAGCGTTGTCTGCACTTTAGTGCCAATATGCAGGGTCGTATTTAAGGCAAGAGCAATGTGTGCAACCGTACATGGCGCCGAAATTGTAGGGGCGGCAAAATTTTCACATTTTAAACCTATAAATTTAATCGTCATTGAATCAGATCACACTAATTTATTGGGAAAGTATTCAAAAAATTTTATACCTGTCATTCCATTCGTCTCTTACTACCAGAATACTTCTCTAGTGTCTTCCATGGACGAGTGAATTAATCTCATAGCCTACAGTAACCCTACACTCTCTCCATGTAACCTGCAGCCTACTATTTCTGGGATGCGCTTCTATTTTTCACCCATTCGTGGTTATGTTGCCACCATACACAACACAACACAGCTTCGCAGGGTTCTCAACTTGAAAGATACGTGTTTTGAGTATTATCTGGTCTTAATGAATTTTGTCCTATTGTATTTAATATGAATAAAGGATTTCTGTTTCCAACACTACATAACATTTTCTTCATTTATAACCTAGTTTAATCAGCGCTACACATCGAAAGAAAGCTGAAGAAAAAGAGAAACAGTGTCTAAATTTTACGAAAAATACCGTGACTGTACTTTTATTTGGAAAACTAACAGTGAACCATGTGGTTCTGAAAATTCAGGTCGCGGTTCAAAACTGTAACAACGAGCAGTATAGCTCTGTATATACAGGATTGTTAAAAAAAGGAAACAGACTTCAAATGTGTACAGAAATAGTTTACTAATAACAGAAAAGGTCAAATTTATATGAATTCAATATGAGTACCACGTGTGACACGACGAATATTAAAAAGGTGGCTCATATCTAAGCATCATAAAGCAGGTGGTCTATCGTTATCGGCTTTACAGCTTCAAAAATTCGACTTTTAAGATTATCAGGCTTGGAGGGTGGATAAAAAGGCAGTTTTTTTGTAACCTTACAAATAGAAGTTACGACGTGTGAGATAACCAGTGATGATAATCTGTTCCTTCTAGTCTAATCCAACCTCTTGGAGTGGGGCCATTCGGATAACGCTGGACGTGCGTAGAGAAATGAGGCGGTGCATTATCTTGGATGAAGTTAAATTCGTCATATTTTTCCTAGTTGAGAAAGTAAACAGTTTTGAAGTATGACTAGATAGGTATGTTCTGTCTTTCTCCACGAAACAGAAAGGTCTATAACTTTGTTTACAGATACGGCATGGTGAATCTCTTGCATGTTTTTATCCCTCCTATGGCTACTATTCTGGAGGCTGTGACACTGAAATATTGAACTGTCACTTCGGTAATCAGAGACCATCTGCTTCGTGTTTGCCAATAAATGAGCCACCGTTTCGATATTTCCAGTGTATTACAAGGTACCCATGTTCAATACACGAATATTTCACCTTTTCTCTTTCCAAGCACGTTACTATCTTTTGTTGATTCGAAGCAATGAACGTTCGACATCTTCTTTTTGAATAGCCCTGTATTGGTCGTATGCTGTGTCGAGTATGATGCTGAATCTCTGGTAAAGAAGTTATCGAAGTGTAGTATTTAATATTTTTTAAAATAGACTTGGGCATGTGTTTTAAATTATCTTAATTACCGATACTTTAAAAAGCTCAAAAGTGAAGTTTATGATTATCAGATTTTTGTTGATAGTTCGTAAACAAACAGCAATGCTGGTTCCACTTTGCCGAGCACCTTAAATCGTGCGGCCATCAGCCATCAACTATGAAGAATTTATGTGTACTCCACAACGCCCGCAAAGGGGAAAACTCGACCTTTTGGAAGAAATAAAAATTGTCAAACATTCAAATGGGGAAAGGCAGTTTGTTGAACGAGCAGTTGGTTAGTAAAAACCAAACTTACTATGAAATCATGGCACCCAGTATATTATTCTGTAAGAGTACACCTGTCGCTGTATCTTACAGTCTGATTTAACGTAATGTATATATTGTCTTAAATTTGTTTATTTCATGTATTTTTATTTCTTGTAAATATATTTCTTATGTAACGACATTTCCTATATTGATCTATTTGGTGTAAACATGTACTGTATGTGTAAACCAGCATGAATGCACGGACATTCTTATGCTGTAAGTTGGCAATGCGCCAGAGAAAATGTTGAACCTGTTGTAAAGACTGTCTTTGGTACAGAAGTAGTAGCTGTGAGTGTCGCGCTGCTGAAGCAGTCGCGGAGCGGACTCGCTATAGTAAACACATAAATGTTTTGTTGATGGTGCAGAGGCACGGTAGGCGCAGTGTGGCGCGAGTTTAATGCAATTGCAATAAGCCTGAGAGACGTACTGTGTAATGTATTGAAGGAAGTGCGAAATGAGTTTATTTATACTCGAAAGTGATCAGTGTAATCTTTTTTCATCTGTGAAAGAAAAGTAATTGTTTGGTTATCAAGTCTATTGTCACCGAGAGTGATCGTTGTTGTAATAACGGAGATTAGAAGGTGTATCGAGGTGATATCAATGCATGGAGATTTCAGCCAGACGAGCTGAACAAAGAGTTGTCGATAAAAATAATTTGAACCAACAGTAAGAGTACCTATTGTAATCATATCTGTCTTGTATGGATTTCACGACGAAGACGACGAAAGCAGATGAGTACTTTTGTAAAATTTTATTTTGTATGCATGTAAATGTAGTGTCAACCCAATCAGAATTTTGGTTCAATTATACATGACTTATTTTGAAACCAGTCTTAATTTTGTAAGTAGTTGTAGTCACCCCATTATCACCATTATTAGATTATGTTGATTGTGCAAGCCTGTACATTGACTAACAAGTTCAATCATTTTCAAAGTAATTACGACCAGTTTTAAAGAAATTGCTAGACGAGTTAAAGAATTGCTAAACGTGTTACAACCACAGAGAATAGTAATTAAAGTGCAGTGCTGATCTAAGTTTTGCAACCAATTATTAAGCCAAAGATTTTAACTTGCAAGAGAGTTTGCAAATAAAGTAAAGTTGGTTTCATTTATGTAGAAAGTAACCAGGCTAACAGTAGTCAAAGTTTTGTAGTTGATTAACCAGACTTGACGGAAGTAATTTTTTTATGAAATACGTTAAATGCCAAACTCTGCTCAGCCAGTTATACGCGTACGCTACCCAGGCCCTGGAACCAATTGGAAAAAAAAGAAGAAAGTTCACGTAAAGTTTTATAAGGAACTTGAATGCTTTAAACAATATTATCAAAATTATTGGGAACTTAGACTGTAGTATTTGTGAAGCTCATTGCACCACGGAGTTTCAATGTACTGAGCTATTAGTTCAAGTTCAAGTGTTTGTAAATTATATGGAACTTAACTACGGGGTCATCAGTCCCTAAACTTACAAACTACTTACAAACTAGCTAATACTGAGGACGGCACAAATATCCATGCCCGAGGGGGGATTCGAACCCCCGACCGTAGTGACCGTGCAGAACGTGACTGGAGCGACTCAGTCCCCTCGGCCACCGCGGCCGGCTACTGAGCTCTTATCATTGCAATCAGAGTCTATCTGCTATTACGATTCTGATTATAACACGAACACGCCATCACCACTACATGAATTCTGACACGTTTATTAGTGAAGTTGTGCCGTTTCTCGAATCGTAAGATGTGCTAGTTGGAGGCTGTAGTCAATGCTAAGTCAGATAGGACCAAGCTTAATTAATTACCACAGTGACTGTTTCAAGTTAATTAATATCATTTTTTATTCAAAATTTTAATTTTCACTGCAAAAGTGTTGTTACGACCCATTAGTTGTGATTTGCTGCAACATTCAATAACGAAATTATTATTACTAGAATATATTATTACGCATTCTGAATAATGAGATTTTTTGACGACCTCCAACAGGTAATCTTCTTACAATTCCACAATCTATATTTTTGTTTTTAGACTGATACCATCCACTTATACCCTATTATATAAGTGATTAACCCGTTTATTGACTGTACCAGATGGTGCGGCCTCCCGCGTCGGAGGTTCGAATCCTCCCTCGGGGAGGGTCGTTTGTGTTGTCTTTAGTATAACTTAGTACATAAGTAGTTTGTAAGTTTAGGGACTGATAACACCGCAGTTAAGTCCCATAATCTTTACAAGCATTTGAACATTTTTGAATCGTACCAGCTGTCACGACTACTTCATCTACTCCATTATTGGATATCTTATATTATAAGTGTCATACGATCCCAGCTACTTCTCACTTTGTAAGTGTTAAACCTATTTCCCTGTAACTGCACTAGCTTTTACTAGTACTTCATATTTTCATAGCTTCATGGGTTTTATGAATTTGCAATTTCTGTAATGTTAACCTGTATTCCTTTTAATTGCATCTCTTGTGACTAGTATTTTACTATTTTAGACACTTGTTTTTCCTAGCTTTTTACTATTTTATGGCTGTTTATTTATATGCAAGTGCACAAAGAAATTCTGCTTACGGTTATAACAGCTTGCAGCTACTCCCTGATTGCTTTTGCATTATTTTAATTTCATGTCTTTTTCATTGTTCTAATGACATTAAAGTTATGTCGTTGGTGCTCTTAACTACGCCGGTGAACAACGCCATCCATCTGCCCACAATGATGGTCACTAAACCATTTGAGCGAACGGTTTTATGTCTGTTTTGGCCCGCAACGAGGTCGGAAACCATCACCGGCCGCATTCTATCTGCCCACTCTGTGCTGCGCGCAACACGTGTTTTGTCTCGCCTAACTTAAGTCACTCCATTTTTGTCATGATGTCGCGCATTCATATTTAGCAGCTTGGTAATATCACTTCACATATGCCTGCTTTCTCCTATTTAAGCCAAAATTAAAAAAAAAATTAAAACAACCATGACGATAGGTTTTCTTCCTAGATGGTTTATTTTACGATGGTAAATAGCTCACCAAATATTTCCTAAGTTTATTCTCTTTTGTTTTCAGTAAATTCAGTTATGGTTCGTACAGCATAGAACTAAGCCATAGATGGTAATCCCGTTCCCCACCTCCAGAGTTGTTATTTTCTCATAACTGTTAAAGTTTTTGAACATATATGTAGTATGCACCACGTCATAAATTCTTTTTACCTTCAGATAATCTAATGATACCTCAAAAGGGCGAAACACGTAAGTGAAATAAAGAAAAATTTTGCAACTGAGACTGACTTTTGAGATAGAAACAGGAATGCTGAAATATTGGAAGGGAGGATGGGGGATGTAATGTAAATTCTTGCCCAGGGGCGTTGCGCATTCCATATACGGCCCTGCTAGTACAAACCAATGCAATGGCGAACTTGAACAATGTATTATTTCTGGACAACACAGATTATCTCGCGTGCCGCTTAGTGACTATTTAAGGCTGAACATAAAGACAGTAGGTGCCGACAGTTAATGAACGAGCGAGCAGACGGTTGCAGGCAAGCGACCGTAACAGCAGACGCAGCAGTGACTTAGAGCTGCATTCACTGCACACGTTTGTGGCCTAGACGCACACCAGCAGCCCTCGATATCACCATACTTAATCACTGGACTTGCCGAACCACTGTACGCTGCACAGCACACAGGTCGCTTTGCTGTTCTTCGCGTAGAGAGCGCGGAGCAAATAAATGAACAGAGGCCATAGTTGTCTCCCAAAGCGTTCTTGTTGTTATATTCCTTACGTTGGTGAACAATGAGGGCAACAGACTCGATTTGCTCCCCATGTTCGACATTATTTCTTTAAAATTATGTATATAATTATTTCAATAAGAACATTGTTTTCCTCCAAAGGGGAAACACCTGTCCACCTCCATAATCATCTCTTACAGACGGAATGCTTCGTTACTGTAATATTTAAATTTCTTTAATTTCCTCCCTTAGTTTAACCTAATGATAATTCCTAACCCATGAGTAATAATGAATAGGTGACACAAGTAACCTCTACCCAACCACTTATCACAATTAAAGTCCATTTGGTTTCTCTTAGTATTTATTTTACACTGTCCCACACTCTATTACGTTTCGAAGTATTGCACTTAAGTAATAAAACATCCTTAGGTTTCAAGCTGTGTGAAATGGTTAGTTGCACACAAGCTTTCGGCAGAGATCTCCTCTTCCATTGTCAAGTGGTTGGCTATCGTGTAGATGTCGCGGCCGTGCTTACATCTACATCTACATCGATACTCTGCAAATCACATTTAAGTGCCTGGCAGAGGGTTCATTAACCACCTTCATAACTTTTCTCTACCGTTCCATTCTCTAATAGCGCGCGGGAAGAAAGAACACCTAAATCGTTCCGTTTTCGATCTGATTTCTCTTATTTTTATTGGGATGGTCATGTCTCCCTAAGTAGGTGGGTGCTAGCAAAATATTTTCACATTCAGAACTAAAAGTCGGTGATTGAAACTTCGCAAACAGATCACGCCCCAATGAATAGCGATAGAAATTCAAATGTTCAAATGTTTGTTAAGCGTATGGGACTTAACTGCGGATTCATCAGTCCCTAAGCATACAAACTATTTATAATCTAACTTATACTAAAGATAGCACAGACATCCATGCCCGAGGCGGGATTCGAACCCCCGACGGGGAACGGCCTCGCGCATCACAGCTTAGCTCCTCAATCTACATCTACATAGATACTCTGCAAATCACATTTAAGTGCCTGGCAGAGGGTTCATTAACCACTTTCATAACCTTTCTCCACCGTTCCATTCTCTGATAGCGCGCGGGAAGAAAGAACACCTAAATCGTTCCGTTTTCCATCTGATTTCTCTTATTTTATTGGGATGGTCATGCCTTCCTATGTAGATGGGTGCTAGAAAAATATTTTCATAATCGGAAGTAAAAGTAGGTGAAATGAATAACGTCTTTCTTTTAATGATTTCCACCTGAAATCGTGTAACATTTCCGTGACGCTTTTCCCCCTGTAACGTGATAAAACAAAACGAGCTGCCCTTCTCTGGACCTTCTCAATGTCTTCCGTCAGTCCCACCTGGTGAGTACAACAGTGAGTACAACAGTACTCCATGAGAGGACACACAAGTGTGATGTAGGCAGTCTCTTTGGTGCAGCTGTTGCATCTTCGAAGCGTTTTGCCAATGAAAAGTAACCTTTGGTTCGTCTTCCCACAATATTTTCTGTGTGTTCTCTTCAGTCTAAGTTGATAGTAATTTTAACTCCTAGATATTTGGTAAAATTTACGACCTTAAGATTTGACTGATTTATCGTGTAATCGAAGTTCATCGGATTTCTTTTAGTTGTCATGTGTAATACTCCACATATTTCGTTGTTTAGTATTAATTGACAATTTTCGCACCATGTAGAAATTTAATATAAATCGCTTTGCAGTTGCTTTTGATCTCTGTTGACTTAACTAACTGATAAACGACAGTATCATCCGCGAACAGTCTAAGACAGCTATTCAGGTTGTCTCCTAAATCGTTTATAAACACAAGGAAGAGTAGGTAACCTATAACGCTTCCCTGGGAAACGGCAAATATCACTTCTGTTTTACTCGATGATTTACCGTCAATTACTCCGAACTGTGTCCTTTCTTATAAGAAATCGTGAATCCAATAGCACAATTGGGGCGATATTCCATAAGCACGCAATTTCATTAGAAGCCGCTTGTGAGGTACAGTGTCAAAAGCCTTCCGGAAACCCAGAAAAATGGAATCGATTTGAGATCCCTTGTCGATGGTACTTATCACTTCAGGTGAATAAAGGGAAAGCTGTGTTCCGTAAAAGCGATACTTTCTGAATCCGTGTTGACTATTGATTAATACAGTAGGTCGTTCTCTTCGAGGCAGTCAATAATATTCGAACGAAGCATATGTTCCAAAATCCTACTGCAAATCGACGTCAATGAGATAGGCCTGTAATTTTGGGGATCACTCCTATTGCCTTTCTTGAATATTGGAGTGACTTGGGTAACTTTCCAGTCTTTGGGTACGGATCTTTCGCTGAGTGATCGGTTGTATATGAGAGCTAAGTATGGAGCTACTGCATCAGCATAATCTGAGAGGAATCTAGTTTCTATACTATCTGGCCGGGAAGATTTGTTTTTGTTTAGTGACTTAAGTTGTTTTACTACTTCAGGAACATCTACTTCTAAATTTCGCATACTGGAAGCTGTTCTTCGATCGAATTCTGGAGTGTTCCCTTCGTCTTCTTTGGTGAACGAATTTCGGAAAGCTGTGTTTAGCAATTGTGCTTTAGCAGTACTGTCATCGGTAGTATTACCATTGCTATCGCGTAATGAAGGTATTATTTGTGTTTTGCCGCTAGTGTACTTCACATATGACCAGAATTTCTTTGAATTTTCTGCAAGAGTACGAGACAGGATTTCGTTGTGGAAACTATTATAAGCTTCTCGCTAAGTTACGAGTTTCTGTAAAAGATTACCAGTCTTGGGGATTCTGTGTCTTTTTTAATTTTGCTTCTGCAACAGTGTTTTAATCTGTTTCGTGTACCATGGGGGTCAGCCCCCTCTTTTATTAATTTGGTATAAATCTCTCGATTGCTACTGATATTATGTCTTTGAAAGTAAGCCACAACTGATCTACACTCGCATTTTTAGTTTTGAAAGAATGGAGACTATCACTCAGGAAATCGTGAAGCGAATTTTTATCTGCTCTTTTGAATAGATATATTGCCGCGGGAGACCACGAACACCAACTGCCGGCGTGGCGCAAACTATGTCACGTTGCACTGGAAGTAGGCTTGACTTCGAAGGCAACTAAACACAGCACTTACACTGAAAGCACATTTATTACGAACACAGCATACACGCAGCACTGACTGCCTCTCAGGCAGAGTGCTCTGCTATTTATACACAGACAGAATTTACCAGAAATTAGAAGAACAGTTAACATAAGAAACAAGTAGAATTTACAAGTGAACATAAGAAAGATGTAGAACCTTCTGGAATTCTTAATTACAATGAAATAAATTCTTGCCGGTGGGAGGGATTGAACCGGCGACCTCCTGCTCCGCAGTCCGTGACGCTATCCCCTGCGCCACGCTGGCAGTTAGAGTTCATGATCTCCCGCGGCATTGCTCCCTCTCCTGGAGAAACAGCGACCCGCTGTTATGATCCCTGTGGAGCCAGCTGCAATGTCCTGGATCTTGACCGTGTCATGGGTGCTCTGTATGACAGTTCAAGAGAATCCTTCCCTTCTCGCGATTATCGACGGCAGACGATCCTGTCGTGACTTCATCGCGAACATTACCGTCCTTAAAGTCCTTGAACAAGAAGCCATTGTCGTCTACCTGCTCTTCAGGATCGTAGTAAGGCTTCATGCGCAGGACGTGAACAATCTCTCTTCGTTTTTGACGTTTCGACGACGGCTCATAATCCTCAACTTCGTATGTGACGTCTGACAGGCGGCGTATGACAGGTTACGGACCAAAGTATCGCTTCAATAACTTTTCTGACAGTCAAACCTTTCGTACAGGGGTAAAAATCCATACCAGATCTCCTGGGCTGTACACAACAGGTCGGTGCTTGTCGTTATACCGCTGACGGTCCTTCTCCTGGGCGTCCAGTGTCCGTATGCGAGCCAGCTGTCTTGCTTCTTCGACCCTAGTGATAAGCTGTTTAACATAGTCATCCTGAGTGTCGTCCGGTTGGAACGGGAACAGTGTATCCATTGTCGTCTCAGCTTCACGGCCATGGAGCAGAAAAAACGGAGTGGTGTCTTATCTTGCGGTATTGTAAGCAAATATCACGACTGGCAGAATTGTATCCCAATCCTTCTGCTCAACATCGACGTACATCGACAGCATGTCGGCTAACGTTTTGTTAAAACGTTCCGTAAGATCATTTGTCTGAGGATGGTATGCAGTTGTCATTCTGTGGACAATGTTGCACCGTGACATTACCTCTGATACTAGTTTTGACTGGAATACTTTTCCACGATCAGATATCATGACACGTGGTGCTCCAAGCTTCAAAATAATGTCTTCTACAAGGAATTTTGCGATCTCTGGAGCTTCTGCAGTCGGCACAGGTTTGGTGACAGCATAGCGTGTGAGGTAGTCAGTGCAGACTATTATCCAACGGTTACCGTTTGTCGACTTCGGGAACTGCCATAAAAGATCGATCCCAACTCGGTGGAATGGAGCTGCTGCCGGCGGAATCGGTACGAGATGTCCTGGAGGTAATTGCGGCATATGTTTCTGTCGCTGGCACTCTTTACAGTGACTCACATAGTGCTTGACAGATCGGTAGAGACCTTTCCAATAATACCTGAGTCTGATTCTGTCTAAGGTCTTCACGATTCCCAGATGACCGGATATTGGAGCATCATGGAAATATTGGAGAATAGCTGGCTGGAGATGAGCTGGAACAACAAGTAGCCATTTGGGGCCCAGTGGATCGTAGTTGCTCTTGTACAATGTTCCGTTTATAAGTTGGAACTCTTCATTGCTCGGTTCTCCTTTCTCCAAGGCCTCTATCATTTTTAATAGTGTTGGATCTTCCCTCTGTTCAGCTGTAACGTCATCTAATTCAGTGATAGCTGAAATTTCATTAATGCTGTTGTGTTCCACTAATGGATTCCTCGAAAGGCAGTCGGCATCCTTGTGTTTGCGCCCGTTGTTGAATACCACTGTGACATCGTACTCTTGGAGTCTTAGTGCCCATCTTGCTAGTCGACCTGATGGATCCTTCAAGCTAGTCAGCCAACACAAAGAATTGTGGTCTGTCACGACGGTGAATGGTTTGCCGAATAAATACGGCCGGAACTTGTTGATAGCCCAGATAACCGCGAGACATTCTTTTTCAGTTGTAATCTCGGACTTTGAGAGTACTCTTGACGCATAGGCTATCACTTTTTCGGCACCTTCCTGAACTAGTACAAGTACTGCACCAATCCCATAGCCACTGGCGTCTGTGTGAAGTTCCGTTTCGCATTCTCGTCGTACAAGGCTAGTACTGGTGCGGAAGTTAGAGCCTCCTTAAGTGCTCGGAAAGCTCTTTCTTTTGTCTCATCGAAGTAAAATTTGGCGTCTCCCTGCAGAAGTTCTTGTAATGGACGTGCCTTGTTACAAAATCCTTTTATGAAACGTCGGTAGTATGAGCACAGCCCGAAAAACCTTCTCACATCACGAATGTGCTGAGGAGTTGGAAATTGTGTGACTGCCCTTACTTTATCTGGATCAGGACGGACACCATCTCCGTTGACTAGGTGCCCCAGGATTTTTATCTCTTTGGCGACGAAGAGGCACTTCTTTGGATTGAGGCGGACACCTGCAGCCTGAACACACTTCAACACAGTTGACAGGCGACTCAAATGTTCTTCAAATGTTTTCGAGAAAACGACAATGTCATCTAAATAGCAGAGACATGTCGTCCACTTAAGGTGTCGAAGCAAGTTGTCCATCATTCGTTCGAATGTGGCTGGAGCATTACATAATCCAAATGGTATTACTTTAAATTCATAGAGACCGTCAGGTGTAATAAAAGCCGTCTTCTCCCTGTCCGCTTTGTCAACCTCGATTTGCCAGTAACCTGTCTGCATGTCCATAGTTGAGAAGTATGTAGCTCCTTTCAAGCAGTCTAAGGTGTCATCAATACGCGGCAATGGGTAGACATCTTTCTTTGTGATACTGTTCAGCCGCCGATAGTCGACACAGAATCGCCACGTGCCATCCTTCTTCTTTACGAGGACCACCGGAGACGACCAAGGACTCTCTGAAGGTTGAATAATGTCATCTCGCAACATCTTCTCCACTTCCTCCTGAATTATCCGTCTTTCAGCTGACGACACTCTATACGAACGCTGGCTAATTGGCGGATGGTCCCCAGTATTGATACGGTGCTTTATCGTGGGCCGTTTCGTCTGACTTTTCCCCTGCTGAGGTGTGAATGCACCCGAAAATTGGGGTAGTATACCTAACACCCGCTGGCGTTGTTCCTTGGTCAGTCCAGGCCCTATTGGCAGTTCCACGTTTGTTTCCTCCGGCGTGTTGTCTGTATTAATAGCAGGGCATGGGTCTTCATTGATGACGTTGAGATCACCGTCCTGGATTAGTTCAGCTGTCCCGATACACATTCCCTTGGGGATAAGTTGTGACTGCTCGTGACAATTTGTGATCCAAATCTCTCCTTGACCACCGGTAATGCTTATGATAGCCGCTGGTATGTAAATTTCTATTGTGACCCTGATAAACGTTTTACTATCAACAAGAACTTCACAGTTTAACCAGTCATCTGTGTTTGTGACTGCAACTCTTCTCATTGTCAACGGCGGTATCGTCACATTGTCAACGACGAATAACTTCCCAGAAAATTCTGTATTGCGGGTATCCGGCGGAACAACTTCTTCAATTTGCAGCTCAGATCTTCCACAGTCAATGATAGCTTGGGATGCCTGAAGGAAGTCCCGTCCGAGGATGACATTGTGACTACATTCTGTTAACACGACAAATTCAAACGGCTGCATCCTGTTGTTGATGGTTATTCTTGCGACACAAGTTCCTGCTGGATGGACGTACTTTCCATTCGCGACCTTCAGCACAGTTGCTCCCGTAGCACAGAACATTGTCTTCTTTAGTGTGCGGCGGTAATTATCCGATAATACAGAAAAAGAGGCTCCTGAATCAACAAGTGCCCGGACAGGTTGGCCGTAGATTATGACGTCGATGAGATTTCCCGACATCTTGGCGACTGTCGTCCATGGAGGATTTTCATCTGCGGCGGCCTCACCTCCGTAGATGGTCGCCTCGCTTAGTTTTCCTGGACGCGGCAGCTAGGGGAGCGGCTGGTACCTCTGTACGGCGACGGCGAACGGCTGCGGCGCGTCGGGGAGCGACCTCGTCTAGGGTACGGCGATGGGCTTCTTCCCATAGGTCGACTAAACTCATCAGCAGGTGACTGCCTTGGATAGAATTGCTCCGACGGGTGACGTCTTGCGGCAAAATAATGATCGAATACTCGCCTCCTCTCTCTGCAGTAGCGTACGACATGTCCAGGGCGTCCACAGTGGAAACACAGTGGTGTGTTGTCTTCTGTCCTCCAGACGTCTGTTCTTCTGTGGGGCGTCATAGTTACCGGGGGAGTTGGCTGTGGTCGCGTCGGTCGGTTCATGGGCTGCCGTTTGGCGGCTGCAGCGTTCGTCATAGCAGGGCGACGCCATTCTTCACGTCGGGTGCGATTGACGGGGCAGACAGGAGCTAATGTTTGAAATACCTCGTACTCAGCGGCGTCAGCTACCTCGCGACTTACAGGGCTCACATCCATGGCCATAATCTGATGCTCGCTCGGTCTAATAGTCCCGGCTGCCATGCACTGTTGTAATTCTTCTCTCACGATTTGTCGTATGAGAGAAGCAAAGTCCTGCTGGTCTTCCACAACGGCCATAGGGACTACATTTGGGAGTCTGTCATACTTCTTGCGTCCAACCCTCCTTTGTTGCATCTCTTCAATACGCTGGTACCACTCGATGAACTCTTCTGTCGTAGCGACGTCTTTTATCAGAAGAGCTTGGTACATATCTTCTGCAATTCCCTTCATCAGGTGCGTGATTTTGTCCGCTTCAGTCATGTTTGGATTGACTACGTTACACAGGGCCAAAACACTCTGTATGTACGATTGTGTCGGCTCACCATGTCGTTGGGCCCGCTTCTTCAATAGTTCTTCCGCCGAGCGGATTTGTCGCTGGCGGTCTCCAAACGTCTTCTTAAGTTCCTCCTAGAACGTCTCCCAGTCATTCAACTTGTCTTCGTTGTTTTCGAACCATTGCTGGGCTGTTCCATCCAGGTAGAAATAAACGTTGGCCAAGCACATCGTATGATCCCACCTGTTATACTTGGCGACTCGGTCGAACCCTTTTAGCCATTTGTTGGGCTCCTGTCCAGCATCTCCAGAGAACATCGACGGGTGTCTGATGTGCAGTTGGCTTATTGCTGGTTTCGTCTCCATCGTTCTTCTGATAATACGGACTTTTGGAAGGATGTACTCGGTGTATCCCTTGTATTCCGGTTCCAGTTCGTGTAAGCGACGGCTTTTACGTTGCCTAATCGGAGCCACGGTGATGCAGCTGTTGCATAGTGTACCCGACGCCTCCACCAAACTATGTCACGTTGCAATGGAAGTAGGCTTGACTTCGAAGGCAACTAAACACAGCACTTACACTGAAAGCACGTTTATTACGAACTCAGCATACACGCAGCACTGACTGCCTCTCAGGCAGAGTGCTCTGCTATTTATACACAGACAGAATTTACCAGAAATTAGAGGAACAGTTGACATAAGAAACAAGTAGAATTTACAAGTGAACATAAGAAAGATGTAGAACCTTCTGGAATTCTTAATTACAATGAAATAAATTTTTTGCTGGTGGGCGGGATTGAACCGGCGACCTTCTGCTCCGCAGTCCGTGACGCTATCCCCTGCGCCACGCCGGCATTTGGTGTTCGTGGTCTCCCGCGGCAATATTTTTCTTTTATTTTTGGTGCATTTGGGAAGTTCGATATTCAGTCTCGCTACTACAACTCTCTGTTCGCTAATCCCTGTATCTGTTTTTATACTCTTTACTAGCTCAGGATTATTTGTTACTAGGAGATCAAGGGTATTTTCGCAACCATTTACTATTCTAGTGGGTTCTTGAAATAACTGTTCTAAGTAGTTTTCAGATAACGCATTCAGAACTAGTTCGGACGATGTTTGCATATTTGCCACCGGTTTTGAATACGTATTTATGTCAACATATTGATAGTAAATTACAGTCGCCACCGGGTATAACAGTATGCTTCGGGTACCTGTTTGAAATGAGATTCAAGCTTTCTTTGAACATTTCGGCAATTGTATCTGAGTCAGGGGGCCGATAAAAGGATCAAATTATTAATTTATTCCGGTTATCGGGTATAACCTCTACCTATACCAACTCACAGGATGCATCTGCCTCAATTTCGCTGCAGGATAAACCATTTTTAACAGCAATGAAGACGCAACCCTTTTTTTATTTATTCTATCCTTTCTGAAGACCATTTGGCCGTTTGCAAAAATTGCGGCCGAACCTGTACCTGTCTCTGAAGTCAGCCAGCTTTCAGAATCTATAACGATTTGTGCCTCAGTCCTTTCTATCAGCGCTTGCAGCTCTGGAACTTTCCCAACACAGCAACGATAATTTACAACTGTTACACCAATGGTTCCTAGATCTGCATTCTTCCTGTGTCTGACCTGCACCCTTTGAGACTGAAACCCATTGTGTGTGTTCCCGAGGCCCTCTAACCTAAAAAAAAAAAAAAAAAAAAAAAAAAAAAAAAAAAAAAAAAAAAAAACGCCCAGTCCATGCCACACAGCCCCCGCTACCCGTGCAGCAGCTTCCTGAGTGTAGTGGACTCCTGACCTATTTAGCGGAACCCGAAAACCCACCACCATTTGGCGCAATTTGAGGAATCTGCAGCCCACACGGTCGCAGAACCGTCTGAGCCTCTGATTCAGACCCTCCACTCGGCTCTGAACCAGAGGTCCACAATGAGTCCTGTCGACTACGCTGCAGATGGTGAGCTCTCCTTATATTGCAAGCAATGCGCTCGGCCACTCCGCCGCGGCGCTTAGCGACAGAGATCAAAATATCTGGTAACACCTCAATAAAGACAGTGGATTGCAGCTAAGTACGAACAGGGATCCTATGTTTGGGGCGTTGAAGAGGATGCGACGGTCGCGCTATGAAGTCATTACCAGATATGATACGGGACAGAACACCAGTGACGTCACTGGCGACACGTGGGAACGTGTTCATGGCAGCGGCTTCCACACGACAGTCAACCACTTGACAATAGCAGGGGAGATCTCTGCCGAAAGGTCGTGGGAAGTAACCCCTTGACTTGGCTGGATGCACGAGAATGTTTAATGAATATCGCTACGAAAATATACATTCATACATTCCAAATAAGTGTTATTAAAAGAAGCTGCATACTACCAGTGATTTAATTAAAACCTACGCGATATCTGTCTCCCCGTCTTCACACTCATTCACATTAGTATTCTTGTATTGTGAGGCACCAAAGATCACTACCCCACAGTGATAGACACCTGGAAACGCGACAGCTGCCATTATTAAGTCACGCATTTTTGCAAGAGTCCGCACAGTACAAAAAGTAACAAGATCGCTAAATATGACTGGACGAACCAAAATGTTTAAATGATTGTGAACCTAAGAGAGCAAACTGCTGAGGACAAGAGCCCCTAGACTCAGCGACTACTTATACTGACTTATTCTAAGGGCGACACACCCATACACGACCGAGAGAGGACTCGAACCTCCGACGAGAGCGGCCGCGTAATACGTGACATGGGGCCTCAGACCACGCGGCCATTCGGGCGCCGCACTGTCCGAGGCAGAATTAAAGGGTGCGCACATATGGCCTGTCAAGCAGAATGCGCCTCGTGTTCATTGAGAACTGTGCCACGTACTCATCTACACTGCAACGTGTTCATCAAGTGCGTGCTTCGAGTTAAGTGCTACAATGTAATTGGTAGATTGCTCCGATTTAGGAATAGTGCCTCGAGACCTTTCTGTGTACTGACACAAGTACCTGGCGGAAAGCGAGTAATTCGAAGTATACCGGCCAATATCTGGACTTTATCAGCCATAATTGTACATTAGCAACACCAAGTTAAATGTTCTTTAATTTATAATAAACTAGCTGAAAGCCCAGTATTTATTTATTTCACGCTTTTGTTGATCACTTCCTTTCCGTCTCTCCATCACCTCTTCCCTCCTGTCTTTGTTCAAATCCCCCTCCGCCGCCGTGGAATAGCCGTGCATTCTAAGGCTCCTTGCCGAGGATTATGGAGCCGCTCCTCGTCGGAAGTTCGAGTCCTCCTTCTGGCATGGGTGTATGTGTATTTTGTTCTTCTTAGCATAATTTAGTTTAAGTAGTTTGTAAGGTTAGGGACCGATGACCGCAGCAGTTTCGTCCCATAGCTTTAAAAACATTCGAATATTTTTGACGTGTATTTCTCCGTCCCTCTCAATTCATATCTCGTACCCCTATGTAACTACGAATTTCCATGGCATTCGGTAAACTGTCTCTAAAATTGTCGTTCGCCATGCACCTTAAGAAATTTCGTGTGAACAGCGATGTTCCTCTTGTTTGGAGGCCATTGGGTGCAAAATTACGTCAATTTCAGTACAAAAACTGTAGCTTGTTGTCGACGTCCGTTTAAGGGACCACCTTACGTTAACCGACAGTCATATTGGTCTTGTTTTGGAGGTCAAGTGTGTAAAATTCCATAAAGATCGCAATAAAACAGTAGACGCGTTTCGAAATCTGTTGTAAAACACTGTCCGCCATGCACCATACAAAATTTTATGTAGACATTGACGTTCTCTTATTCAGAAGGTCAAGTCTGCAAAATTTCATCAACTCCTTCTAGTACTGACGGCTTTAACTAGCATATTCGTCTTATCATCATCTTTTCGAGACATAAAACTACTTTTTTTGTGAGTAAGTTGTGGTGAAGATGAAACAGTCAGCAACGAGCACGCCGTTTTTTATCCCTTAATATTAATAAATGCCTGAAGTTATCTTTTTTAAATATATCACTGTTATTATTTATTATGATCTACTCAATTTTTCTTATTGCTAATATATGCAGAGCTGATGCAGAAAATGGAAAAAGACTGTTTTTCTATATAATGATTTTTTAAAATTTAATCTACACAGTAAACACATTCAATTCATGTACAGTATTGTGATTTGAATTTAGCCAGGAATGTATTCACCACTATAAGTGCCATCACAGACACAGGCAATCAGCTTCCACAGAGTTCATGTTTGATGGGTTTTCTATTGTATAATTTTTTCTTGGCTTGATGCAAGAATTTATATACTGCTCCAGTTGTTTTACGGACCTACTGTGCTGACATAAATACATAATGAAGTCACAACGGTTTGGTCTGTCTGCTGTAATCAGTAAATAGATTGTTCAAGTCATTTATTTTCTGTACACTTAAATGTATCATTTATATGACATTTAATTCAAGCACTGCCTCACCATATATACAGATAATTGCTAGATCACCCTTTATTGTTCTGTTGTCAATAGGGACACATAATGGGTTGTATTGACTTTTCTCTCTCTCTGTATGTACTTCATCACCGAACCACAGAAACAGTCCCATTCGTCCCAGAAATACTGTACTCTTGTACCAAGATGCTGAATATTTTCTATTTCAGTAGCCACATCAAAGTCTCTCTCAGGAGCTAAAGCTATGTTCAAACTTTTGAGCTAGACACAATCCCGATTTAGGTATTGGCAAACAGCAGTGTTCTGTAGGTACTTATCTGAGGTTCAATTTCTGGCTGTGGTTGTGTTGAGTATTAATTAAACAGCACAGACCATCAGGAAGAGCATATTCTGTGGATGCCGCTTTGATACTGCAGGAAATGACTACATGTAGTTGTAAGCATTGGTGCATGCTTTGAAACAACCATAATCTATAGCTTATGTATAATTACATTCAAAACATAACAATATTCATAATAGTGATGTTGAGTGAATCTGTAATTAGTGATGGGTTACCTTGTAGCTGCTGATCGCTACTGCTGCGGACTGCAGCTCCTTCCTATTCACCACAACTGGCTCATAAAATTTGATGTGCTGCACTGTGGAACTGACTCGAAATGATGACTAAATAACGTAATGACATACATAACCCTCAGTGCTAGCAGTGGGAAAACCCTTTACCTCTTATTGGGTGGACCTGGGGAAGGGCAAGGGGGTGGTGTGTGATGATAAACACATAATATGACTTTGTCAAATTGCTCTCATTAGACATAGTGCTCATGTGTATTATCGTTGGGGGGAGGGGAGAGGCTCCTCTTACCTCTCTTTAATGTATGTAGCTGTAATATGACATCATAATTCCTGGAATAACATATCGCTGGAGTTCAAGGTTTTCAAGAATTGGTGCTGTTTTGCTACTTCCAACAATCAGGTGGCACTTGGAACAGACATTTCGAAGAATATTTGTGGAGAGTACTGCTGCAATTACACATTAATCATAAAAAATTGTGTGGGTCACTCTCTTTTGAGTTTATATTTCTGTTTTGTTAGTTTATTATCCAGTAAGTACCATGATGATGAGCTTTATAGGGCATCCCCATGAAATCTGCCTCATTCTGAAATGAAATTCAAAAACAGTGTGATGCAATACATGCATCATGTGTCCAACTCGACATCAAGGGCCGGCCGCAGTGGCCGAACGGTCTGCGGCGCGCCAATCACAGTCTACACGGCCGCTACGGTCGGGAGTTCGAAAGCCCCCACAGGCATGGATGTTTGTGTCGTTTTTAGTGTCACCTAGTTCATAAGTAGCTTAGGGACTGATTACTCCGCAGTTAAGTCCCTTAAACTTAACAAACATTTGAACATTTTGTCGACATCAAGGAATCGACTTAGCATTATAAGGAACTGTGTGGCGTAAAAATCGTAGAGGGAGACCGAGGAACGAATACAGTAAGCAGTTTCAAAAGGATGTAGGCTGCCGTTCTTATTCTCAGATGAAGAGGCTTACACAGGGCAGGGTATCATGGAGAGCTGCATCACACCAGTCTGCGAACTGAAGACTACAACAACAATAACAAAATGTCCAACTCAATAGTTTTGTGTAGATTTGTATCCAAACGATTCCTTCTGCTTTGTTTGAGGTGCTAAATAAGTACAGGAAGACTACTCTTCCAGAAAATATACATTGTGTGGTGTCCTATGTGAAAACTGAATTACTGGATAAAGAAATTTCCGGCATCAACCACCAGACATTAGAACCATTAATGCTGGGTTTGATAAGTTCCTAACCACTTGGACTCTAAATTGGCAGTTAAGATCTGGAAGAAAACACACATGTAATGAAATCGTAGATGAGATCAGAGAGACCTTCCAAAGTAGCAAATTGCTGCATAAACCACTTCGCTTGCAATGTCGAAAGTGTGCAAGAAATAAAGCAAAACAACATGTAGTTACGGCACAAATTTGCTATTGAGATGTTGGAACAAAATGAACAGAACGCTATCTAGCATATGACCTTCTCCTTGGTGAAGTACCTTTTAACACATATTGATAAGTTGTTCCTCACGACATGGTGTTTGGGTTGCAGGAAACACCGTTTCCGGGAACATGCCTGACACATCGAACAGGCGTGCGATGACGAAAGGCAGCATAGGGACACTATACACTATTTTTCTTGATGGAGCAAACAGTAACAGGAACCTTTTAGCTAGATATGCATGAGAAATTTGCCTTCTTTCATCTTCTTCCCCACCAGTCATCTCTGATCTTCCAGTAGGACAGAACATCATCACACTAGAGCTTACAGTATCGCTTACACGTTTTGGGACAAACAAACTAGTATTGTATTTAGTTTGAGAAATAACAGACAAACAATTAAATGTGTAATGTTTTTGGCTGACATTTTATATTTTAATATATAAAAGTCGGTTAGGAGCGCAACTGGTAAATCTTAACACATTTTCTAGACTTCATACAAAATGTCAAAAGGCACAGTCATTGTACAACATTATTACACTATTTAATAATTTATTTACTTCATGACATGACTAGTTTCGACGACCTATTTCGCAATTTTGAAATGATATTACATGAAGAATGTACAGTACTACCTTATATATTATGTATGACTTTTGTGATACGGGACGACACTTTTCTCCGTTTTGAAAAAAAAAAAAAAAAATTTCGAGCACATGGTTCAGGCCAGCTTCATTTTGATGCAGTTTTACAGAGAAAGCTGCATCTTGGTAGGTCTTTGTAACCCCTCGCAGAAGGAAAAACGAAAATTCAAAAGTGGAAACCTCGGAAAACGAAGACAAGTTCTTAACATGTGGTTCTTGTGCAGAACGAACTATAGGGCCCTTCTTCACACCTCAGCGTTAGGAAACGAATATTGTACCACGACAGACACAATACTGAATACAGCGAACAGCCATATAAATGACCAGTCGAACAATTCATAATTTTCCCCCCAAAAAAAGTTGAATATGAGCGGATCTCCCGCTTCGCAGCCCAACAAAGTGACCACATAAGCGTTACGATGTGGCTCGAGCAATTCGGTCGATGTTTCATATATTTAGCTTCGTCGTTCACTGATTCAACTCAATATTGATTAGACAGTTATAGTTCTTACTTTTGTTTGCATGAAACAAATTCACAGATCTTTTTTCAAGTAAGAGAACTGCAGTTTTTAAGCTTGGGATTGTTTTCGTTGTACTGTGAGTCTTTTCGTATGTAATTCACACGGGAATAGCAGACTGAGACATCAGTTTGACATTTTTCTCCGTTACGTACACCTTCTTTCCGTATTCACGCTTGATGTCTATTCAGTTGTGACGGGCCATCCATTAGGCCATCTTGGCCAGAGAGGTTAGATGGGAGTTTCTCATGTCAGTAATTACGATGCGCAACACTATTTTTGTGACCTTCGGATACTCATGCTGCTCGCGTCTATTCTAGCAAGTACTTCGTTTGAAACACTTTCTCCCTTGTGGCTGCTGCATGTTCTTTTACTTTCCGACCTTCAGCATCCTCGTTCGTTTCACTCGTCTTGTCATAATCATCTCGACTGTAATTACAGCCTCCAAACTTTCCCGCCAGTTTGGAACTTTCACTGTCTAATAAGATAGTTTGCATTCTTCTCTTACAACTGTTATCTATTCTGCGTATTTTCTAGGATAATAACATCATATTTTCGAATTTTTTTATTTTGATAAGAAAGTCATGACAAAAACTTACTCCAAAAGAACTTTTCTTTTTTTTTAAAGAGCTTATGGGACTTAACTACATTTCAACACAAAATAGTCCATTCTTCACAACTGTTCATATATGGGGTCATTAGTCCCTAAACTTACAAATTACTTATAGACTACCTTATACTAAGGACGGCACAAATATCCATGCCCGAGGGGGGATTCGAACCCCCGACCGTAGTGGCCGTGCGGACTGTGACTGACGCGCCGCAGAGCGCTCGGCCACCGTGGCCGGCAAAAGAACTTCGTACCAGCAATTTAGTCTAAATCAACAAAAGTAGATATTAGTCTTTACAATATAATTTCTGTAATACTGAATCACATTTATTCCCTCTTTCAATACTGGGTGGGCTATTTAAGGTAGCTTATCTCACTGCGACAAAGATGCGCAAATCTTGTTGTTGTTGTGGTCTTCAGTCCAGAGACTGGTTTGATGCAGCTCTCCACCCTACTCTATCCTGAGCAAGCCTTTTCATCTCCTCATAAGAACGACAACCCACATCCACTTGAATCTGCTTACTATACGCGTCTCTTGGTCTCCCTCTGCGATTTTTACCCCACACACTTCCCTCCAACGCTAAATTCACAATTCCTTGATGTCTAAGAATGTGTCCTACCAATCTATCCCTTCTTTTAGTCAAGGTATGCCAGAAATTTCTTTTCTCCTCAATTCGGTTCAGTACCTCCTCATTAGTTACGCGATCCACCCACCTAATCTTCAGCATTCTTCTGTAGCACCACATTTCAAAAGCCTCTATCCTCTTTCTGTCCACACTGCTTATCGTCCATGTTTCACTCCCATACAAGGCAACACTCCATACAAATGCCTTCAGAAAGGACTTCCTTAGGCTTAAATCAATATTCGATGTTAACAAATTTCTCTTTTTCAAAAACGCCTTTCTACCCATTGCCATTCTGCATTTTATATCATCTGTACTGCGACCATCATTTGTTATTTTACTGCCCAAGTAACAAAACTCATCTACCTCCTTTATTGTTTCGTTACCTAATCTAATTCCTTCAGCATCACCTGATTTTCTTACACTGCACTCCATTACCCTAGTTTTACTCTTGTTAATGTTCATCTTATATGCACCTTTAAGCACACTATCCATTCCGTTCAATTGCTCTTCCAGGTCCTTTGCTGTATCTGACAGAATTACTATGTCGTCGGCAAAACGCAATGTTTTTAATTCTTCACCCTGAACTTTAATTCCTTCTCCAAATTTCTCCTTGCTTTCCTTTATAGCTTGCTCAATGTACAAATTGAACAACATTGGGGAAAGGCTACAACCCTGTCTTACTCCCTTTCCAACCACTGCATCCCTTTCATGCCCTTCAACTCTGACAACCGCTGTCTGGTTTTTGTACAAGTTGTAAATAACCTTACGCTCCCTACATTTTACTCCTGCTTGCTTCAGAACTTGAAAGAGTTTATTCCAATCAACATTGTCAAAAGCCTTCTCCAAATCTACAAAAGCTAGAAATGTTGGTTTGCCTTTTCTTAATCTATCTTCTAGGATAAGGCGTAAAGTGAGTATTGCCTCCCGTGTTCCTACATTTCTCCTGAACCCAAACTGATCTTCCCCGAGGTCGGCTTCTACCAGCTTTTCCATCCTTCTGTATATAATTTGTGTTAATATTTTGCAACCATGACTTATTAAACTGATAGTTCTGTAGTTTTCACACCTGTCTGCACCCGCTTTCTTTGGAATGGGGATTATAACATTTTTCTTAAAGTCTGAGGGTACTTCACCTGTCTCATACATCTTACACACAATGTGAAACAATTTTGTCATGGCTGGTTCTCCCAGAGACTTCAGTAGCTCTGACGGGATATCATCTATTCCAGGGGCCTTGTTTCGACTTAGATCTTTCAGTGCTCTGTCAAATTCATCTCTCAGTATAGTATCTCCTATTTCATCATCATCTACATCCTCTTCCCTTCCTACAATAGTGTCTCGAAGTTCGTTTCCTTTGTAGAGCCCCTCTATATACTCTTTCCACCTTTCAGCTTTCCCTTCTTTGCTGAGAACTGGTTTTCCATCAGTGTCCTTGATATTCATAGAGCTGTTTTTCTTATCGCCAAATGTTTCTTTTATTTTCCGGTAGGCTGTATCTATTTTCCCCCTATTTATACATTCTTCCACATCCTTGTATTTGCCTTCTAGCCATTCCTGCTTAGCCATTTTGCACTTCCTGTCAATCTCATTTCTTAGTCGTCTGTACTCCATTTTGCCTGTTTCATTTACTGCATTTTTATATTTTCTCCTTTCATCGATTAAATTTAGTATCTCCTGTGATATCCAAGGATTCTTTGTAGGTCTTGCCTTCCTACCTATTTTGTCCTCTGCTGCCTTCACTATTTCATCTCTCAATTTTACCCATTCCTCCTCAACTGTTTTATTTTCCCCTGTTTCTGTCAATTGTTGCCTGAAGCTCCCTCTGAAATTCTTAAGAACTTCAAGTTCCTTCAATTTATCTAGGTCCCATCTCCTTATTTTCCTATCTTTCTGTAGTTTCTTCAGTTTCAGCCTACAGTTCATAACCAACAAGTTATGGTCAGAGTCTATGTCTGCCCCTGGGTATGTCCTACACTTCAAAACCTGGTTCCGAAATCTATGTCTTACCATTATAAAATCTATCTGGTATCTCCCGGTGTCTCCTGGTCTCTTCCACGTATACAACCTTCTTTTGTGATTCTTAATCCAGGTGTTTGTTATAACTAAATTATGTTCCGTGCAAAATTCTACCAGGCGGCTTCCTCTTTCATTCCTTTTTCCCAGACCATATTCACCCACTATCTTCCCTTCCCTTCCTTGTCCTACTACCGAATTCCAGTCTCCCATAACAATTAAGTTTTCCTCTCCCTTAATTGTCTGAATAATTTCCTTTAGCTCCTCATATATTTCTTCGATCTCCTCATCATCGGCAGAGCTAGTTGGCATATAAACCTGTACTACTGTTGTCGGTGTTGGCTTCGTATCTATCTTGACAATGATAATGCGATCGCTGTGCTGGTCATAGTAGTTTACCCGCATTCCTATTTTCTTATTCATTATCAATCCTACTCCTGTGATACCCCCAACTGATTTTGTATTTATAATCCTGTACTCACCTGACCAGAAATCCTGTTCATCCTGCCACCGAACTTCACTAATCCCCACTATATCTAACTTCAACCTATCCATTTCCCTTTTTAAATTTTCTAATTTTCCTACTCGATTAAGGGATCTAACATTCCACGCTCCGACCCGTAGAATGCCAGTATTGTCTTTCCTGATGATCACATCCTCCTGAGTAGTCCCCGCCCGGAGATCCGAATGGGGGACTATTTTACCTCCGGAATATTTTACCCGAGAGGATGCCATCATCATATGTTCATACAGTAGAGCTGCATGTCCTCGGGAAAAATAACGGCTGTAGTTTCCCCTTGCTTTCAGCCGTTCGCAGTAGCTGTGTGGCAAAGCCACATTAGCTGATGTTACAAGGCCAGCTCAGTCAATCATCCAGACTGTTGCCCCTGTAACTACTGAAAAGGCTGCTGCCCCTCTTCAGGAACCACACTTTTGTCTGGCCTCTCCACAGATACCCCTCCGCTGTGGTTGCACCTACGGTACGGCTATCTGTATCGTTGAGGCACGCAAGCCACCCCACCTCGGCAATGTCTGTGGTTCATGGGATTGTCATTTTAGAAATAATTAGCAGGGTTAGAAAAATTATAAAAATGCGATCCTTTCCTTGCAACGAAACCATACTGATGATGACTCAGAACTTCACGCGCGAGCGGGACATAGTGCGTCATATATTCCTGAAATTATCTGCGGTTACAAAACTGGGACGGTTTGGAGTAGAATAAAATTTGATGTTTTCTTAACATTTCATTTCCATAATATCCTCACCTAACATTAATAAAAGAGAGTTTTCCGTGTCAGAAAATGCGTTTTCGTAAACTGTCAGCATATCGTCTTAATAATCTACTAGCCGCGGCGATGTGTCCAAGCGCATTGAGGCGCTATGCTGCAATGCTGTTCCCCGTCGGGGGTTCGAATATCCCTCGGGCATGGATGTTTGTGCCGTCTTTAGTATAAGATAATTCATAAGTAGTTTGTAAGTTTAGTCCCTTAAGCTTAACAAACATTTGAACATTTTGAATAATCTACTGCCGCAAATGAAACTGAAGAAAGTGTGGTGCAGTTCTTCCAGAATACATGAATGCAAAATGCAGGGAATAGTTTACGTGTTCGAGAGAGAAAATGTTTGTAAACCTGTGGGATTGAACTACTGAGGTTATCAGTCCCTAGGCTTACAAACTAATTAAGCTAAGTTAAGAACACACACACACACACACACACACACACACACACACACACACACACACACACACACAACCGCGCGCTCCGCTGCAAGGCGCCTTAGAGCGCACGGAAAGTGAATGAAATGTGAGATTACGTGCCAATTTTCTCCAACACTTGACAATATTGAGCCTCCACGTGCTCTTGCAGGACTAACAGTTCTAATGTAATTTTTAACAGACTACAAGTGTGGTGTTTAGGCGGTTTCTCACATACCACTAGGTGACTGCCAGGCTGATAGTCAAGTACCGCCTCAGATACGCGTTTTGAAAGCATTAGAAAACGTCCAAGCACTTCAGTATATATAACACTACACGAAATGGTTGGTAGCACACATTTTTCTCTCTGGAAGATGATGGGCGTAGCTTCAGAAAGAGCATCTGGCTACCCCTTAAACTAATCATGCCACAAGTATAGCAAACATTCCAATCCAACGCCAGTGTGGAACAATGGGAAAGATAAGGAAAGAAAGATTGTATTCAAATTTCCGTCTTTCTCTAAAAGTTTTAGTACCCAAACTTGCTTCCATTACCAAATTAACAAATGCTTCATGCCTCATTACACAATCTCTTAATCACCCTCTTTTTGTGGTCAATAAAATAAATAAATAAAATTAAATAATATTAAAATGCCTGAGTCTGTTTGTATACTTACACGTGATCGAATATCTGTGTGAATAAGTATGTGGTAAGTCAGTCTGGTTGACAATCAGACTGATAAGGCTCTGCAAAATGTAAAGCTAATTATTTTGTCTGAATTTGGGCAAGACTAAATATGGTGACAAATCAGCCTGTCATTGACTGATAACGATGTATATGACCTGTGAATGTGAAATAATTATTTATAATACAAACCAATAATTAACACTCGCCACCAAATCTATTAAATTACTATGACCAAGTAATGGAGATTCTCTACCTCGATAATTAGTCCAAAATACGTCCTGGTGTAGACTGTTGTCCCTAACATATTTCCCAGTTAGCACTTGTGTGGCACAGATATAAAATTCATAATCCGGTCAACATCAATAGTCAACCCTGCTCAGTCACTTTTCACATTAAAGTTCAAAACTGACATGTTCACTGCTCTCTCTCCCCCTCTCATATGTATGAATTCTACCTAAAAACTCAACTTTTTCATGCCGACGAGGCTGCTCAATATATAGAATCATAATAATGGCAGTCAAACTTCTGTATTGTTAAAATGGGCTTTGATTAAATTACAGTCAAGATCTTCACTATTTTGGCAATCAAAAACATGGAAAAATTAGGTTTAATACCCACTTTAAATTGAGATGTAAATTATTATGGGCACAAACGGTTTTGTAGTAGAAAATACGATGTTAATTCTGGAACAATGTTTCACAAATAGATGTTAATTACACAGCATCTAATTTAGGGCAAATGTTGCTGACATAATTTGAAAGTCAGAACAATAAATGCTTCAAGAATTTCTGCATGGATTTCACCTAAAGTTAACAGAAAATAGTAATATGGTTGATAACTGCACCACAACAATATCAATAAAATACGAAATAGCATCGGGTAATAGGAATTACGAAAACTGTGTGTGTCAATTACTCCAGTACATGCAATTCAAAGTTCTGAATAAATAAATCCATGTTTCGTTACAACAGCTGCTGCACGTGCAGGTAAAACGAAAACAAAACCGTATATAGCAATACATAAATTACAGAATATGTAGTTAAAACAATAGGTACCATATATAATTACAAAATATCTTCGGTAATGTCATATAACTGTATCTACATTACTGTGACTGTAAAACTCGTAACATGTTGCTATCCACTAATTATATTGACAAATTAATTATAAGTAAATTAAATAATAACAACTAAACAGTTTTGTTACCTTTGTCGTTCCCAGTTATTGCACATATAATTTTCGTTCATGTTGCAGTATCCATAATACAATCCATTGTATAAATATTTACGTCTCTCCTCTTCCACAGACCATACCAGAGTCATTGACTTACTACCAGAGATCATATTATAGAGATCAATGCTTACTACCGTAGCAACTAGCATCTCTGACCAAAGTTACGAGATTCTCTGTGCTCACAGACATATAATCACAACACAAAATGCAATGTCGCTACCCTTCAACACTAACAGAGACTTATGGAATATGATTACTAAATACATTTATATGGTACTAGAACACTATTTACAAAATAATATGTACAAACTTGGTTGAACCCAGGACCCTTCGCTTCACAGCCCAAGACATTTTTTTAACCGTTTGTCACTTTACCACACTGTAACCACAGTCTAACACATACAGTCGCGACACTCTCTGCTGTGAAAATTGTTACCGACTGACACCGCTTCTAGCGGTGGGCAAGCCGCCGAAGGAATGATGTTTGTTTATAATTATTTTTCTACCTAATTAACGAAATATAGTATAATTTTTGCTGTAATTCCAAAGATGTCCTGTATAGCGCGGCTAGAGCGTAGAGCGAGGCTTCGACCGAGTTCGGATTGAGATGATATATATACCCACGCCCTCAAGCACTAAAAGAAAAAAAAGCCCGAATCTCCGGTTCAGAAACACTCAATTGATTCACAGTTGTAAGATCTATATATATCATTCCAGGCCGAGCTATTTCGAGTGGAAGCTTTCTTGTAAATTACCGCTTACTAAACTGGAGGTTTGTCCGCTACGCGCCCTCACTTACTAAAAAGAAAACATCAGAAAAAAGTATTAATTACATATGTACTTTAGATACCTTTCTTAAGCGATAGTTTGTTCGCTATCGCTGAAGTCTTGCTCCAGTCCTTTTGTTGTGTATGCTGCTGGTTTGAGTCCTTGTTGGCCGTATCCTGGGTAAACACGAGAAATGTCTTTGAGGAACACTGGCAGTATATCGCAAAGAATTTTGTTCCCTTCAAGACGTGAATTATGGAAGTAAATATATGGAAACAAGTACATCTCGTGGCGTTCATCTGGCCGACCCTCCCGTTTGATATTGCTCTTCACACCTTTCCACAGTCGTTCCACGTTCTGTGTGTGCACAGATGAGTCGTCTAATGATACAAATTTCGACACTATGATTGACGAACTCATGTTGGAAGCCTTCATTTTTTCATGTTTGATAAGAAGCCCATCCGTCCGTTATAATTTTCGTCTCAGGTAGTATGAAATGCATCTTTACCATAAAACACTTTTTGGTCTCTCTCTCAATACCCCTAAACACCCAAATGTCTTCCACCTCGTTTTTCAGTACACGTCCACTGTTATATTTTCTTTTACTAATATGAGTTTCGTCAATTTCAACTATCTTCCCCACTCCTCCGATAGGCTCACTACTATCGTTACAATAACGTAACCTATTTCCCTGCAAAACCTATAATATTCGCAAACAGTGTTCAATGCGAGACCAGTTTCTGAGGCAGCAATTTCTAACGAAAGTTCCTTACCCAACATGAAATTAATATAATATTTGGTTCTATTCCAAATCTGCAATGTTCAAACCACGTATTTCTTCTGAACGCCGTTCTTTTCTTGCAATTAACGCAAAATAATATGAACGGAAAGTTTTTGTCAGCATTATTACGGATAACTTTCACACTACAATCACTATGACAGTCAATCCATTTCTTAAACTCATCGTCTGGTAATAATTTAAAAACACGACAAAACTCTTCATTTTTGTCTATAGTGGACAGTTTCGGAATCAGGTCCTTCCAAGTCAGTGACGAAATCACACTTTCCTCTGCACTTCTACTAGCCATAACGTTCAACACGAAACAACCGAATATCACTATTCAAATGGCCCATAAATTTAATCCACTATTGTACTACGACCAGTGTTGCCAACTCATGATAATCTTTTCCGTCAGACCAACACCCAAAAATCCGTCAAAACCCGTCAGAATTAGATATCTCTGTACTTTCTTGCAAAATAAAGAAAAAATAAATTTCATTTTAAAACTTTGGACTCGTTACTTTGTTTACGCGTCAGAAAAATATTTAAAAATCCGTCAAAATTAGGTCTTCTCCATTTTATTGCAGAAATAAAGATAAAATTAAAATTTACACTGAACATAATGTTCGTTACTTTGTTTATGAGTCTGACAAGCACTTAAAAATCCGTCAACTCAACCAAATTATAAAATATATACGGTTATATTATACAACTACACCTTATTTTATGATAACAGTAACAAGCTAATTTAAACATACGGTTATATTATACAACTACACCTTATTTTATGGTAACAGTAACAAGCTAATTTAAACATTTACTCACCTATGTTGGTTAAAATAATAACAATTCGTCCTTTGCCTCTTCTTCAGTTGAGGTGCTGTGTTGTTCTACTTGTTGGTATGCAGCAATTGTGCCAATTTTCTTCAAAACATGCTCTGGGAAGACATAATTGTGACAGCACTTGTTCATACGCCTAAGTCCAGCTCGCTCTGTGAGAATTGCATTTATCATATTGGTTTTAAGTCTATTTCTGAGAGAGGTTTTCACATTGTTTAAGGCACTAAATGCTCTTTCTACTTCAGCATTTGACCAAAGTAAGACCAAAAGCATCATTGCAAAATCTGAGAGCTTCTGAAATGGATTTTGGGAACTAGCGTCTTTATATGATGCGATCTCTCGCCAGAGTTCAGTTGTATTACCGATAGCTTTCCATTGAACGGTAGTTAGTTTTGACCACTGAAAGTGTATCTTCGTTATTTCTGATTCAGGTACCTAAAATTCCTGGGCTACTGGGATTATACTTTCTTTTACAACCCTCAAACACTGTTCTGGTGCAATTAAAGACACTTTTTGCAAAATTTTGATATTACTCGGCAGTCGCCGCTGGAGCTCCTCTACTAAGCAGAGCAGAAAATTTTCGCACCTACTACGAAAAACTTTCTCGCTTTCTGCATTAATTTTATGTTGTTTCTTCATATCTACCAGTGAAACCTCTACTTAATGACCAAGATAAATATTTGGAGATTTATATTTTCTAACGTCTACCGTTAGCAAATCCCCTCTATAACCGGGGACAAGAATCCGACTCGTAAGACCTACAATAAGAAGAACTAAGTCTTGCAGCAGCTTTGAACAGTCTGCTGTACTTGACTGGAATGATTTATTGATCTTTTGACATTCTTCTAGGGTTGGTCTAAGAAAAATAAGATACATCTTATTGATGACATCAGAGTACATACTATACAGTAGTTCAGCTGTGTACGGCCACTACGGTCGGGGGTTCGAATCCCCCCTCGGGCATGGATATTTGTGTCGTCCTTAGTCTTAGCTGGTTCATAAGTAGTTTGTAGGCTTAGGGACTGATGACCCCGTAGTTAAGTCCCATACGTTCTACAAACATTTGAACATTTTCAGCTGTGTAGCACTTAGTCTGAAGTCTGGATATTTCAAAATGTGTCTGTAGTTCAAGCCACTGACTTAAAATACGACGAATAGCAACTTCGATCGACAGCCACTTTATGTCTGATAGGTGTACAACCTCTAACAGCGAATCCTTTAATTGTCTGTCATTTAACCACTCTCTTCTAAAACGTCGTGCAAACCGCTTAACACTGTCTCCTGACATGTTGAGATGTTCAGTAAGTCGTGAAAACAAACACACCACAACGAACTACAATACTGAAACACCACACCAATGTACTGAGCTCACCATCCAGGATTCCCCGAACTAACTCGTAAAAAGCAAAGGACATCTTTGGTAGCGTGCTGCTGCTGCTACTGAGGCACGTATCGTATCTTTGTATCCAGAGAAATTACAGCCATATACCACCGTTATATTTATTTTACTTAGTTTTACAGTCATCTGAGATGTTTGTTATTTGGTTTTAGTGCAACAATTCGTTATTATATTATGCCACTGTCTTGCAGGCACAGAAAGATTTGCATCCATAATGGCTTTTTCAAAGAAAATGTTATAGTTTTCAAAATTTTATTAAACCAGCAATATCCGTCAAAAAAAAGTAAATTTCTAATTATATCCGTCAAAAAGTCCGTCAACCGTCAAAGCTAAATTTTATCCGTCATACAACTTGAAATTCCGTCAAATTTGACGGGAAATCCGTCAAGTTGGCAACGCTGACTACAACATTCACCTGTTCAATACCTATCGTTTCGATACTTAACCGCTACGGTAAATATCGTTTGGAGGTCGCAGCCTCGCTATAGACGCGCTATACAGGACATCTGCGAAATTACCATTTTTGCCTTACAAGCATTACTAAAATATCAACAGACATACATAATCCGGAAATTAATTTAAAACAGCTGAATTTCGCTGATTTTGTGACGTAAAGACAAACTTATTCATGAAGAAATATTTACTAATATGTGTAGGGTTGCAGCTTACTCCGCTGAAAGTAAGTAGAATATAAACGCAAGACAAACATAAATTTCTAATATGGTCTGTTTTTAATATGACAGGCAGTTTTTTTTTTTTTTTTTTTACGCACATCAATGCAGTGTGGAGTGTAATGATTCGCACATTTTTACATTTCACTCGTCTTTTTTATTCACATATATGCTTTTGAGTGTAAATACTTTTGCATAGAAAGCCAAAATTTTGAAGATTTTTGCCGTGTTTAGTTCAACTGTAGCAACAATTGTGGAATTGGTTTCTTTTTTGTTGGGAAACAGTTTGATTGGTTCAAAAAAATGTTTGTAAATCTATCGGACCAAACTGCGTGGTCATCAGTCCGTAGTTTACAAACTACTTAAACCTAGGTAAACTAACCTAAGGACAAACACACACACCCATGCCCCAGGGAGGACTCGAACCTCCACGGCGAGCAACCGCGCGCTCCGCAGCGAGACGCTTTAGACCGCTCGGCTACTCCACCGCGGCCAGTTTGATTGGTTTTGCCGTTCTGTTGCCATGTCTGTTACTTTTTTCCTTCAGCTACAACTGTGGTGGCTGATTTGGTATATTAAATACTTTAGTTATTGCACTATATATACATTTCCTACGTTCCACTCTCACCCATTTTACTTTAATTGTAGTGAAGAAAGCTTCATATTCATGAGTAGAAAAGCGACGTCTTTCAGTCAAAGGCAGGTCTTCTGGTGTTTCCTAGCCACTTTTATTTTTAGTAGAAAATGAAATTCGTCAGTAAAAACCCTGTGGGTTACAAGATAATCGTAAATAATGTGTCATGTTATGTACCATGCTACGGATAGTAAGTCTAAGAGTTATTTTTTTAGCTATTACCCATTTTGATAGCTCTACATACGTTCCCTACTGTGAAAAGTAGGTTAATAACAATAATAACGATACTATTGGCTCTCATCCAATACCGTATTCAGAAATGTAGCTTGCCGGCCGCTTGGAGCGCTACTGTCGCTGTGTATACCAAAAATCTGTGGTAGTGTATATGTTAGACTGTGCTATAACTCTCTTCCAGAGCCTCTTCTGCAACAGCAAAAGAGTCTTTCGATGTTGGCGTCTTCTTGCTGTGGGAACGATCGTCGACCCTGCATACTGCATTTCCCAAAGACTGGTGCTCGTTTTGCAGCTCAACCCGTCGAGCTTTTGTCGAGAGTAATACTTTAGTCGTCTTCTACCTTGTTAAGTCTTGCAGGAACTTCGTATTTACTTTGATCTATGAGATCTTTGAATTTCTTCATACGCCGGGCATGAACTTCCATCTTCTCGTGTTGTTCTCGCAATCTTCAACTTCACAAGTAACGTCAGAAAGCTGCCTTGTGACCTTATATGGCCCAATATAACGTCTTAGTAGGTTCTCAGACAGCTCAACCTTCCGAACGGGAGTGAAGATCCAGAGGAGGTCACCAGTAGATTAGATTAATACTTGTTTCATATATCGTATATACGACATTTCGTAATGGTGTGGAACGTGTCAGTTTAGTGAATGGTGTATATACGTGACAATATATTAAGGACTTTTTAATTTAAATTTTTCCATATTTTTTTTTTTTTTCATTTTTTAAGTTTTATCTAAAAATTCATCTAAAGCGTAGAAGGAGTTGCCATGCAGAAATTCCTTTAATTTCTTTTTAAATACCAGATGGCTATCTGTCAGATTTTTTTATGCTACTTGGTAAGTTACCGAAGTCTTTTGTGGCAGCATAATTCACCCCTTTCTGTGAAAAAAATTTAACTATGAATAGTGAATATCACCCTTTCTCCTAGTGTTCTAGCTATGCACACTGCTATTACTTTTGAATTGTGTCAGATTGTTAATAACAAATTTCATGCAGCACAGCAGCTCCTGCGAGCTGGCTGGCGCTCACACCAAGGCAGTAAGTAACCATGCGTTGCTTCCACGAGGCTCAAAACTGCCTTAGCTATTGATCTCTAAGTGCAATCGTTTCATGTACATACAATATGCACTGTTTCAACAATAAACCTGGAATTTATTGGAAAACTCCAAGAGGGTGCACTAATTTTTATTTTCGGTGATGCAATTACTTCTACGCTTTTGACGGTTCTACGATGATCCTTGCGACAGTATTGAAGCACTGGTTCCGCTAGACTCCAGTGTGGGCAGCCTGCGGCCCTGGGTGTCGGTATTTTAAGCGCTTTCCGAAGTGGCACGAACGGCCGTGCGCGGTTGGGCCCCTCGAAGCATCGAGCCCGCAACGGAAGGGGCGCTGATCAATATTTCACCACTCGCAACGTGAACCCCTCATAAGGCTCTGTGCTTCACGGCGTTAGAGCGCGTCTCTCAAGGCAACAACAACAATGGCTTCACACTGACACTATCTACGTTCACTATACGATCTAAAGTACTTGAATATCCATACATTGGAATAAAAAATGTCCAAATGTTTGTTAAGCTTATGGGACTTAACTGCGGACTCATCAGTTCCTAAACTTACAAACTATCTTATACTAAAGACAACACAAATATCCATGCCCGAGGGGGGTTTTGAACTCCAGATGAGGAACGGCCTCGCTCATCGGAAATTGGAATCGACCGCAAGATGTTTAGTCAGGGCGACATGGCACTATAAAAGTAATCGGAGAGCTCTGTGTAGTCAGTAGAGAAGCGAAAACGAATTAAACGAAATGCATCCGAAGAATTTTACAAGTTACAAACATCAGTGATATTTATATGCAGACTGAAGGACCGTATGAAAATTAGATTGAGGGAATGTTCAGAATTTAGACCGACGAGGGAGGTGTTCCAGAGTATGCACGCGATAGTGTGGAACTAGTGTACCAGGGTGGCGTAGTGGTGTGCCTAATTACCTCGTAGACAGGATATTGGGGTTCGAATCCTGATCTTCGTACAAACTTTCACACCAGAGACTGCGTTTTATTGGCAGAACCTTTAAAAGATGCAAAAGAACTACTAAAGTAAATGCATACACTACGCTTATCCGTCCTTTTTTGGAGTATTGCTGCCCAGGTGGGTTTGACGGAGGACATCGAAAGAGTCCAAAGAAGGGCAGCTCGTTTTGTATTGTCACGATACAGGGGAGACTGCGTTACGGAAATGATACGGGGTCTGGGATGGGAATCATTGCAACAACGGCGCTTATCGCTGCGGCGTGGGCTACTTATGAAACTCCAATCGCCAACATTATCCTCCGAATGCGAAAATATATTGTTGACTACCACTTACATAGGTAGAAATGATCATCAGAATAAAATACGTGAAATCAGAGCTCGAACGGAGGGATTCGAGAATGGAATGGGAGATAAATAGTATAAAGATGGTTCGATGAACCCTCTGCCAGGCACTTACATGTGATTTGCAAAGTATCCCATGTAGATGTAAATGTAGACTATTATGATTCACAGTTTGTTGTTCTTCTGTCGACTTCTTTTAATACGTCAATGCTTCATAATTGTATTTCATCAAAAGAGGCCAGCCGCGGTGGCCAGGCGGTCTGCGGCGCGCCAGTCACGGTCTGCACGGCCACTACGGTCGGGGTTTCGAATCCCCCCTAGGGCATGGATATTTGTACCGTCCTTAGTATTGGCTAGTCATAAGTAGTTTGTAAGTTTAGGGACTGATGTCCACGTAGTTAAGTCCCATAAGCTCTACAAACATCAAAAGAAGACTGGGCTGAAGTCTTGTAGATAGTTGCGTTTGTGACTCAAAGGTAGCAACAACTACACAACTATTTTTTTAGGTGTTGGGAAAGTTATCGTTTTTGACGTTTTATTATCACATCTGTGTGGTTCTCCCTTTAGCTACAGCTGTTGTGGCATTTTCGACGCGTTACCTAATGTACGGTAGGTATTGAATACTGTATGAATTTTCCAAGTTCCACATTCTCGGGTTTGGTTGGAAGCTTAGTGAACAAAATTTCGCGTTGCTGGGAGGACCTACGCCGTCTTTCACCAAAAGTCGAAGTTTTGCTGTTTGTTAGTCATTTTTTATTCTTAAGGGAAGAATGTTTCAGTAAATATGTGTACGTTAAAAAAAGAATCGTAGACAAAGTTTCATGTAGTGTTCCAAGTCATATCTCTCAGGTACTTTGAAAATTATTGAAAAAGAAATGTTCTATCACTCTTCCACCCCCATGAACCACAGACATTGCCGAGGTGGGGTGGCTTGCGTGCCTCAACGATGCAGATAGGCGTACCGTAGGTGCAACCACAACGGAGGGGTATCTGTGGAGAGGCCAGACAAACGTGTGGTTCCTGAAGAGGGGCAGCAGCCTTTTCAGTAGTTATAGGGGCAACAGTCTGGATGATTGACTGAGCTGGCTTTGTAACATCAGCTAATGTGGCTTTGCCACACAGCTTCTGCGAACGGCTGAAAGCAAGGGGAAATATACAGCCGTTACTTTTCCCGAGGACATGCAGCTCTGCTGTATGGAATTATGATGATGGCATCCTCTTGGGTAAAATATTCCGGAGGTAAATAGTCCCCCATTCGGATCTCCGGGCGGGGACTACTCAGGAGGATGTTGTCATCAGGAAAGACAATACTGGCATTCTACGGATCGGAGCGTGGAATGTCAGATCCCTTAATCGGGTAGGAAAATTAGAAAATTTAAAAAGGGAAATGGATAGGTTGAAGTTAGATATAGTGGGGATTAGTGAAGTTCGGTGGCAGGATGAACAGGATTTCTGGTTAGGTGAGTACAGGATTATAAATACAAAATCAGTTGGGGGTATCACAGGAGTAGGACTGATAATGAATAAGAAAATAGGAATGAGGGTAAACTACTATGAGCAGCACAGTGATCGCATTATCATTGTCAAGATAGATACGAAGCCAACACCAACAACAGTAGTACAGGTTTATATACCAACTAGCTCTGCCGATGATGAGGAGATCGAAGAAATATATGAGGCGCTAAAGGAAATTATTCAGACAGTTAAGGGAGAGGAAAACTTAATGGTGATGGGAGACTGGAATTCGGTAGTAGGAAAAGGAAGAGAAGAAAAAATAATAGGTGAATATGGACTGGGCAGGAGGAATGAAAGAGGAAGTCGCCTGGTAGAATTTTGCACGGAACATGATTTAATCGTAACAAACACGTGGTTTAAGAATCACAAAAGAAGGTTGTATACATGGAAGAAACCAGGAGACACCGGAAGGTATCAGATAGATTTTATAATGGTAAGACATAGGTACCGGAACCAGGTTATAAACTGCAGGACATACCCAGGGGCAGATATAGACTCTGACCATAACTTGTTAGTCATGAACTGTATGCTGAAGCTGAAAAAACTGCAGAAAGGTAGGAAAATAAGGAGATGGGAGTTAGATAAATTGAAGGAAAGTGAAGTTCTGGAGAATTTCAGAGGGAGATTTAGGCAACAATTGACAGAAACAGGGGGAAATAAAACAGTAGAAGAGGAATGGGTAGCATTGAGAGATGAAATAGTGAAGGCAGCAGAGGACAAAATAGGTAGAAAGGCAAGACCTACCAAAAATCCATGGATATGACAGGCAATACTACAGTTAATTGATGAAAGGAGAAAACATAAAAATGCAGTAAATGAAACAGGCAAAATGGAGTACAGACGACTAAGAAATGAGATTGACGGGAGTGGCTAGAAGCCAAATGCAAATCTGTAGAAGAATGTATAGCAAGGGGAAAAGTAGATACCGCCTACAGGAAAATAAAAGAGACATTTGGGGACAAGAAAAGCAACTCTACGAATATCAAGAACTCAGATGGGAAACCAGTTATCAGCAAAGAAGGGAAAGCTGAAAGGTGGAAAGAGTACATAGAGCATCTCTACAAAGGAAATGAACTTAGAGACGATGTTGTAGGAAGGGAAGAGGAAGTAGATCGATATGAAATAGGAGATACTATACTGAGAGATGAAGTTGACAGAGCCTTGAAAGACCTAGGTCGGAAAAAGGCCCCAGGAGTAGATGACATACCCTCAGAGCTACTAAAGTCTCTGGGAGAGCCAGCCATGACAAGACTATTTGAACTGGTGTGTAGGATGTATGAGACAGGCGAAATGCCCTCAGACTTTAAGAAAAATGTAATAATCCCCATTCCAAAGAAATCAGGCGCAGACAGGTGTGAAAATTACAGAACCATCAGTTTGATAAGTCATGGTTGCAAAATTTTAACTCGAATTATCTACAGGAGAATGGAAAAGCTGGTAGAAGCTGACCTCGGGGAAGATCAGTTTGTATTCAGGAGGAACGTAGGAACCCGGGAGGCAATACTCACATTACGACTTATCTTAGAAGATAGATTAAGGAAAGGCAAACCTACATTTTTAGGTTTTGAACATTTGGAGAAAGCTTTTGACAATGTTGACTGGAATACAAATTCTGAAGTCAGCAGGGGTAAAATACAGGGAAAGGAGAGTTATTTACAACTTGTACAAAAGCCAGACCGCAGTTATTAGACTCGAAGGGCATGAAAGGGAAGCATCAGTTGGGAAGGGAGTAAGACAGGGTTGTAGCCTTTCTCCGATGTTATTCAATTTGTACATCGAGCAGGCGGTGAAGGAAAGCAAGGGAAAATTTGGAATAGGGATTAAAGTTCAGGGGGAAGAAATAAAAACATTGCGTTTTACTGATGACATTGTAATTCTGTCAGAGACAGCAAAGGACCGGGAAGAGCAGTTGAATGGAATGGACAGCTTGTTGAAGAGAGCATATAAAATGAAAATTAACAAGAGCAAAACAAAATAATGGAACGCAGTCTCAGAAAATCAGGTGATGCTGAAGGAATTAGATTAGGTAACGAAACAATGAAGGTGGTAGATTAGTTTTGTTACTTGGGTAATAAAATAACAAATGATGGTCGCAGTACAGAGGATATAAAATGCAGAATGGCAATGGGAAGAAAAGCATGTTTGAAAAAGAGAAATTTGCTAACATCGAATATTAATTTAAGGGTAAGGAAGTCTTTTCTGAAGGCATTTGTGTGGAGTGTTGCCTTGTACGGGAGTGAAACATGGACGATAAGCAGTGCGGACAGGAAGAGAATAGAGGCTTTTGAAATGTGGTGCTACAGAAGAATGCTGAAGATTAGGTGGGTAGATCGCATAACTAATGAAGAGGTACTGAACAGAATTGGTGAAAAAAGGAACTTTTGGCATACCCTGACTAAAAGAAGGGATCGCTTGGTAGGACACATTCTTAGACATCGGGGAATCGTAAATTTAGCATTGGAGGGAAGTGTGTGGGTTAAAAATCGCAGAGGGAGACCAAGATACGCTTATAGTAAGCAGATTCAATTGGATGTGGGTTGTCGTTCTTATGAGGAGATGAAAAGGCTTGCTCAGGATAGAGTAGGGTGGAGAGCTGCATCAAACCAGTCTCCGGACTGAAGACCATAACAACACTATCACTCTTTTAGCTATCACCTACTCCTAAGTTACTAGAAAATGATTCCTATCCGAAAAACAGAAATCAGTATAAACAATACTATTCGCATTCATGCAGAAGGAGTGTCGCCACTGTTTGTATTAGATTTCGCTAATATTATCAAACGCGGAAATCAACTAGTCCTGTTACGTTTTCGCGACTAAGCCGCTGAACCGTTTTCCATTATAATTGAATACTGCATAACGTACACGTTGTATAATGTACACTAAATCAATAGCATTATGCGCAGATGTTCGCACTGGCCATACTTTAAGTGCGCATCTTTCGTATGCGACGCTGTCACTACTAGGGCACTTAGAAATAGACGGTCACGCTCATCCACCATTTTCGATCCTTCTCGTCGACGCGCTAGAGCATTATAACTTAAGGCAATTAGTGTGCTTTCAGCATTGTGAGCTGTGCAGCTCCAAATCGTTCTAATCGTTCAGAGAATGGCTTTTGTGTTTTCGTTTTCAGTCAAAAAAGATTGAGGAACGATTTGATAAAATGGATCAATACACTGCGCAACATATGACCGAATTTAAAACGTTTAAACAACAGGTCACGAATCAAGAAATGACTAACCTCCGCGAGCATCTAGCTGAGGCATTCAGTAGGAACAATGTGGAAATAGAAAGTATCAAATCACATGTCGAGAGCGTAGAGACGCGGGTCGATAAAATAGATTCACGTGTCGACGACGTGCTCACGCAGGTGACCACCGTGCGTGAAACATGTGGAAGAACGCATAGAAACGGTTCGAACCAGTATCGGTGCGGTTTCTGGCTGTGTCGATGACATAAGCGCGGTAGTTAGCAATGTGCAGACCACGCTGGATGATGTTGTGCAAAGGATTTCACATGTAGAGTAGAACCCTACACGGAATTTGAGTGGGAGTTGCAGCCACGCTGACGAAACGCGCCCCGCAATAATGTGTAGCAGCCGAGATGGGAGTGCAGGCCGCGACTCGGACTCAGCTTTTAGGATGAAAGTGAAACTCCCCGGCCAAGTTCGAGCAGTAATCAAAACAGGACCACACATTTTATTTGGGACCCAGCACTGGGCTTCGATTACAACCACTTTCTAACCGTATGTAAATTCGAAGTATTTAGGAACGCGCCCGGTGGAATACATCCGTGGGTGTGCCTAGATCATTTTGACTTCTCCCTTCCACCAAACTGGCCCAAAGGGCGTAAAATAGAGTTCGTGTGCGGTCACTTGGAAGGTGAACCCACGACGCGTATGAGGTCGTACTTTCGGTATGGCGATTTTGATTACGACCCACTGCAGAATAACTCTCCACCTAAACAGGGAAAGGGAAATGGCATACAAAATCAGGTACAGGAGAAGGAACAGAATAGTGGTTCTAATGGGCAGTCCTGGGGAAACAGCCAGCGAAGCCAGCAAAACAGACAATGGCACAACAAAAATGAGAACGGCTATAAAGGCGATTATCGCGGGAAGAAGAAGCACAAGTCGGGGAATGGCAATAACTGGCACTCTAATGACAACGAACTGCGAGATGCAAACTCCAAGCACGTTCACTGCGAATAGCCGAACACACCCCACACGTGGGGTGTGGAAGTGCCTTTTCCCCTACCAAAAACATAATAAGCCAGACGCGCAACCTGAACCATCAACGTCAAAACAATGACGTTTTCACTAAGTTCCTCCATACTTGGAGTATGATGACGAACAGGGGACGGAACATGTTAGACTGATACGATTTGACGGCATAAGGGAAATCCTCTTAGAGGAGGAACCCATGTGTATTTATTTTTCTTGTTTATTTTCTCTAGGTTATAGGTTCCATCTATTTGTTGTATATTTTGTATGTGTTTTCCACTGTCCTTCAGCGTTAAAGAACGCGCCGACTACGTGTCGCATAGAAGATGCATTTGTTTTATTGGATATCCTGCATATGTGTATATGCAGGGCTGGGTAAGATAAACTGAGTTCTGTTCAATCAGCTGAAGTGTGAGGCCTGCTGATCCGGTGCGTGCATTTAAATGTTGTGGCACTGTCAGTAAAGTCTGCTCCACTCTACAGGCGATTGATTGCTAGTTTACCATGGAGTGTCTGTGTAATGGGTAAATTTGGTTTAATGTTCAGTCATGCTGCACCAGATAGGTGATCTAAGTACAACAAGTGCCAAACCAAAATGTAATATTTTAGGGTGTACTCTTTTTTTTTCAGCTGTGCCAAATGTTTTAGGTGTTGCATTGATGCCCAGTACCGTCAGTAACTGAATGGGAAAGGCATGTTCCTCCAGGGCAGGGAGGACGGTAGTTAGTACTGCTGCAGCCAGTATGTGTGCGCCCATTGTCCTTGAACGTACCAATGTGTTTTCTTTTGTAAGTCGCCGTAACGGCACTGCCTTCCCGATAGAAACGAGTTAGTGCTTGATGAAGCAAAGAATGTGTTATGGAATATGTTGTGTATTCTTAGGACAAGGGTTTGTAATGCCAAGCAGGTGGCGTATCTAATTTACCGATTGATAAAAAATCCATAACCGAAGCTTTAACATGACGACCTTAAGTGTGTGCACCCCAAACGGATTTTGCCAGTTGCATTTTACAGGAAACTGTGATTGACGCAGTATAACAGGTAAGAAGGACGTACTGAAGAATCTAGCTTACCATGCCCACATCAGTTTTGTTGATGAGAAAAATTATGTGGGCCAGTGTACAATGACGAGCCCATGATTAATGTGACCAGAGCACGAGACGAGTGCACAAATCTAGAAAACCACAAGTGGCAAAATTAGGAATATATACTCGACAATGATTTTCCTTTTCTGTAAAATTTAACTGTAACCTATGTAACATGTTTTAATTTTTATTACGCTCATTTCTTTTTCATGAGAAGCCTTGAACAAGGCTATCTAGTTACTAGTGTGTGTCTTGATCTATGGTTTTATGGGCAGATTGTAATTTGGTTTTCCTTGGTGCCATGACAGGAACGAGAACATGTCTTGTTTATGTTTGACTTAATATCTGTCTACTATTTTTTATTGTTCCAAGTATTTATGTATTTACATGTCTTGTTATTGATATTTCTCTAATTATAGGATTAGGATATTAATTTATCCATTTATTGATTTTTATACCAAGCTTACCTTTTTAGACGAGAATTTATGTTTTATGTATTTTGAGATTTTGTGTATACATATTTAGAGGAATCGTGGAATTGCTGGTGCATTTATAGTGACGCTGCTGTTCTATATATATATAAAGAAAAAAAAACGTGTCTCTGGTTCTATAAAGATTCTACAGATACTCGTCGGAGAGACAAAGTCAATCCATTGATCTATAAGGGGTCGAAAACTAAATAGTAGGTAGTATAGTTGGCCTAAAATTTAGTTTGCCTAGTAGAGTATCGCAGCGAGACCTTGTCCTGTGGCCAGGTCAATTTAATTTCATTCCATACAATGTCGCTGTGCCACGCTGCTCCCGCAATCTTGTTGCCAATGCTTTGCTGCTACCACCTCCTTGTGTGTGTGACTGTGAGAGTGTCTCTGATAATAGTATGGCCACAATGTCAAAATCACTAAATTGAGCTTTTCTTTTAATTCCCTGTCATGGTAGTACGAAATTTCTTAAACATTTCTCAAATGTTAAAAATTTTTCTTTGATAATATTGGGCCACGTTTTGTAAGCCTATGGACCCAAGTAGTCTACTTTATTTAAGGCGTTTAATTTACTTTAATGTCCTCAATTATTTGTTTATAAATTATCTATGTAATTTTATACGAGGCGCGTCCAGAAAGTAAGTTCCGTTTCAATTTATCACCGGTGCGGCGCTTCGACTGCAGTTGCGCACATGCGCTGTAGACGATGTGTATCAAGGAGAAGAACGTGCGCCATTTGGGGATCGCTGTCAGTTACGTTCGCTTTGTTGTGCTTGTTTGAAATGTCGGCGTTGATTGAAAATCCCGCAGCCTGTGAAATCAGGTCGGTGATTCGGTTTCTGAATGCGAGGAAACTGAAACCAAGTGAAATTTATCGGCAAATTTGCGATGTTTACGGACCAAATGCGATGAGTGATTGGATGGTGAGAAGATGGGTCCGACAGTTCAATGGCGGGCGTAGTGGTGTGGACGATGAAGAACGAACCATCCTCCCTACAGCCCTGTAGTTTAAGAGTTGTAGTATTTTGTGCAATAAAAATTTCTTCTGTATCTGTGTACAATTTCATTTTATTACCAAACGGAACTCACTTTCTGGAGGCGCCTCATATCTCTATGTTGATGTGAAAATATGGGTAACACCCCAAAACCAATTTCAGTGAATACCATGTTGTACCAGCATGATGAACACAACTGGACAACAAAATGAGTTATGACAAATTGAAGTGTTTTCTAAGTGCCATGGAAAGAGTTTGTCCACACCACACTGCTGCCAAGAAGCGCGGGCCGGTATCCTCGGCATCCGCCCGAGTCGCCGGGAGAAGTGGGATGGCACAGGAATTCCACCTCCTACGTCATGGGACACCCCAGCAAGTCACGACGGTCAGACAGTGCGACGCCGATGGCCCTGAGGGAGCCAGCAACCCCGGAGTGCGCGTGCTCTCATTCTAGGTGGCTGACGTCACAAGGTCGCCGGACTGCCCCACAACGCTTCCGTGCATCTGAGAGGCGGCTGTCACCGGGGCTACCGACCACCGCGGGTCCTGTGCACACCGAGGTGGACGTGATTAGCGCGCCTCGCTACGCGTACTCCGATGGCAGAGGGAGCAAGCAAATGTCATGCGCCCCTGTCAACACGGTGGGCAACGCCCACCTTATGCAGCCGACATCTACATCTGGGCCACCCTTGAAGGTGAGGTAGGCGCAGGTCTGGTACCAATATGCGCCCTGCTGCACGTAACTCATCAAGAACAGCAGGGGCATAATACAGATGTCTTGCGTCTGTCATAATCAGACCAGTTGCAGCAAATATTAGGACATCGATGCCATGGCATCACCTACCAGGCAACCTTCGTCTAAATCAGGATCGGTTTCCAATGAACAATCAACCCTTTCACTATTTTCTTGGGCAGTTCTCAACATGTTTGCTCAATGCTTTCCGGCAAGATCATGCTGAACATTTGACTATCAGCTGTAAGGCGCTTACGTCTCCAATCTTTCTGGTCATCTTACCAACAAAAGAAAACATTATTTTTTGGTTCGCCCCACCATTCAGCTCTGCACTCCTATGACTTCAAAAATGTTCAAATGTTTGTAAATCTATCGGACTTAACTACGTGGTCACCAGTCCGTAGCTTACAAACTGCTTAAAGTAAGGTAAACTAACCTAAGGACAACACAAACATCCATGCCCGAAGGGGGATTCGAGCCCCCGACGCCGGACGGCCGCCCGCTCCAATGCGCGCGGCTAACCCGCCGCGGTCCCTGTGGCCGAAAACAGTCGAAGAAAAGGGACTCGAATGTTATCTCTCCGACACGAAGCGCCTTGTCCAACCGTCCAAACCAACGCTTGGAACAGCCCTTGAGTAGCTTGGTTAAGCAAGCATCCTGTGATGTGAGATTCGGGAAAATAAGTTTTACGTGTTTTAATTGCCGATTATTTTATCAACTTTCACGTTATTAATCGGGTCGTACTTTGAGACATATCAATTGACTCGTAATTTTGCGTACTGTTTTCATCCATGCTCTGAAAATTCAAAATTATTTATTTAATACCCAATGTCTTTGTCATAAAGACTGGGTGCGGTACCACTCAGACACCTTTGAGTTCGGTTAGCGAAAGTCTCAGCTTTACAATTGACCTCATGAAGGGATCTGAGCAGATAGGCAAACGTCATTATGGGTACAGAATTCTTCAGTACACTACTTTGAGAATAATAGTAAATAGTGGAAAGGCGGCAGACATTACTGAAATAGCAACCCTTTTCCGAAATATACAAATCAACAGAGAAAAAAGGCACATTTAAACAAATAAGTGAAATTATAAACTTCGGAATTACCTCAATATTACAACAATATCTACATTTAAATACAATATTTGTTATAAAGTTTTAGAAATACTGACCTTGTCATCCCGAACGTGCCTAAAAATTCATTTTATACCAATGCTAGAGTTGGAGACTTTTCTCTTCTCCTGGTGAAACACAAAGTCTTTTGGTTCTCACTATTTTTGGTATACTAATTCATACTGGTACTATCCTTTATTCGGGCACTTACACTCACAAGCGAAAAGGCAGAAATTTGTTTCTTGTAGAGGGTGTTATCCTGGGGGTATATATTGCGTGCCTGGTTGAGAGGAACTCCAGCGATTTGGGCAAGCAACTCAAGGACTTAACTGAAAGAAGTTTCCAGTGCCCCAGACATTGTTCGGCCTCAACCTTATCCCCAGAAAGAGATTCTCGCTTAGCAATCAGCTGTTGTCATTCGTTACGTTGAATAGCTGGCAGCTAATAACTATGTTGGGTCAACGTTCTCAGAGCCCCAGGATTTAATTAGCATTGTTAATACTAATCTGTACTCAAACATAATTAAACTCTTTGCCTTAGTACTAAACGTGTCATAATAAATTGAATCCTAGTTATTCTTTTCTGGATATTGCCTCTCTGTACTGATAGTTGTTGTTGGAATTTTGAGGGGACTTAACTATGTAGTCATCAGTCCCTGTACTGTTTGTACAACTCACTTTCGTCGAGAGCAGATTGCGCTCGTGACTGCATTGTATTTTTTAAATTTAGTTTCCCAAGCAAAAGTTTATTATTCTGCCTCTATCTATGCCAATTCAGTCTCAAACAACACAATAAAAGTACATATTAGTTTACACAAAATACATTTCAATCTAATTATAAACTTCACCATAAGAGTCTCCCTTCCTTTTCTTTTTGATTGGGGGTCTCATTTTTATTTCCCAGGTGATACGCTGTTACACAAATGCATAAGCCTCAGGACGAACAAGTAGCCATTTGCTTGTCATTCCTTCTCGTTTTTCCGTAGCGCACTTTTATAACCGTTAAGGTACCAGAACAGCAGCCGGACACTGGCGCTAATGGCCCTCGACAGTGTTGAAATCGAGTTACTGTATTTATTAGATTTTCTTGAAAACTCTCTGTATAATATGAGATACTGCAAATTCTCAAGCATTTTAAAGACTATCCCTTCCACTCTTATGTATGTCTGGCGTAATGTGGAACTGAAATTCCTTAATCTAGTGGTTACAGTAAGCGGCTAAATTACGTTTTGTGGGATGATTTTGTTTGCGTTTTTCGATAGCCGTTTTGATCTGGAAATCAACTTGAAACTCGTCCACTTTAGCGAAGTGATGCACGGAGACACGGCCTGATCTTTCGATCCGAAAGGTCTTCAGTAAGTACTTCTGCAAGAGAGGTTTGCTGGAGCGTAGTTTACGCCTATAGCCTAGGCAGTCGCTCCCAGTGCACATTTCCTAATGTCTCCATTCTTGATAATGCTCCCTACCCCACCCCCTCCCTTCCACGTGGAAACTCCCGCCCGTACTACTGGCCACACACGTCTTCACAGGAAACCTTTCACTTTCCATTGCAACTAACGAGTGGGGGGGGGGGGGGGGAGGGGAATTCTGCCATGTCCCTTCATTGTATTCAACATCTCAGAGCGCAACTACTAGATCAAAGTAGTTACGACTAATCCTAACAAAGTGAACAAAGACACAATTACATTTTACAAGTAACACAGAAAACGTTTTCTCTTATTCTAAAAAGTCAATGAACAATCCTTCCCTCCTTAATGACTGTGAACTATTTCCCCAATTGGCTCAACAGCAATTTGAACTGTTTAATTTTCTTCTTAAACAGTAGATACAAATAAAGGGTGCGGGTACTTAATGGACAAATGGGTCTCTGTTAACGATGTTTTTGGATTCCCTTCTCCACATTAGTTTCAAGATCGACCACTACATACTAATGGTTTCACAGGACATTTTTTTACTCGGAAAGGCGATGTCATATAGCATGTAGAATTTGGATATCTTTTTCTCCTTTAAGTCAGACCGAAGGGGGTTACGACTCAGTACCAAACTGCTTTCAACAACTAATGGCGTCTTAGCAGTCCTTTCACGCCGTCCCTTTTTTTAAACTTCTTTTCTCTAAATTCTCCTAAGTGCATTGGCTAACTTTTCCTGGTTTGTTTACGACTAAGGCAGCATTGTTGTGGATGCTGTTTGATATTCAACCACTACTAGTTACTTGCTTTCCTGTTACACTCCCATATAGAACGAGGGAAAACAAATGCTTGTATGCATCTGTACGAGCTTTAATCTGTCTGATTTTATCTTATAGGTTTTTACGCGAAATGTAAGTTAGTGGCAGTAGAATCGTTCTGCAGTTTGCTTCAAATTCCGGCCTTCTAAAATTCTACAACAGTGTTTCTCGAAATAAATAAATAAATAAATAAATAAATAAAATAAAAACATCGGCTTCCCCCCAGCGACTCCCGTTTGAGTTCCCGAAGAATCTCAGTAACACTCATGCATTGATCAAATCTGCCAGTAAAATCCTAGCCGAACGCCTCTGAATTGCTTCTGTGTCTTCCTTTTAACCGATCTTGTGTGGATCCCAAACACAACCGTAGTCGACAATCGCCATCCCCACGACTGTCCTCATATGATCGTTCCGTTTCATATCGCTGTGCAGCGCTGCGCCTAGATAAGAAGTACTTGACGCGACTTTGGCAATCAGCACACTACTAATGCTGTATTAGAACATTACGGGATTGTTTTTCCTACTCCTTTGCCTTACATTTTTCTACATTTGGTACTAGCTACTATTCACAACGCCACCAACAAATTTAGTCCAACACACCCTGCATACTACTACAGTCATTCAATGAGGAATCCCTCCTGTACACCACAGCATCATCAGCAAACAGCCGCAGATTGCAGCTCACTCTGTCCGTCAGATCTAATATATAAAGCAGAGTGTCCGTATGTTTGTACGTGTTGCATACAAATCTACAGTTTTGTTCCAATCTTTATGAAATTTTGTACACGTAAGCTTCCATCCATGAGGACGGTCGCCGTAAGTGAAAGAATCACATAAGATACATAGTTCACGAGATATAACGTCATAAACAATGAGGTGCGCGAAAAACTGCTGCATTTAGCGACAATGTTGATCATTTTCTCCTAAAGCATTGGACCGATTTCAACCAAATTTGGTACACACATTCCTTACCGTGAGGTAACAATTGCTGCATAGTTAAGAATCACATACGGCATACGATCAAAAGATATTACGTCATAACCAATAGAAATCGCAAAAAAATATAATGTGGCCAGACTTTCGAAATACACTGTATGAGAATGACAGTACTTAGTGACTTACAACAAACTTTAAACATAATTTCAAACCTCTATTAAACTTTTTCTCGCTGGCAACCATAGTAAAACAATGAAAGGAGAAAAGTTTCTCGCTTACTTCTTTTCAGCTATTTATGGAGTAAAACTACGGCTCTCGGTATGACGTTACAACTTATAATGTGAACACTACAAATTGTAGCGACAGGAAATTTTACAGACAGTATACACATATATAGTTGAATGTAGCTTCTAAATTGTATAACATTCCGAGACGTAGTTTATGAGATATGAGCACATAAACAGTAATGTTCCGCTGTTCATGGACTAAAACTACGGCATTCGATATGACGTTACAATTTATAATTTCTACACTACGAATTGTAGCCGAAGGAAATTTCGCAGTCAGTATACACGCATATAGTTGAGTGTACCTTCTAAATTGTAACACAGTACGACACATAGTTCATGAGATATGAGCACATAACAGTAACGTTCATACCGCACAATAAACTTAGTTTCGGTGCGGGCAGTGGTGGGTTGGACCAAGACTGTTTTGGCTTCCCTGGAAAAAATCAAAACGTTCATGGAAAACCGCCACATCACGCACCAAGTTTTAATCTATTACTTCTTTACTACTAGTTGTATTCTCAAGAGATTTTACAATCATACAGCCCTTATACAAATGAATATATACCTGAGAAATGGCAGGAATAAATAAATAAATACCCGGGCAACGCCGGGTTTTCAGCTAGTCATTTATACAGATAGAAAATAATAACGGCCCTCTCGCACTTCCCTGTCGCACTCCTGACGATACCCTAATCTCTCATGAACACTCGCCATCGAGGTCAACATACTGGATTCTATTACTTAAGTAGTCCTCAAGCCACTCACATATTTGGATACCTATTTCATATGTTCGCACCTTCGATAGCAGTCTGCATTGCGGCGCCGTGCCAAATATCATTCGAAAATCGAGAAATATGCAATCTGCCTGTTGCCCTTCATCCATAGCACGCAAGATGTCATGAGAGCAAAGGGCAAGGGGAGGTTCGCACGATCAAAGCCAAAGACCTTTTTTGATGCAAGCATAGTTTATCACACTATTTCGGTTATATACGGCGATGTAAAGCATACACCATTTCGGTTATACACGTTATACACGAAAAATATACAAATAATTTAACAGGCATGACGGCTCTTGCAGTTGTTTAGATTCTTTATTCAAGCCTAGTTTATCATGAGAGTTCTGTTTTACTCGTCAGCGCACAACGGCTGTCGGAATTGTTCACTTTGTTCAAGCAAGCGTTGTGTACAGAGCGAGTGAACTGAATTTTGTAAAATAAAAAAAAGTTATAAAAAATAAAATAAACATGAAAAAATCAATATCTGATTTTTTAATATGTTATACCATTAATCATATTGTATTCAATTATTTAAATTTTCTTACAATGAGACTAATATTTGTTACTACTATTCAAAGTTTATTATTTTTTATACATATGTATTTGCATCTGCCTCATCTCTGTTACTATATTACCTATCTCTGCACGGGTTAACTAGTTCAGATTAATTTCCTTGCCAGGTCTTTCCCCAGATGACGTAGTTGGAATTGGTAGATGGCGAATTCCACACTCGAAATTGCCTCAAAATAACTTTCCCAACACACCCTTCTTTCGTGGTGGACGACAAGCGGTTCGCCCATTTTATCGTAGGTGCCATAAACGTTGTGGGTCGCATTTGTAGTACTTGTCTGTTTTTGTGACTGCAATAATCCTCTTCGCCTCTATGTGGGCTTAGGTACTCCACAGGACTAGTGTTTCATCTTCTATAAATTAATGCTACATTTGTTTCTTCTTGCTCAGCAGCCTTAACATAGTCATTCAAAGGCACGGGTCATTAATAGAACCAAATGTCATCGCTGAATACCACAGAAAGTGATTCCAAATCCCAGGCCACTCTAGCTCCACACCTTGCAAAACTCCACAGTTATTTTCCTCTAGAAAAAAGTAAAAGATGTAGAAAATTCATATATTGTCAACAGTTTTGTAAATAATGCAGAACTGTAAATAAACCAGAAAACGGTTAATTTCAGTTGAATCATCGTTACTAGTTCATAACTCTTGACCACATCTTTTGAAACAGTCTGTGAGTGTGTGTGTGCCTGTGTATGAATGCACTTGCCTCTTCGAATATAAACGCTGAAAGTTATCGGTCTGGTTGCCAATCACACAGACTGACATGGCTATGTAGATAGTATGATATTAATTATTTTGTCAGAATTAGCATAAGATTAAGTGTGGTAGTTAAGGAGCTTGACAGTGACTGGTAACGATATGTATGGTCATGTAAATGCGCTCTTAGTCAGAATGGCTGTCTGACAGAATGATTATCTAACTGAATGACAAGTACCACAAAGTGAAAATGCATAATTCGATGAGCAGGTAATTCAGTAATTAAACAGAGTTTAGACAAATGTTTAGCACGAGTGTTATACCAAATCTAAGTTAGTGCTTAGGTGATGTAACAAACAGTTAGTGTGCTTCAAGGATCCCCATGAGATCGAGATCTAATTTCACTAACAAAGAAATTACTGTGTTATGATCAAGTTGTGTAATTAATTTCAATGTTTCGAGCGCTTTTCACAATCAACATAAATCAAGTGTATGAAACGAACAAATAAACTAGCAAGTAAATGGTCTGTACTGGCATCGATATGAAACATAAATAAATGGAATTTCACTTTTCTCTTTCCGTCGACAGCCGGCACATGCATATTACGAGCATTAACAAAAATATTTAGTTCTTGAGAAAAAGGTCAGTATTATACGTTGAATGTGAAAAAAGTTGGTAACTGGCTCTAGAACATAAATTTAAACAATAAACATTCTTTGAAATTAAGGGAATGCTTTGCCTTATTGTATATGCCGAGTATTGGTTGTTTGGCTATTATTATTGATCGAGAGGCCTAACGTGTTTTTCAAATCAGGCTGATCCTATCCGTTCCGCTCAGATAACAAGATTAGACTAATTACGAGTATAAAGGGGTGTGTGAATTCATGCATAAACTGAACAGAATAATTGTTTAGTGTAAATCTGAGAAATTGCATTGTAAAAATGTGACAAAAAATGGAAGGAAAAGACATATTTACGGGGTCTAACACCTATTTCAATTTTTTAAATAAATCTTTCTTTGATTCAAAAAAAGTAACGTTTTTAGTTTCCATTAACACTGAATGTCCTGTAATTATTTGGATCGACTGAGTTAACACTACCACCTCGTAATCACTCAATAATGCAAAAGCGATTTAAAGACATCAGGAAATAACAACAAATACCTTAAACCTTTACCAATAAGAACTCAGAAACCAACTCTAAATCATTAATAATCCTTCCCTTCAAAAGAAATATAAATATAATTACTTTCATAACACAACTGTGGTCGTCACCAGATCACTCAGGCAGTCAATACTGTACTTTCCGAGAACTCCACACCTACTAGTATCTATGGTCGAAGCTCCAGCAAAGATTATTGCTAACACTCTCCAAAGACATGCCCTTTACAAAGTGACTGTAGCCGTTATCTTAGCAGTGATAATTGTTCACTACAGTTGAAGACTGGGGACGGCTCTAGTTATACAAATAGGAGGGGAAGTCGAGTACCATTGGTCATACGCGTGTGTGGGGGTTCCCTTGTATGATCTCGAAAGACAGTGAAGTGATACAGGTATCATGTAATCTGCTTCCATGTACTATATAAATCGATGGGAAGAGTTGACCAACATGATCTAAGTCAAGCACACACCACAGATATCACGTAACCCACATTCTTGTGCTGCATAATTCTGCCTGAGCATTTACATCCTGATCTTGACCCGAAGTACCTTACATGCGTGCTTAGTAATGGAACGAGGGAGATTGTGAGGGGGGGGAGGGTATGTGTATCTGTACGTACGTTCCACATCTCCTAAACTACTGGACCGATTTCAACCAAACTTCGTACGTATTTTCCTTACTAGCAGGCAACATTCGTTGTCAGGGTAAGAACCACCTATGACACATACATAAGGATATATAACGTCATAAATAATGAGAGTCGTGAAAAACGGCCGCTTAGTACGACAATATTCTACATCTGCTCCTAAACTAATAGACCGATTTCATCCAAATTTGGTACAATTATTTTTTAAGGTCAGGAATCATTTGCTATGGTGGCAAAAACCACTTACGATACATACATAGTTCATACGATACAACGTCATAAACAATGAAAACTGACCCATCTTGCGGCGCGTGATAGCGTGATTTTATTCGTGAACTATTTGACAATGAGAGCACTTAGTAACATGCAATAAACTTTGAACAGGATTTCAAATCTTTACGAAAATTTGTCTCGCTGACAACCCCAACAAAATGATGAAAGGAAAAACGTTTATCGCTTACTACTTTTCCGATGTTCATGTTGTAGGCTATATCTACGGCATTTGGCATGAAGTTACAAGTAATTACTTTAACAGTGAAAATTTTATTCGCGAGTCAATTCACACAGTACACATAAATCCACTGAATGTTCCTTTGATATTATATCACGGTTCACCATATAGTTCATGAGATAAGAAGCCATACACAATTTAGTTCATAAAAAAACCCATATCATGCATGAGGTTTCTATTTTTTTCGTCTTTACTGCTAACGTCTGCTTACGTCTTTATTGCTAACACCATTCACGATTTTTTGCAGATATTACATACATATACCACTAAATGTACCTTTACATCATAGTACGACACATATTTCATGAGATATGACGTCATAAACAATGAAATTTCCGAATAACCGCTACATCATGCGTTATTTTTCCACATCTCCTCCTAAAATATAGGGCCGATTTAAACTAAACTGGGTACACATATTGCGTACTACTAGACAAAAATCGCTGTGGGGTTAAAAACTACTTACGAGGAGGCGTAGTTGAGGAGACATGACGTCGTAAACAATGAGTCACAAAAACGTTTCCATCACGTGACATGTGATTTACAAGACTTCATTCATCCACTATTCATTCATCGCAGACAGTTTACTAATATTACACTCCACAAATTCGATTCGGAAATTTCTGTTATTGTAGAACACATGGTCAAGTGTAAATCATGAGTATTGAACTGCGCAAAAAACGAAACTTAAATGGACAGATAGTAAGATAGAATCTGATGGACACGAAGGAAAGACATATAGAGAAGGTGATTGGAAGAGAGAGAGAGAGAGAGACGGGGAGATGGACAGGAAGGTTGAGGATGGGGTGGTCATTGATTAACTTAGGATGAGATGGATGAAGAAAATGGGAACAGGAAATACATACAAAAATGTGTAGAATAGATCTGTTTTGTTTCTAATATATGACTGGAAAAATCATACACCCAGAAAATTCCTGGTTTCACAGCTATTATTCGATAAAGCTGCCCAAGAAGTATAAAGATATCCAAGAAGTCTGTGGCTTGATTGCACTTTACATATAGATAGCGCACGTGTATAACCTGATATCAGTGTACACTGACACCTCATTATGAGCTACTAACAAAAATGGGTTTCGGTCTCACAGGATCTATCTGTTAGCCATGAGTTACGGCGAAATATTATTATCTGAAGAGCGGTCCGCCTATTATTCTTGCCTCTGTACCTTTATCAGCCGTCGATATGTCACTAACACCCTCCGTCAACGTCCTTATTGTATCTTGTACTGGTCCTACTACGCTACTAATTATGAGCTGCTACCATTGCCATGAGATGTTGCTCAAACGCCAATGCAATATCAGAACATAACAGACGAGGTCCGTTCAGAAAATTCGGAACCAATCTTAATTTCACGCCAGTGGAGTGTTGGAGTCAGTGGCGTAAGTAGGACTTGGCTTTGGAGGGGGGGGGGGAGGGGATAGATCTGCTTGACGAGCAAAAGTTTAGTCAGTTTCCAGACAGACTGCCATCTACCATTCCCGTTGAAGAAACTAATTTTTGTTTCTTCTTTTCGGGTTCTGGGGGGGGGGGAGGGTTCTATCCCCTTAACCCCCCCCCCTCCCATAGTTACGCCACTGGTTGGAATGATACGCGTTAGGCACCCCTGCACACTTTTGTGTTGAATTTTGAACTACCGGAAGCTTCATTATTGTTCGTTGTTTATTGTTCACTACTGTGTTGAGTAGAACGTAGCGTCACATAGACTGAAAATTTCGACATGGAGAGAATGGACCAAAACACACATGGATAGAAACACACCAAATGATGCAGAAAGTCTACGGTGACGAGTTTTTAAGCGGCATTCTTTGTTGCGAATGGCTGAAGCGGCTTAAAAGTGGGCGAACTATAGATGGCGCTCTTCAGTACGCCCTCCGACGTCTACCGACGACGGCATATCAGAAACGTCAACATAACTGCGTGTCCCAATCGGAAACGGACTGTCGGAGAGAGTGGAGAAAATGAAACATTTCAGTTGGATCAAGTAATAAATTCTGACGTAGTATCTTGGAATGCATCATGTTGCCGCTAAGTTGGCCTAACAGTTCGTGAGTCAAGACAAGAAAGACCATGGCCTCGCAATATGTGAAGAACTTTCAGATCGCAAAAATCAGAACGAGATGTTCCCTGTCTCTCTAGACCTGGCCGCTTCGGGCTCTTCCTTCCAAAGTTGAAAACCCCGATGACATTGAAGAAGATTTGCAAAGACAGACGAGGTAACAGGAAATTCGTGGCGATGCTTTGTTCGATTCAGCGCGAGTTGTACGGAGACTGCTTCCGGAAGGGGAAACGGCGTTGGGAGCGCTGTACCAATTGTAGAGGAGGCTCTTTCGTATGAAACCACACACACTAAGTAAAAGGTAAGCTTATATACACACTGCTTAAAACATTAGAGGATAAGGTGAAATATCATACACAATTTCATATATGGAACTTATTCTATGCAGATATTGGTTACAGTTGTAATTTGTGTGTAATACAGTACGATATTTTGCTGTCTCAACTCTTTACCTGAGGTTTACATGGTGAGGAACTGCATTTTACACTTAGCTGTCACGTAAGATTTATTTATTATGCAACTAGTTTCGGAAATATTCCATTCAAAATTGGTTAAACATCAATATGACACAAAATAGATAACATAAAGTTCTTAATCCATGACGGTAATTCAAAATTACATAAACAGTTCCGTTTCATACACATCCTGAATCAATTAAAGATGTCGTCTTATCCATAAAAAAGAGTCTTTTGTATATAAAAAATAAAGTTTTCAATGCGGCCAAAGCTGGTTCTTCTAATTTTAATAATTTTAGTAAATAAAATCATTACTGTTTCGTAAGAAAACAAGTCAAAGATATAATGGCACAGAATCAGGCAACAGGGGATGCTAAAGATGTTACAGATTACAGTAATGTACTCATTTCTTGCATAGTTTACACATGTGTACCTATCTTTAAACAGTAACAAATCTAAAGATCAAACTGATGAAAGTTATAATTATAACTATGAAATCTTGAATTTGAAAATAATTAAGCAGTGAAAGAATTGTAATTAACATTGGTCAGTAATAAAAGTGCACACAAGGAAGTAAAAACATTTTTTGATAAAATTACACATTAATAAAAGTGAAAGTAATTACTCAATACTGGTAGCAATTATAAATGTACACTGATAAGTGAATGCAAAGTTGCAGATGTAATGAAATAGTTAACATTATTTGTGTAATCAAGCAATTAAACAAAGTGGTAGAAGTTGATATGATAACATTAGTAAAATAATTAAAAGAGATACCATGAAGAATGACAACTATTAAAATGTAGCACAAAGATGGTATAGTTCCCTTCATTCAACTGCCTAGGATACCAAGTGGGCACAAAATTACTTAAATAGAATGATTGTATGACAAAAGACTCTTTTTTATGGATAAGACGACATCTTTAATTGACTCAGGAAATGTAAGAAACGGAACTGTTTATGTAATTTTGTAAGTATTACCATCGTGGATGAAGATCTTTATGTTTTCTATTTTGTGTCATATTGGTGTTTAAGCACTTTTGTGTTGTTATAGAAATGCCGTGATGATGGGATATTCCCAAAACTAGTTGCATAAAATAAATCTTACATGGCAGCTAAGTGTAAAATGCATTTTCTCAAGTTTATTGCTGTCGACAATCGCCACAAACAAATGTTTACACGTGTTTACTTAGAGCGAGGCACCATGGGGCTACCATAATAGCGAAGTCATTCTCGTTGTCCTCTAATATGGTGTGTGATAACCTTGGACGGCCAGTACAGTTGCACACTTGCGTGGCAAGGGCAGTATGAGGTTATGAATAACTCTTGAAGGATATTTGCCCATTTTCCCATGAGTGCAATAACCAGCTCTGCAACCGTTATGGGAGGTGCTGGTCTGGCTGCAATGCATCTGCCAAGTGCGCCTCAGGCATTCTCAATCGAGTTTGCGTGGTGAAAAAGCTGGTTACTCAACTCGTTCAATTCCCTCAGCTTCAAGCATGTTGTCCACCCGTGCAGCTCTGGGGACTAGCGTTATCGTCTACCAGAAGGAACCCATCTCCTATGGCACGAGCGTAGAGCACAACAAAAGGTCGAAAGATCTCGTTGGTATAACCCTGAGCAGTCAAAGCGCCATTCTGAACGACATAGAGGCCCGTACTTCCGCCAATGTTCAAATGTTTGTAAATCTATCGAACTCAACTGCATGGTTATTAGTCCTTAGCTTACAAACTACTTAAACTAAGGTAAACTAACATAAGGATAGCACAAACACCCATGCCCGAGGGTGCATTCGAACCCTCGTCGGCGAACGGCCGCACGCAGTGCAACACGGTGCCGTAATGCGCACGGCTAATCCGCCGCGGCTACCAAATGTTGTTTGTTAAGCTTATGAGACTTAACTGCGGGGTCATCAGTCCCTAAACTTACAAACTACTTATGAACTACTTACGAACTAGGACGGCACAAATATCCATGCCCGAGGGGGGATTCGAACCCCCGACCGTAGTGGCCGTGCAGACCGTGACTGGAGCGCCTCAGTCCCCTCGGCCACCGCGGCCGGTCGCGGCTACCAATATTGACTCCTGCCCACCATGATATCGCAATGTTTTCTGCACATCAGCAGGATTGCCCTGAGTTCCACTTTATCTCCAGTAGAGGATATTTCTGTTATTGTAAAACACAAAATCTTGACTTGTCTGTGAACAGAATCCGGCGCCAATCGTGATGTTCCTGCGGACTAAACGGTGCCGTGGTTTTAATGAAACACGCACGATAGGCCTCCGTGCGTAAAGTCCACAACCTCCAAGGTGATTTGGGACTGTTTGTGTTGATATTACGCGTTCTGTTGCTGCCTGGAGGGTGCGTTGCAACTGAGTTGCATTCAGCTTCCTGTCTCGATGGGATGTTAAGTGAGATAAAGATCAACTCTTGCTGATGTTACCCGTGCTCGAAGACCTTGGCCTTGCCGTTTTTTAACGGTTCCTGTTGTCTGAAATCGCGTCCAGGCCTTGTAAATTATATTTTGAGACACTCCACTTGCTGCAGCAACCTCTCTCTGTGTCTTTTCCACTTCCAACCGTCCTATGGCTCTCCATGCAGGGACGGACCTGCTGGAGGGGGGGGGGGGGAGGGGGGCGGTGAAATAGTTCTCATCGTCGGCTAAACTGTGGCTCAGTAGAAAGATTCTAGTGCCGGCCACCCCTTTCTATTCCATTCCCAATCAAACAAGTCTCACAGTTTTGAAGACCTCAGTGCAGTGAAATCAAGCTAGCTTCGCATTCTTAAAAAGGGAGCTGCTGGGGGGGGGGGGGGGGGGGGCAACGACCCTTCGTCCCTCCCCCCCTCCAATTGGATCCACTTATGTCTCCATGCCATAGCTTCGGGAAAGTCACGGCGTTGTTGTTTCGTTGCACTACTTGCTTACTACACTATTTGAACCCAACTACTTGTGTAATTCGTTCTGTAGAGTAAACACAAGTGAACCCAAACTCCCTCTTCTGCAACTTTTTGTTATTACCCCATCTCGATTGCCGTAATGTTGTTGACTCCATGGACAGAAAGATGTTGAGCAATTTTAGTTCATTTCTGCCGATGACAGTGCTTCAGAACCTAGACATCTCAATCGATCTCTTACTGCTTTGACCAGTGTACTTGGAGTGCAGAGCGCCTTCAGGGCTGGATAACTCTTTATGTCTCTTCTTGCACGAAGAACGATCTTTCTGATTACCTGAAGTGATTCGTTTGCTAAGGTGATAGAATCTGCATATGGCCGTCCAGTCACAGATATTTAGTGCGGCACCTTCGAAGCCGGCTCGGATCGTTAGTGAAATCATTTTCGTCAAAATGGTTTCACGAAACGAGTTTCGCAGTGTAGCGTGGTCGTGTTACTAGCCTTTAGAGCAGACACAGAGCCGCCGGTGCGTATCCTCCGGTAAGCGCGGTAATTTGCACGCCATTGTGGCGTGTGGCTGCGCCGTGCAAACGACAGCGATGGCTATTTGCGATATGGCCGTGGAGAACGCCGCGCGGCCGGTCCGTCGTGTTAGCGGCTAGCCAGGCACGCGCCACGCCTTTCCTGTCTTCCCTCCGTATTCCGTTTCGCACTGGATCTGGAAGCGCAAGCGCCCGTCTGTATGAAACCCAGCCAATAACGAATGGAATCAAAAACAGTCGAGTGCGCACTCGCAGACAGTCCACTAGCATTCAACACCATTTGCATGCATCGGTGAATAAGAAGAGATAGCGGCCATCCTATGACCTCCGCGTTACTTTGTCTGGCACTAATAATAAGCCGCACACTGTACGTTCAATGAAGAGCGAAAGAAACTGGTACAGGCATCCGTATGGAAACACAGAGATACAGGGTGTCCAGAAAAGGGCTCCCAGATTTCAAAATTAAATATCTCGAAAACAAAGATCTATAGAGGAATGCAGTAAACGGTATGTTTATTGTGAAAGCTGTAAGACGTTTGTACAGCAGTTTGAAATAATAGTTACAAAAGCTGCTAACAGATGGTGCTGTACGCTGTACAGCTCATCTCAGCATACATAACTGAAATAATCGTATGAAAACATTCTTTGCAAACAATCACATCACAATGTTTTCAAAATGTTCACCGTTGGTACTACAGAGGTGGCGCAAACGAAGAATGAAATTCTCCATCACATTTCGTAGTGTTTCAACCGAAACGGATTCACATGCCACAGAGATCGGCGATTAAAGCTCGTCCAGCGAAGAGGGATGCTTCGGGTATACCATGTCTTTCACTGTTCCCCACAAACAAAAGTCACAGGGAGTCAAATCCGGCGAATATGGAGGCCAATCCATGCCTACACCAGTAAATTTGGGATATTCCAAAGCAATGACTCGATTCCCGAAGTATTCCTCAAGAAAGCGAAACACTTGTTCGGTCCGATGTAGTTGGGCTCCATCTTGCATAAACCATTCAGTACCTGGTGGATCCTCTAACTCTTGCTGTGTGGCGACAAATTGTTCCAAAATTGCAACGTAACGTGCACCAGTGACCGTTTCTCGAATGACAAAAGGGCCAATAATGCCTGTGCTGTATACTGCAACCCACACAGTAACTTTGGGAGAATACAGGGGTTTCGCTTCACACCAACATGGCTTTTCGGAACCCCAAAATCGCCAGTTCTGCTTATTTACGTATCCATTCATGTGGAAGTATGCTTCATCTGTAAACCAGATGCAGCCAACAACAAACCCTTCACTATCAATCATATCTGACAAAGATAGGCCTATCACAAACAGATGCTCCCATGATTGGGTATAAGAAGTGCACTACATGCAGCACCAGCATCAAAAGAGTGCAATAAACACAAGCTTACTAATATATACATAATAAAACTTTAAAATTTGCAGTTGCAGAGCATGATAATTAACAGTGCATTAATGAAACATCAAAATGATTCTCACGGAAAGAAACGCACGAAGCGATCGCTGTCTTATTTGGGATCTACGAGCGTGTTTCGACCACATTTTACGCATCTACTCGTTCTTTGGAATATGCAAAAACATTTTTTACTGGAATTGTTGTAGATGTATTTACACAGTGCGGTAGAACGTAATTGTTTTTAGCCAATTTCCACGACGTTAATGCCCAAACAATGTATCACTGCTGTGGTGTATGCCTATTGCGTGTTACGACAGCGGCGGCAGCATGCTGGACAGTGACGTCACAGGCTACACAATACTCAAAAGGATGCGTCTCAGTGGGAAGATCTCAAGAGAAGCAAACACACTCAACTCCCCCTAAACAAATTGTAAATTCTTCACATGGCCCCCAAAGGAAAAAACTCTCACTTCTGGAAGAATTAGAAATCACCAGAACATAGGGTTGCCAGATCTCCGGGCGCCGCCCGGAGTGCCCGGGTTTGGAATGAATTCTCCGGGTCTACGGGCCTATGACTCTCATCTCCGGGCGTGATTGTAACCTTCATCTTAACTTCTTTTTTATTTTTATTTTTTTTTAATTTTTTTACGACGCTTTTTAAGTACTATGCTCATGTAGCGACGATCTACATCAAACTTAACGTAACTTAAACTAAGGACGAACACAACATACATGCCATAGGGGGGGATTCGAACCTCTGGCGGGAGCAGCCTCACGCACCGTGGCAAGACGCCTCAGTGCGCTCGGCCATTCCCGGCCGGCTCCTCTCTAGTAATTAGGAATAACTTTATATAAATGTCAATTTCTTATTGCATCAAAACGCTACTTTTCTATTCTTCCTCTGAAAACATTTCGTTGTTGCGTCGGTAGTATTAAGCAAACACTTGCGGCAACGTGTCAACTGGCGACGTCTATCATTTGTGTTTGTTCGTTCATTGTTAGTTATCAGTTTACCGGCAATTTTTGGAATACTCGGATCGTCTATGAACAGACAAGCTTACATTAACTCAGATTAGTGAGTAATAACAGTGAAATGAAGAGACGATATCTAATTTCGTTCCCTGAAGAATGGTTGCAGGAAGAAAATTATAAAGAGTGGCTACAAAAAGTCGATACTGATGAGTGTGTGTGTAAGTGCAGAACATGCAATATCTTAATTACTGTTAAGTACGACGGAGTGAAAGCTGTGAATAAACATTTGCAATCAGAAAGACACAAAGCGAATATTACCAAAAGAAGAATCAGTCGCTTCTTAAATTCTTGCTGAAACAATTTTCTGCAGAAGACGACAAAGTCACTGCAACGGAATTAACTTTGACTTACCATGGTGTGAGACACCACCATTCTTACAATTCTCAATATTGTGGTAATAAGCTATATCCTTATGTTTTTAGAGATTTCTCAGTTGCAACGAAAGTAAGATGCGGCCGACCAAAAAGCGAGGCATTAGTAAAAAATGTGCTTCTGCCTTATTCTAAAGAGAAGCTACTAAGCGAATTAAAGCAAAATGTCCCGTTTTCATTATGCATTTTTTTTTCTTTTAGAATTCACGTGTAATCTTGGTTGGGGGGGGGGGTGTGAGCCAAGGGGGAGGGGGGCACGTCTGGTCTCCGGGCCTGCCTCGAGTTCAATCTGGCAACCCTACCAGAACACAGTCTCAACAGCTTATTACAAAAAATGAAACTTATTACGATATCATGTTATCCATCTTTTCCCTTCTGACATTTCACAGCTTCTTTCTTCCGCCCTAACCCTACGCCTCTAATAAATTTGTTTTCATTCATTTATTATTGTTTCACCACCACCATGTATCATTTCACAAGATTCCCAACATGTTCTTGCACCTCCTTTCCCTCACCCTACATATCCTGCACGTCACACACATCTCTAATATTACCAAGCTGTCGCTTAGCGAGCCGCTCATTCTCGCAGGCCGTATCTTCCCATACCGCTTTGTTTAACGGTCGCATTAATGTTCTGCAGTAACAATACTTCCAGTTGTAAACGAGCACCTGAGGCGACAGCGACTCCTCTGCTGCTATGGTGAGTTTTATCGTACAACAAGCATTCTATTAATTTACATACTGTACCCCTTTACTCCCTAGTTGTTCTACTTCAAATAGCCGTTACATACTTTGTACGTTTATCTCTTTGTAGGGGCCCAATGACAGAACACAAATTGTTAGGCCTAAGCTACTTCCACCACAGCATTAAATAGTTCTGTGGCTCCATCTCCACCCAAGTAAGTTCTGACTTTTCAAAATTGCTCATCTTAGCCATATTAGATTCGCTGCCCGCCAGGTACACGAACTGTAATAAAACATTTGTCTGTTTCGAGTCTGATGATGCCCTAACAGCGCGAAACGCATTATTGGATACTAGCTTATATGCCCGTGCTTCGAACGGTTGTTAAAGAGGGACCTGTGTATATCATTGCTTATTAGGGTACCGAAACTAGGTCAGCAAAAACAGATTCCTTGTTGGATCGCTCTGTCAATAAACTCAGTTCTCCTAGCCAAGATGTCCAATGCAAGTAGAAATCATTGTAAACGATGAATGTTCATAAGGTTTTTCATACCAAAGTGAAATTAATGTAAGTGCAAACCCCGGAACGATGTTAACTCAATGTTAGGTTGGAAGGAAGGAAGAAAGGAAGCTTAGGGTTTAACGTCCCGTCGACAGCTTAGTCATTAGAGAAGGAGCTAATGCTCAGAGTTTTGGCTAAGGATGGGAAAGGAAATCGACCGTGTCCTTTGAAAGGAACCATCCCGGCATTTGCCTTGAGTGATTTAGGGAAATCACGGAAAAACCTAAATCTGGATGGCCGGAGGTGGATTTGAACCACCATCCTCCCGAATGCGAGTCCATTGTGTTACCACTGCGCCACCTCGCTCGGTAACATTAGCTTGTGTTCACAAAGTTAAAACTGCGGTGTGTAATTGTCTGGAGTAAACTTCCGAAAACACTTCTGTCGTTGAGATGTATAACAGCACCATGTATTGGTTCTATGGTGTAGTACTAAACTGTTTATCTCCCACAGAAGCGCATGGTGAATTATTAGTTTACTGCAGTGTTGCACTGGGGACAATGTAGTTATTCTGTATCCAGTGTTCCCTATTATCGAAAACTCAAAGAATGCTGAAAGTCTGGTAATTAAATCAACAGAGCAGTTCATGTCTGTTTAAATACGACCTCATGGTGGTGTCAATGTGCGATAAAGTAAGTCTGGGTGATAGTTGAAGAAATGGCGTCAGCTGATCGTCTGTATACAACTTTCCATTAAATATAGTATTTCCAGGGAATTCACTGTAGGGCCACTCTTTCAAGTAATAAATGTCCCCACGTATAAAGCACGGCCGGCCGCGGTGGCCGAGCGATCTTTGACGCGCCAGTCACAGTCTGCACGGCCGCTTCGGTCGGGGGTTCGAATCTCCCCCTCGGTCAAGGATGTTTGTGTCGTCTTTAGTATAAGGTCGTTCATAAGTAGTTTGTAAGTTTAGGAATTGATGACCCCGCAGTTCAGTCCGTTAAGCTTAACAAACATTTGAACATTTGAATTAAAGCATGAAGTTGAAATCGACCTCGTGTAAAGAGAACTATATATTCAGAGCCCGGATTATAACTCTAAGTACAGTTGTCTCTGCAAAAGAAGATGTCTTTCTCTATCTTAATGTAGTCGATACCAAAAGTAAGTAATTACAAAATTTAATCACAATATTGTACCGAACAATTATGAAAGCAGAGATGTTTCTGATGAGATTGTGGCTCATATATGTATATTATCTCTGGTGGCAGCCACAGAGCAGAAATATTTCTGGATTGAGCATTCAGATGCGTAAACAGATTTTGTGTACTCAACAATAAGATGGAGATGTCTTGTGATATTGGGAAAAATCTGCTAATCGCTGACTTTATCTTGGTCCTTTTTATGTTCGGTTAAGACGGATGACTATGTGTAAATGGCCCTTTTAGTGGCACTTCTACAACTTTCTTGTTGCTTCTGTGACACATTTATTTAGATATTATTTTATGCTATGTGGTTGCTCTGCAAAAAGGAGGTTGGGCTTCTTTGCAGCCAATGCGGTACAAACCAATCGCAAGACCAAATAAATGTGTGGGAAGAGTGGATTTGTCTCAATATCACGTGGTAATTCCATCTTAATGTTGAGGAGATGCACAGAACGCAATATTCACTCCATAGATATTTCTACTATATGTACCATTTAGGGCCGGTTCGTCCATCTCTCGTTAATCTTCTCGTTAGTAAACGTCCAGTTAAATGTGCTCGTTAAGTGCATTGCGTTTGTCATTGCCAGATACACCTCTCGTTTGCTAACCTGGAGAAAACGAGAAGGTACGATATATTTCGACTGGGTTGGCAATAGAAACAAATGAAAGTGCCGTCTAAATAAACAGCTGTTTCCCTTATTTAACTATCAGGGAAGAGGTTAGCAGATAGTTGTTAATTGGCGTTATGGAAAACAAACGTGAAAGAAGCTCGAATTTTTTAAGAAGTTAGTGCGAGTGTGTTGTATCCTCAGTAGAGAAATATTAGGGTGCAATGGAATGTAAAAAAAAAAAAAAAAAAAACGGACGCCACGACATGGAAGGAGAAGAAAAAAGCGACATGATCGCGTGTGGCAAATGTATCCAGTGCTTTCCACGGAAAATGTAGGTTAGTAAAAATGCTTGGGCTTAGTACGAAAACATGCCAAGTGCGTAGTATCTTAGTGCAAGCTTGCACATAGGCAAAAGTATACCGTTCCTGCAGATCGGAGGAAGGAATCACATTTTAGGCCTCACAGTAGGCGCAACAAGCATAAGTAAATACAGGGTAAAATTTTACGACGCTTCTCGCTCCAGTGCTTATGTTGGCAACAGATAAACAATGAAGTGTAGAATTGTGTTAAATATTTTTCACGAGCTACAGAGTAAATGTTATTGCTGCTCGTTTCACTCGCAGAACAATTAATACTGTAACTGCTCTATGGTTGACAGGTTCTTGTATGCACCCTTGTCCGTTCAGAAAAAAAAATCGTTTTAATTGAAGTTGTCACGAGAAAACATCTATTGGTCGTATGAGTTGCCGTCATTACCATTGGTGCCAATATAACCACTGGAGCCCGGCGAGAAGCGTGGTACAATTTAACCAAATACAGAATTAATAAGCTCGCAGGCTCAATGTATACTGTTTTCTATTTTGACAGATAACGTACAAAATACGTAACTATTTGTTGGACTCTTGAGATGGTCGTGGAGTTTTTCATGTAGCGTTTCCAAGACGAAATAGCGTAACAAATTCTGCATCATCTCAGCAGTCAAATGATTTGGACGAACATTTACATCTACATAAATACTCTGCAAATCACATTTAAGTGCCTGGCAGAGGGTTCATGAACCACTTTCATAACTTGCGCGCGGGAAGAAAGAACACCTAAATCGTTCCGTTTTCGATCTGATTTCTCTTATTTTATTGGGATGGTCATGTCTCCCTAAGTAGGTGGGTGCTAGCAAAATATTTTCAAATTCAGAACTAAAAATCGGTGATTGAAACTTCGGAAACAGATCACGCCGCAATGAATAACGTCTTTCTTTTAATGATTTCCACCCCAATTTGTGCAACATTTCCGTGACGCTTTCCTCCCCGTAACGTGATAAAACAAAACGAGCTGCCCTTCTCTGAACCTTCTCAATATCTTCCGTCAGTCCCACCTGGTGAGGGTCCCACAAGGGGCAACAGAACTCCAGGAGAGGACGCACAAGTGTGATGTAGGCAGTCTCTTTGGTGGAGCTGGTGCATCTTCTAAGCGTTCTGCCAATGAAATGTAACCTTTGGTTCGCCTTCCCCAGAATATTTTCTATGTGTTCTCTCCAGTCAAATTTGTTCGTAATTGTAATTCCTAGGTATTTGATTTCTTTTAGTGGTCATGTGTATTACTTCACACTTTTCTTTATTTAGTGTCAATTGCCAATATGTCTATGTTGCATTATAGGAGCAATGATCTCTAGATCGTCTAAAATGTTGACATCGTCTTCATTGTCAAACAAATATTTTATTCTAAGCATTTTCGTCATACCGATTCTCACTGAACTAGTCGTTACCCATAAGTTTGTATTTTGATGTCGCAACAATAATTTTAAGGTTATGTTGCATATCCGCAATATATCAAACTCATCTGCTAGCTACTGACATGGATGGGGCGAGAAATATGACGACAAAATTTTTCAGTGAAGCTGCTTTCCACACTAGTTTTTCATACATGTAGTGCTTCTGTTATCGGTCTTTTCAAGTGAATATATATATTGCGGTATTTTAGCGCTTTGGAATCCTGCCATTTTCATACAGATTCTAACTTAACTGGTCGTTAACCGTGTAACGAACAGAATTTTACTCGTTAACTTAACGGCCAGTTTGAGGTCTTTTAACGTCTGGTTAACTCATAACGAAACATTGACAAACGCAGTTCTCCGCTAACGACAAGTTAAAATCTTAACCGGAACTTAACGAGACATTGACAAACCGGCCCTAAGTGTAACATTTCCAAACTGTCAGTGCTATCGAGAAAATACCCTGAAATTAATAAGTGGTCTTTCTGAAAAAGTGTTCTTTTCCACGAACTTAAAAAGCTCGTTCCGTTTGACCAATGTAATACGCACAACATGTAGCACAGGAAAGCTTATAAACTCCAGAATTTTTCAAAGCATTAGTAATCGGCTTCAAATTAAGGATAACCTTTTTTTTTTCAAATTATTACTTGTGGAAGGGCGATGTTGCATTTGAATTTGTTCGGAGGCAACTTTTGAATCCGATATGACGCAGGGCCTAGAAACGCCACAAAAGAACAACTATTTCGCATCTTCCGGTGTACTCGTAAAATAGTCCAGAGTAGTGCCTATTTTGCTAACTTTTTAATTTTTTTTTTTAATATATTTTTGGCTGGAACAATTTGATCTTTGTGTTACTTTACGGAAAATGATTAAAGAAATTCTGTCATCTATTATAGACAGTGTGAGGTCCAAAAATTTTAATAGGTTCATAGTTGAAAGTGACGTTTTCATGGAGATCGTTAAAGAGATTGTAAATAAGGTCAATTCTTTCAAAAATGTTCAAATGTTTGTTAAGCTTAAGGGACTTAACTATGGGGTCATCAGTCCCTAAACTTACAAATTACTTAAACTAAAGACGACACAAACGTCCGTGCCCGAGGGGGGATTCGAGCCCCCGATCGTAGCGACCGTGCAGACTGTGACTGGCGCGCCACAGACCGCGCGGCCACTGCGGCCGGCTCAGTTCTCTCAAGCGGACTATTATAGATGACTAAAGTATCGTCAACATATCTGCAATAGGACAAAATACTCTAATCATTGACTGAAAATGAGTTAAACATTTTTACTTCTATTAATAGAAATAAAGAATCCCTGAGACGGATTTACGTCTCAAATTGTCAAAGACATTATTGATAGATCTGAAGCATTGAATTAAAATTTGTGGTGCGGCCGGGAATCGAACCCGGACCTCCATGCTTACTAGGCAGACGCCTATTAATTGATATTTATATCACCATAACAGGATTGTTCCACCATGTCCATTGCTGAGGTGCTATTCCGCTGCATGGAGAGCCTTGGCAGTAGTGGCAATTATCTTTGGAACAAAGAAGCTGAATTAAAGTCTGTGTTGTGGAGGGAAATCGTACATAGACTATTCCGAGGCGCTTTAATCGTTAGTGGTGTGGTAGTCTAACGGTTAAGACGTCTGCCTAGTAAGCATGGAGGTCCGGTTTCGATTCCCGGCCGCACCACAAATTTTAATTCAATGCTTCAGATCTATCAACTTTTACTTCTAGTGAATTAATAAAGATGTTAACCAGAACTCCGTCTAACGGATTACCCAAGACCAACTGCCAAACTTTTAATTACTATGGTGATCAGATTCATGAAGTCAGTAATTTCGTCATAGGAAATATCTTCTTTTTTTTTAAATTTACGTAGGTTTTCTTCTACAATTTTAGAAATACTGTCTGGTGGAGTATGCATTGCAAAAAGATGCATGATCAGTCGGTTAGATGTTAAGAGGGATCCACCAACAACGCAGAGATACCGAGATTGTCGCATGCTAGTTAGTTTAGAAATTTAGTAAAAAAGAGCTGGGATGGCTGCATCCTTGTACGTTAGTGTTGATTGCAGTTGTAGTTCGGTCGCTCGGTTGGAAAAGAATGTTGTTACAAGTGCTTACACAGAGTGTCGCAGGCTAGCTGGGACTGAATTTTAGTTAAATGTGAAATCATTATATAAATACGCTAACACGAAAATTGTGGTACAGATTACTAATTTATTCGTACAAGAAGGCCAATGAAAGCTACATGATTCGAAAGATTGTTTGTCATAGATTTCACGAATATAAATATTATGTGTGCATTTAGCCATTAAAAGTGGTAAAAGGAAGTAGAAATTTTCCTATGTCCAGCTTGGATCAAGTTCTACATTCTCCAACAATCAGCTCACTGATTGGCTATTCGCCTCGACCAAAGACGCTGTAATGCAGCGCATCTGCAGTATTAAAATAAGTGCTCCCAACTCACTTTCTTGTTCCGTTCAAATGCTTCATTTTCGCAGTGATTAAGAGAGGTTAAAGGAAATGGATATTTTCATATGAATGCCAATATAAAGGATGATGCGCGGGAGAGGCATCTAGTGGTGCTCGGGTGGAACTACGAAGTCGAGAATGCCGATGTAAATGATGATGCGCCGGGAGAGGCATGTAGTGGTGTTGTCAGCTCTGGAATTCTGAATATCGCAGTATCGAAATAACATTATTTCTTGGCGTTGTATAAATATACGAACACCGAAACTGTAGTTCCATTTAAAATATTAGGCTAATGAAAGTTATATAATTCGAAAATGAGAAGTATATATTTCCGTTTTTATTTGTTGTTATTGTGTCAGGCATTTTCCTTAACACGTAAAAGATACCGTTTCATACCTCCCAATGCCGGTTAAATTTTACCAAATATCCAAGCGGCCTCCTTTGATAATGTTGGCAACAGATGCTGAATAGTGAGAATCCTGTGCGTCTTCATTTTAGCCAATCGCTTGACAAAGCTGATGTTTTCTCATGGAATCTTCGCTTTACGAGGGCAATTATTTTTACTGAGTTGACGAGGGTACACACAAAACCTGTCAACCATAAAGCAGGAACAGCATTATTTGTTTAGTTCATGGTCTGTACGATTCACTATTCGAGTCATACTGCGTGGTTCGAATAAATGGGCAAAGATTTTCTATCGTGTTGTTGATGTTGCCAACATAATCGCGCGAGGCCGCCGACATGATACGTAAAATTTTGCCCCCAGTGACCACTGTAAAGACAATTGGTCGATTTTCGACCACAGGCAATACTAGTACCACAGTCTAATAAATACTGTCGCGACACTCACTGCTGTGAAAGCTGTTACCGCCGGACACTTGGAGCGACACTAGCGCTCCAAGCGGTCGTAAAGCCGGCTGTCCCTTAACGCCGTATACAACACATTAATAATGCCCGCTTGTAATTACATTTGTGCGATTTTCTAAATATTGTATATATTCTTGCATATCAAGCCTTATTTAAGTATCTTGACACATGACTGAGTGTAAAAGAAACGTAAACCGAGCAAAAACTCGTTGTGATCGGACACAGACTGCAATTGTGCAATATGTTACGATATAATTCTTTAGAAATTGCTTGCAGCTTACCTTGCTGGTAGTGATAGACAAACATAGTATTTTGTGCAGACAAGCGTATAATAGAACTTCTAAGGGACAGTTAAATATCAACAAATGTAAATTTAGTAAAAACTCGTGAATAAACTGACGCTAACTGCAACATATTTATGACGATATTCTTCAGACATTGCACCTTACTTTGCTCGTAAACATAGTATTTCGCACATGAGAAGCATGTAACTGGTCTTCCCGGTGTTAAAAGGTGCGAAATTTTTTCCCCTGCTTTTTAGTTATGAGAACACCCATTGGCTATGAAACTTTCATCTAATATAATTTTGCTATGAGATTATTTCAATTAGATGTTATTTTAAGATAGTATTACGTCGATTACACGACAGTCTAAATGTCATATGAATGATCCTCAGTCATTATCACAGTCTGTCATCATATGGTTCGAAGATGAGGAAGGAGTGGGAGGGGGCGGGGCGACAATCGTCTGTAAAATAAGACGCCTCTGTGGTTTCAGATAAATAGGTTTACATATTAGCCTGCGTTTTCCATTCGATAAAACTGAAAACATTTACCCTTTCAAACATTAATAACGGCAACAATGAACACTTCTTTTCCCTACGTTTCTTATGAATTTGCCTCTATAGTGAATTACTTTCGAATGCCCAGACAAAAATGTTTCTAGCTGTGATGTAGCAGCAACCACAGTCGTAATACTTATTTCAGGACACGGTTTAATTTCTTCCGCCTTTACATTATCACGTATTTGCGGTAGTTTCCTCTTCATTCCCAGTTTCGGTGGTTTGTTTGGAACATCAAACAATCTAGGCACAGCGTTCCACACCAGCTTCTTCCGTTCATCATTCATGAACTGGTTTGCATCGAAGTGTAGCGAGCAGAACTTCACATTATCACGTAAATACGCGGCAACTTTATTCAAAAGATCTTGTCGCCTGCTATTTATAAGCCATTTCTTGATCCTAAAAAGAAATAATCTTCAATATGTGTGTGTTGCTCACAACATAATTGTAAATAAGCATTACCGAAACTTTATGTCACATACCTCTCAGGCTCTGTAGAAAACCTAAAGAATGATAAAATGACGTATTCTAGTTTTTTTGCTGCAATTTATTGCACTACACATGCTTCCCTTCGTAAAAACCATTTCGTACACTAAAGTACAAAACAAATACACGTCTCGTATACGATATAGAGCAACGTGGCTTTACGTTCGCAAGGAGCGCTGCAGTCGCCTAGTATAACAAAAATCAGCGGTAGTGTCGCGACTGTATATATTAGACTGTGCTAGTACTCTAAAGGCGGGTCCACACTGAGCGCGCCGCAGCCCGCGCACTGCTGTAGCACAGCAGTAGAGTTCGCCGCGCCGTTCCGAGGCGCGCACTGTGGTTCCAGTTGGAGCGCGCGCACATCTGAAGATGGAGCGAACCAGATTGTGAGTGACGTATTTATTGTGCTGTACCGTCAATTAAGGAAGAATCATCGTCATTGGGTAACCACAGTGTTAAAGAGTAGGGCATTGTACGGTGGAAATGATCGTTTCAGTGAACTACTTGCAGGCGACAGTGGACAGTTCGAAAACTTTAATCGAATGTCTTTCGAAGCGTTCGAATATCTGTTGAAAGTGATTGAACCAGATATAATGAAGAAAGACACAGTAATGGGAAAGCAAACCAGTTACTATTGTGTCTGTTAGCCCTGAAACAATAGTGCGATGTTATAATAAAAGTAAATGGGAAACTGTATTGTTGCAAACATTGTTTATGAATAGTTACCTTTTCCAACAACAATGATGTCTTTTTTTTTTTTTTGCTTCGTCGGTTCCACCGCCGACGATTTTCATGTGGTAATTATTGTCTTTTGGGTCCCACAGTTCCCGCCTTTGTCTATACAGCTCTATGAGGTTCTCACTTTGCTTCCGGTCCCACTCCATAACGAGAACACCTACGCGAGAACACACGACCTGTCATCGCGAATTGACGCAGGCAATAAACTAGCACGCCCGCCAGCCGAAGCCCCGTCTAAAGTGAGCGCGCGCAGACGCGCCACTCACTTTGATGTTCCGACAACAGGCGGAACACTGCGCGGCGCAGCACAGCACAGCGTGACACGGCGCAGCGCAGTTCGCCGTCCACATTGGACACGCTCACCCGCGCACTGCAGTTTTGCGCACCGGCACGGCACGGCGCGCTCAGTGTGGACCCGCCTTAAAATATGCGATGCGGTATCTGTTTCAAGCTTTTTTTTTTTTTTTTTTTTTTTTTTTTTTTGCGGAATGGGGGCTGTGTCGGGGGCGGGTTCGAGTATCGGACCGGGTCGCGTAGGGTGGCAATCTTTACGACTGTAGGTGGGGCAGAGGAAGGGGTGGTGGTGGGGGTGGAGGCCGGACTCACGCAAGTGCCCCCTTGTGGAAGTGGTCTTTGTTAGTGTTAAAAGCATAGCTTGTTGCTGTTGTTTGTTAAGCTTATAAGACTTAACTGCGGGATCATCAGTCCCTAAGCTTACAAACTACTTATGAACTAGTTAATACTAAAGACGACACAAATATCCATGCACGAGGGGGGATTCGAACCCCCGACCGTAGTGGCCGTGCAGACCGTGACTGGAGCGCCTCAGTCCCCTCGGCCACCGCGGCCGGCAATGGTACCCTGCGCTTGAACTGTTGTTGCCCTAAAGTCAATATATATATATATATATATATACATTCCGGAGTTTTCTTCCTGAAATCTATCCGACACTTTATACCTTAGGTATTTGCTTTACAGATTTTCAAGCTTGTTAAACAAGTACGCTTTTAACGTGTTTAAAATTTAGTGGGTACGCTAAGATCAGTTTGCACAGGAACATGTAGGAACACGGGAGCCAATACTCACATTACGACTTATCATGGAAGATAGTTTAAGGAAAGGGAAACCTACGTTTTTAGCGTTTGTCGATTTCGAGAAAGCTTTTGACAATGTCGACTGGAATACACTCTTCCAAATTCTGAAGATAGCAGGGGTAAAATATAGGTAGCGAAGAGTTATATTCAACATATACAAAAACCAGACAGCGGTTATTAGAGTCGAAGGGCAAGAAAGGGACGCAGAAGTTGCGAAGGGAGTAAGACAGTTGTAGCCTTTCGCCGATGTTGTTCAATCTGTACATAGAGCAAGCAGTGAAGGAAGTGAAGGAGAAATTTGGAGAGGGCATTAAAGTGCAGGGAGAAGAAATAAAAACATTGCGGTTTGCTGGTGATATAGTAATTCTGTCAGAGACCGTAAAAGATCTGGAGAAGAAATTGAATGGAATGGACAGTGTCTTGAAAGGAAGATACAAGATGAACATTAACAAGAGTAAAACGAAGGTAATGGAACTGCAATTCAGAAAATCAGGCGATGCTGAAAGAATTAGATTAGGTAATGAGACAGTAAAAGTAGTAGATGAATTTTGTTATATGGTCATGGAACTGGGCACCAGTGACGTCACTGGCGGCGGCGCGTCTATATGAACACGGCAGCCAACCTCTTCATGGAGCATTTCGAAGAAATTGCCTTGGACACGGCTCCTGCAAAGCCTAGCTATTTTTATCGTTACGTCGACGATACCTTCGTCATCTGGACTCATAGACAGAATAAGCTAGAAGAATTCCAGGAGCGCATCAACAGTATCCACGGCCACATTAAATTCACGATGGAAGTAGAGAAGGACGGTTCCCTGCCATCGTAAATCCGACGGAAGTCTGGGCCACAGCGTTTACCGCAAGCCCACTATCACGGATCCGTATTTGCACGCCACCAGCTACCATCACCCAGCACAGAAACAGTCTGTTCTGAAGACCTTGGTATTTAGAACCAAAACCGTATCAGATGCTGAAAATCTGTCAAACGAGCATAGCCACTTACGCAAATTGTTCAAGGACAACGGCTACAGCAAGAGACAGACATCTCAAGCTGTTTCACATTAAGGCACGTAATCAGAAGACATCTGAAGAAGACTTCAAGAATACCTCAATTTGCCGTTTTGTGGCTCCACAACAGGAAAAATTAGCCGGCTTCTGAAGAGACATAAAATTGACACAATCTTCAGCCCTCCAGCAAAGATACGGCAACTAATGAAGCCTGTGAAAGATGATGTAGGTCTCAGAACACCACGCATTTATAAAATTCCGTGTGAGTGTGGGCAGTTTTATGTCGGCCAGACTGTTCGCACTACTGAACAGCGACGCAGAGAATACGAGCGGTGTTTTCGATTACGCTATTCCAAAAGTCAGCTGTGGTGGAACATACTTTGGAAAACGGACACAGAATTGCTTTCGACGAGACATCTATTATTAAACGGACCAACAACTTTTGGGACAGCATAATAAACGAGGGAGTAGAAATCAAAATTTCTGAAACACCCTCAATAAAGACGGCGGCTTGCAGCTCCCGTAATTGCGGAGTTGAAGCGGGCGCGGCGTACGCGCGACCGAAACGTTGCCATATATGGTCATGGAACTGGGCACCAGTGACGTCACTGGCGGCGGCGCGTCTATATATACACGGCAGCAGCCGCGAAATGACAGTCATCCACTTGACAGTGGCAGAGGAGTTCTCTGTCGAAAGCTCGTGGGCAGTAAACCACATGACGCTGCTTGTAACCCGAGAAGATTTAATTAATGGATATCGCCGGGAAAACATGTACTCACATATAAGATTACTTCTGGTGGCCGAAGTAAAGAAGATATAAAATGCAGAATGGCTATGGGAAGAAAAGCGTTTCTAAAGAAGCGAAACTTGTTAACATCCAATATTAATTTAAATGTTAGGAAGTCCTTTCTGGAAGCATTTGTCAGGAGTGTAGCATTGTATGGGAGTGAAACGTGGACGAAAAGGAGTTCAGATAAAAAGATGATAGAAGCTTTTGAAATGTGGTGCTACAGACGAATGATGAAAATTAGATGGGTAGATCACGTAACTAATGAGGAGGTGCTTAACCGAATCGGGCAGAAAAGGAGTTTCTGGCATATCTTGACTAAGAGAAGGGATAGATTGGTTGGACACATTCTGAGACATCAAGGATTTGTCAACTTTGCATTAGAAGGAAGCGTGTGGGCTAAAAATCGTAGAGGGAGTCCGAGGGACGAATATAGTAAGCAGATTCAAAAGGATGTATGTTCCCCAACGTATTCTCCGACGAACAGACTCGCACAGGACAGGGTAGCGTGGAGAGCTGCATCCAACCAGTCTACGGACTGAAGACCACAACAACAACAACAACGCCATGCCGGCCCGTACCGTCCCAGTACTGCTGTAGTACGGTTAACCACTCTTTTCAGCACGTCAACAAGTAAACAAACTGAGTGAAACTGGCAAGCAGTTACACGAACCAGAGCGTCGCAAATGACCCCAGCAGCGCGGGACCGATCGCGCCCTCTGGAACCCATATTATGGATCGCGCGGTATCTCGCGACGGAGGTTCGAGTCCAGCCTTTCGAATGGGTGTGCGTGTTGTCCTTAGTGTAAGTTATTATAAGTTGTTTATAAGTCTAGGGTCTATGAGCAGAGTAGTTTGGTTCAAAAAATGTTCGTAAATCTATCGAACTCAACTGCTGCGTTATTAGTCCGTAGCTTACAAACTACTTAAACTAAGGTGGTTGTTGTTGTTGTGGTATCAGTCCGCAGACTGGTTTGATAGAGCTCTCCACGCAACCCTGTCCTGCCCAAGTCTCTTCATCTGAGAATACGTTCTGCAACCTACATCCTATTGAATCTGCTTACTATATTCGTCCCTCGGTCTCCCTCCACGATTTTTACCCCACACACTTCCTTCTAATGCTAAGCTGACAATTCCTTGATGTCTCCAACCAATCTATTCCTTCTCTTAGTCAGGATATGCCAGAAACTCCTTTTCTCCCCGATTCGGTTTAGCACCTCCTCATTACTTTTGTGACCTATCCATCTAATTTTCATGATTCGTCTGTAGCACCACATTTCAAAAGCCTCTATCATCTTTTTATCTGAACTCCTAATCGTCCACGTTTCACTCCCATACAATGCTACACTACAGACAAATGCTTTCAGAAAGGACTTCCTAACATTTAAATTAATATTGGATGTTAACAAGTTTAGCTTCTTTAGAAACGCTTTTCTTCCCATAACCATTCTGCATTTTATATCTTCTTTACTTCGGCCATCAGAAGTTATCTTGCTACCCAAATATCAAAATTCGTCTGCTACTTTTATTGTCTCATTACCTAATCTAATTCCTTCAGAATCGCCTGATTTTCTGACATTACATTCCATTACCTTCGATTTACTCTTGTTAATATTCATCTTATATCTTCCTTTCAAGACACTGTCCATTCCATTCAGTTGCTCTTCCAGAACCTTTGCGGTCTCTGACAGAATTACTAGTCATCGGCAAACCGCAATGTTTTTGTTTCTTCTCCCTGCACTTTAATGCTCTCTCCAAATTTCTCCTTCCATTCCTTCACTGCATGCTCCATGTGCAGATTGATAAACTAAGGTAAACTATACATTTTATTCCATTCCATGATGGTGGCGGCGGCTGGTGCAGCAACAGTGGTGAATAATTAAATTATTCTCAGTCTCCGTTGCAATATTCTTTATTATATCCAATAAAGCGTTTCGCGCTATTAGCGCATCATCAGACCGGAAACAGACAAATGTTTTATTACAGTTCGTGTAGCTAGCGGGCAGCGAATCTAACCTGGTTAAGGTGAGTAATTTTGAAAAGTCAGAACTTACTTGGGTGGAGATGCAGCCACAGAACTATTTAAATCTATGATGGAAGTAGCTTAACAATTGTCCAAATGTAGATTCTCCCTTTTGCAACTTAATATCACTCGCCCAGTGATTTAGCTTCCTCCCAAACAGATTCTGCATTTCTTGTTGCGAAAGAACGGAAATAATAAATAACTGCCCGTCAGAGTGTCGCCGCTGGCGAGTTTCCAGCCAAGGCCGCGAGGACGTGTTTGTTTTGGGCCGGTAATGTCGACCGGCTACAACCGCTCTTCCCCCGGGGCTGGCGTGTAGTCCAGTCATCTGGTAGTTTTACCTGGAAAGTTTTGCGGGAGCTTTGAAAATTGGTATACTTATAGATTTTGACGTGCTCTTTTCGAATTTTCACTTTGCCACCTCGTATCTTTGCCGCTCGCGCCGCCATATTGGAAAAATTGCGCCCAAAAACAGTTTTTTGACGATATCGCCTTTCCGGCGCATTTTACGATGAAAATAGTTATGAGATAAATTAAACTAGAGAAAATTTCCTACAATGTATGTCCTAACCTTTTTTTTGTGAAATGAATAGTTTCAGATTAAGAGCGCCGCAAAGTAATCTGCAACACGCGTATTGACGAAAAAACTCATTTCCACACCACCATTAGGTAGAGTAAGTGGCACGTTGTTTATTTATTTATTTTTTAGTGGTATCCCCTGTAGGCCTAGTCCACAAATGATGCTCTGATGATTAAATTTAGTGCATCCTTCTTCGCCACGCTATCCCTGACAGACCAAGTTCTGCGAGTTCTTCGTGTACATAATCCAGCAAAATTTCACGGATACAAAGTTCTTACGCACTATCCGCACTAGGGTTCTCTTCTTCGACGTTATCGTCTTTTTCCTCACTTTCGTCGTAGGTTTGCTGAAGATCAGTCTTCGTTTCTTCCACTTCATAACTATCCTGTTGTGGAACTTCGGAATTATGACAGATACTACTGCAATTCACGCAAATAACAGAGCATTTTAATCCAGCCTTTCTGCATCCACAAGCTCCCTGACACCCCTTTCTGCTTTTGCAAGAAATAAGTTTCAATAATTTCTCTGGAGCTGGGGGCTCGAATGTAGTGACAGCAATTAGCCCATTCTTGCTTTTTTTCCATCCCCATCGTTCTGCATTTTTTTCACTCCATACCACCGCTGAACCATACCACCGCTGAACTTGGTGATAGGTTCGAAATGAATGTTGCCGTGCTGCTGCTTTTGTCGGTGGCAGCGATGCAAGATTAAATTTACCTCTGAATGCTGATTTTGTGAAGCATTTATATCTGTAGTTGTTTAACGACATACTTTTTACGTCACTGTAACCATATAATGCAGGGACGAAGCTTTCTCCAGCTTCAGCAATGATTTCCGGGTCGCTATTTGGGTTTTTATATATCCAAACAAACTCATTTAAATCTGTTTTTTTTTGAGTAGATTGACACATTTAATTTTTCCTTGATTGAAGAGTGCTGTATCACAGCCACTGAAGGCATGAAAGAATAGTATGTTATCTGCGACTGTTTTACCTATGATACTTTCTGTTGAATATATTCGATGCGAAATTGTTCCTTTTTCTGGTTTGAGAATATATATCTTTGAACGCGGGGATAGAGCCGTCAAAAGAATAAGAAGATCTACATCTTCACCGGCAACTATTACGGAATCAAATGCAGATGAAATGCTGATTGCCGTGTTGATTATTAGCGTATCTGCATCTTCCGTTGCTTGCTTAAACACGAAGTTCGCAGCTTCAAATTTGGTTTTCTACATTCTGATGAGGCGGTTCTTGTTTGCATCGTTGCCCAGAAACTTGTCTTGCGGCACAGTTGGGATTATTGTCTCGTCAAAAAGCATATCTGCTGAAGCATGTTTCTGTGATCGTCGGGATCGCTCCGCATATTTGGTACTACGTTCTGCTGCATCTTCCGGATATCCATCGGATACGATGATGGCATTGGATGTATATTTGGATTTAACAAATGAAACATTATTGCAAATGGATGAAAACGTTTCAACTCGATTCCAAACGACTCTGAGCAATAAGTATCCTCCGTCGATGACATACATGGAGTTTCCAAAACTCTACAGAATTCTGTACGAGATAAGAGTAAAAATACTGCATTGCAGTATCGATTTCGTTTGCACACGGACCTCTTTTTTATGTCTTCATACGTTGGCCTTTGGTACAATTTTTTCATGCACGAGTTGTGATACTGAGCATCGGCTGCGGCCAAATCATTTACTTGCTCGAGACGCTCAACAATCGCTCGACCCCAATCATCATTACGAGCTCTAGCAGTCTGTGAAATGATGTTTTTTATTGATAATTTACGCGCACTATACACAATATTGCGCTCGCATAAGCGCGTCTGTTTTTGTTTCGCTATAAACTCTGCTGTTATTTCAGCAGCGCGCAAAAAGCAATGATTTCTGAATGAGAATGTCGCGGTAGTGGTGGATCGCAGTCGTGGATGAGAAGATTCGACATCGCCTCCTCTACGCAAAAATGCAGAGATTAATTTCTCATTATTGTAGCGTTTACGACACACATCGTGAACCACTATCGTTTTCAGTCCCTCCATGAATTTTTTCTTGTTGTCCTTTCTTTTAGCAATTGACTTACGAAATGTCTCCAACACATTCTCCTTCACTTCACTCACCTCACTTCCTTGCAATGGATTTTCACAGATAAAACAGTTCCCTTCCTCAGGATCCATGGTACTGAAAATGCGAAAGACACTGTAGAACGATGCACTCGTACTGATTTTCACGCAGAACATTTGAGCTCGGTTGACAGACATTTCGTGGGAGGGATCCAAACGTCCCCAGGGTAAAGGAAGGAAATCCCGCTATACCTGTGCCAGACCGTGTAACCTCAAGTAGCCGCAGTAGGCCGGGTTTTCACCGCGCAGTAAAATACGAGGTACGTCCAGAAAGTATGTTCCGTTTGGTTATATAAAACAAACGTGTACAGATACAGAAAAAATATTTATTGTACAAAAATCTACAACTGTTAAACTACTTTTCTACATATCTGCCGAAACTTTGTAGGCACTTGTCATAGTGTGGCACAAGTTTCTGTATGCCTTCTTCATAGAAGGTTGCCGCGTGTGTATTCAGCCATGTGGTAGCATGCTCTTTCAGCTCGACATCATCGTTGAAATGTTGACCACCAAGGACAGATTTTTAGGTGTAGGAAGAGGTAAAAGTGGCTAGGATGATGATCAAACACGTCCCAGTGAAATTCCCATAGCAGTTGTTTGATCACATTCGCCACATGAAGTCGGGTACTATCGTGGAAACAAACACCACCTTTCGATGTAAATCCTCTTCTTACACCTAAAATTTGTCCTCTCAACACTTCAACGATGACGAGCTGAAAGAACATGCTACCACATGGCTGAATACACAGGCGGCAACCTTCTATGAAGAAGGCATACAGAAAGAAACTTGTGCCACGCTATGACAAGTGCCTACAAAATTTCGGCAGATATGTAGAAAAGTAGTTTAACAGTTGTAGATTATTGTACAATAAATATTTCTTCTGTATCTGTACACGTTTGTTTTATATAACCAAACGGAACTTACTTTCTGGACGTACCTCGTATTTTTCAAGTAGACTTTAAAAGTCGTGTGTGTTGTTTGAAATGAATAGTATGTGTTTGTGGGGCGAGCGTGTCACTGTTTTTGTTAAGAGAGCGTCCCCGCTAAAATTCCCAAATAAATGTTCTGTTTTGGTTTTGGTAACAAAATAATTTGACTAAGCAATAAGACTTAGTACCTTCCTTTGCCCTGTTAGAATAAATTGCAACTGACATGGGATGCAATTATCTTACGTAAATGTGGTTTAGTTTGATGCGCAACGGATAACACTTTAAATTGTACAGTTGTTAATAAGTCAACAATAATTAAACTCGTAATTGGTCTACACATTAATCTCGTGTGTGAGAAACAATGTGAGCAAATGAAATGTTCAGATCTGTTAGCGTGCACCATATACCAGCAGCCAGACTATACATGTATAATTCTAATGCGAGAGCGAACAGAAAGTGCTACTACAGTGATAATTTTGCTACTTGAATTAACAGGATGCCAAACAAGGATATTTGATATTAATTGGATATCAAGATCACTGCACTTGATAATGTGCCTATCTGTACAACAATTACCATACAGATTCAATGTAATAAAAAATGTTCTACAAATCTGGTAAAGATTTTCAAGTATCACACACTGCAAATATTTCTTATCTCTTTACGTGATCTACTTCTCTTCTGATCAGACAAATCACTTTAATTGTTACTAACATTAACTTCCTTAATAATCTGAACTTTCATTGAGACTGAGAAAATCTCTAACTATGATCTTTAGTGCAATTATGAACAAACTACTTCCTGCTCTCATTAATAGACCAACTGATCATTACAAAATGCCTGCACTGAACTGTTCTAATTAGCATACAAATTTACAAACACAATAATTATGCAACACTATCATAAGAAACAATGATCAGAACGGATAGCAATTCAAATTGGTGAAAGGAACGAGGAACTGGTAAAATGACTCAGGGATAAATGATAAATGCGAGCTGAATTAAACAGTATTCATTAGCAAAAAGACAAACACCAACTACAATATAGGCTACATACAGGCTACCATACATAACAATAGAAAAATACAAGTTTACCTTATTTGAGACAGATTAATTTCCATACAAAAATTTCAATCTGCAGACTTGGCTGCGACTCTTCAAAACTGAATTTTTACTCGCCGAGTCTAACACACAGACAGACTAACCCGACAGTTTCACGACTACGACTCTACCATAATCAGACATCAACTATCCTGCACGAAGGTCACACACAGACTCCTCTCAAACGAAACAACTGTGAGTGCAAGACACACTCCAAAGATAAAACAAAGTCTTTGGTTGACAGCAAAGATATGAAAATGAGTACAGTATGTTATATCGATTAGTGAAATGGTACAAAATATTATATAAATTTGTTTTCTATAGAATTGTAGCTTAGATTTTTGTAACAAAACATTGCTCAAGGCTGTATGACAGGCAAAAATTAAATGAAAATTATTTTGCGTACTCCTTTCAACTTTGCGGCACTCGTATGTGGAAGGGGTCCGAAAGTCCCCTGGGTCAAGAAGGGAAAATCCCGCTTTAGCTGAGACATGCCGTGTAGCCATGGGCAGGCCACAGCAGACTAGGTTTTCATCGCTAAGTAAAATATTTTTCATTTAGTAGCCTTTGCTGCGCTTGTACACGAAACTATTCGTAAAAAAAAAAAATTTAGGACATAAATTGTAGGAAATTTTCTCTAGTCTAATTTAATCAAATGTTCAAATGTTTGTAGAACTTATGGGACTTAACTACGGGGTCATCAGTCCCTAAACTTACAAACTACTTATGAACTAGCTAAGACTAAGGACGCCACAAATATCCAGGCTAAAGACGCCACAAATATCCATGCCCGAGGGGTGATTCGAACCCCCGACCGTAGTGACCGTGCAGTCCGTGACTGGAGCGCCTCAGTCCCCTCGGCCACCGCGGCCGGCAGTCTAATTTATCTCATAACTATTTTCATCGTAAAATGCGTGGGAAAGGAGATATCGTCAAAAAACTGTTTTTGGGCGCCATTTTTCCAATATTGCGGCGCGAGCGGCAAAGATCGGGGTGGCAAAGTGAAAATTCGAAAAGAGCACATCAAAATCTATAAGTATACCAATTTTCAAAACTCCCGCAAAACTTTCCAGGTAACCCCCTTTTTGGACAGTGGCGGTTCTAGGCGTCGGCGACGTCGGCAATCGCCGACGGCCTCGCGAAACATTGTCAATTAAAAAAAAAAAAAAAAAATAAATAAATAAATAAATAAATAAAAAAATAAAATAAATTGTATGATGTTTAACGGCGCTTTTCAACTGGTAGGTTATGTAGCGACGACCTACATCTAACTTACACTAGCTTAACCAAAGGACGAGCACAACATCCGTACCCAAGGGTGGAATTCTACCCCCGACGAGAGCAATCTCGCTCACCGTAGTATGACGCCTTAGTGCGCTCGGCCATTCCCGGACGGCAACTATTTAGTTGTCCGTATGAGTGCATCAGTGATGTAATTTTTAGTTAAATACTTGCAAAACAACTTCTTCAGTACATTTAAGAAGAAAACTTGGAAGAAGTATATCCAAATGTTTATATAACAGTCAGAATCATGCTCACAGCTCCAGTCAGTACAGCTTTGGCCGAGAGGAGATTCACGAAGTTAAAATTGATTAAGACTAACTTGAGAAGCACAAAGAGCCAAGAATGACTATCTTCGTTGTCAGTACTATCAATTGAAGACGAAATAGCGGCTAGTATTAGCAGACGCGTTGACCACTCCGCCACCGAGGACACAGTGACCAGCCCGACTGCAGAGGACTCTTCCCTGCACGTCTTCCGCCACACACAAATCTCCATTCGCCACGCTGTCTCTTTCCTATACCACAGCCACAGCAAATTTTCATTCGCCACAGTTTGGTATTTCATCTAAACCTAATACAGTGAAGCCATAACTTCGCAAATTGCGATTTATTTCATTCATTTGAACGCTGTAATTCGTCTAAAATATATATAATTTCGCTATTTGGTCTTTGTTTATTGTAATTTTTGTCACTGCAGTAATATTTGTACATTATACTAATAAAATTGTAGTATAATGATTATTGGTGTATAATTCAGCTCATTTTATTTAACGTTTTCTTCCTTACTGAAAAAAATGGAAGGGGCCTCGCAAAGACGAGTTCGCCGACGCCCGGTTTTCGTCTAGCGCCGCCACTGTTTTTGGACACCAAATGACTGGACTAGTGGGGACGGTGTCTGCTGGCGCGCCTGCGTCGCTGGCGCCAGTGCGTCACCTGGCACCAGTTAACACGCGCCCTGGCGGGAGAAACGCAGACGAGAGCGAGCATGCGCAGTTTACGAGCTGCGCCCACAACGCGCGGGCAGAACATCGTAAAAGAGGGAGCCACGGGGAAAGTCGCGAGAGGAGCAGCAGCAGGGGACGAGCGGAGAAACGGACGCTTTCTCGTCGCGCGACATACGATATTAGCAGCCTCTTGTTTCTTTTCCCCTCCACTTCCTCTTTTTATTTTGCCCTCAAGACCTCTCTTACTTACAAGCGCACCGCCAGCCTCGTGTGTGCGGATTCACTTCTCTCTGTCTCTGTCTCACTCTCTTTCTCTCTCGCCATCTTTCTACAGCTGCCATCTATCACAAAATAACCAACAGCTCAACTGTGGCAACAATGACATGATTATTATTAAATTGCTTGTAATTCGCATCGGCATAGATTTGCTTCATCAAAAGTCATTATGTCTGTAACACAGCGTTCCAGGTATTTTCTCCACCCCATTACTTCGCATATTCGATAATAGCGGGTAGAAAGTAAAAAAGAAAAGGAAAAAAAAAAAAGCTTCAATTACTGCTCACCACTCCATCATTGTGCTTGCACTTCAAGCCGTCCGGAAAAAACGTTCGAATGTTTCATCAGATTGCCTTCCATAAAGAAGGTGTATTTTTTATTTTTTTATTTTTATTTTTTATTTTATTTTATTATATTTATTTATTTATTTAACTATTTTTTTTTTGCGCCCAAGACTGTATTTATAATATCCAAATGGGTGTTTTTGCAGAAATCAGTCGTTATTTGTAAGAAACTGCTTTATTTTGCAGATCTAGATTTCGGCAAGTGACTTGCCATTATCACTGCTAAATTAACAAGAAGTTATCGTCTGTATACATACATTAGCCTATATGAAATATAACAATGACAAATTAGAAAGGAGTCAATAAGATGTACTGTACATACCATACATTTTTTTATGTTAGCATGTTATGCATGTGCATTGTACCTCATAGATGGTCTGTAATACATTGTTTTCGACTGTTAGATGTAATGCTATTGCCAGTAAAGTGGTTTACAACTAGAGAAATGGAACTGTATGCAACAATGAACCATAAGCAACACTATAAATATTTAAATTAACTGTTTGTTTATGACTGGTCTTGTAAAATATGTCGTAAAATAGTTAATACACTGACAAAGTATGTATGTAAATCTCTTAACTATATACAGAAGTTTCTATTTATAGTTATGATATTCATACAGAAATACTTTGGCAGTGTATTAACTACTTTACGACAGATTTTACAAGATCAGTCATAAACAAACAGTTAATTTAAATATATAAATAAAAACGAACAAGCGTTTGCAGCAGACGAAACGAAAAAAGGAGAAACGAATAGAAAGAAAGAATGTTGGGTTATAGGGCGACAGGTCGCGAGTTGAAAACTTGCTGGCATCACGGATGTTTTTCGCTTTGGCTTTCAAGCTAAGCCTCACCCCTAAAGGATGGGAGGAGCCACCAGAAACGACAGGTGGTACGGATTTCTACATTAAAATGTAGATCCCCTTCTTTCTGTTAGATAGCTGTGGTAGGCTAGGGGCATGTTAGGCACCAAAGTGACGTCAAACCGAAAGAATTGCAGCACGTACTGAGACACACGGAATTATTATTATTCTATTCGATTTAGGACTTTACGAACAATGTATTTCACATTACACATTTTTTTTTCTAATTTACTTAAGGCTTAAATGTGCTTTTTAAATCTTTTGTTTGTATCATTTTATTCTAATTATGCTATGTATTATCTGTAGATGCATGGTGTCTCACCTAAGAGTCGTCAGACGTATTTTCTCTGGTGTTTGAGCAGATATTAGCAATTTCTTTTTTTGGAATGTGTAGCTGGACCCAGGCCAAACACATTCTACTCCTCACGCCGTTCCTGCGACGCCCGGTGTAGATGTAAAGCGTCGGTTTGTTTCCGTCTCTGGTTAATTTTCGAGTTTTACTGTCTCTGTTAAGACATTTCGTTAAACCAAATATGACAATAGACTAATTTGGGACTTATCTATCGATTGAGCACATACGATTTCGCTTTAAAAATCTTTATGTTCGTGACGGGAAACAAACTGGCACTTTACATCTACACCAGGCGTTGCAGGAATAGCGCTATGAGCAAAATTTGTTTCGCTTGAGTCCAGCTACACACTGCAAAAACGAAATTCTAAATATCTGTTCAAACAGTAGAGGAAATGCGAGTGACGACTCTTAGCGGAGACACCCTGTATATATAAATCAATTACTGTGCGTCAATCACGCTAAAATACAGACATGGCTCACACTTTGAATAATGTATATTTTTTTGTTCGCCTTAATACTGGCCCGGTTTAAAAAAGTAGAGTATATGAAATATGGAAATTGGTGATTTTGTTAAGATGGCATCCCCAATTGGTATTTTTTTAAATCTTCTTTTTGAAACCCCAAATATAAGAAGAGAAAATATTTGCATCCAAGCAGCCTCTTATTTTTTTCCCCTACTCCAATGAGATTTTTTTAAACTTTTATTTTGTAATGAAAACGCAACTGAAAAAGCAAACTAACCAACTTCTATGTTATAATGAATGTGTGAACAATGAGCAACACTGCAACGAAAACGCTTCTACATGGTAAATGAATGAAACAAAAAAAATGCCCATTTAGTTAGTTGTAATATATTGCTTTATTTCATTTTATTATTATTATAGGGGGCCAACTGTTCGAAGAACGTAACCCGTCGACAGTCCTGCACATGAGTATCCCAGTCGTCTTCTCGCATTCAAGGGCGGTAGCCATTGTACCGTTGGGATCGACCAGGTTCTATGGGCTACATCATTATTCTCTTCTCACACCTGGGACACCCCAGCTGGGTGGAGGGTTCGTGAACAGTGACCCTAAAAAGTTCGCAATACTGGTTCGGTAGGATGCTCCACATTGTACAGTCGTGTGTGTTTTAGATTCGTAATTTATGTGTAGCCGTACCGTTCTTCCGACTGCGATAAAATTTTGCACTCTTGAGATTCAAAACAAGAGAAACATTACTGTCTGCAGAAAAAAAACGATGTCTGTTAAGCTTAAGGGACTTAAATGCCGGGTCATCAGTCCCCAAACTTGCAAACTACTTATGAACTAGCTTATACTAAAGAAGGCACAAACATCCATGCCCAAGGGGGATTCGAACCCCCGACGGGGAGAGGCCTCGCATATCGTAGCATAGAGCCTCATTGCGTTTGGCCACTTCGCCGCGGCTTACTGTCTACAGAAGATTTCGTACGGTTCATGGCGGAGGGTACCTTACTCATTTGATCGTTCACCGCGAATTTGACAGGTATTGTAGTTCTTCATATACAGGGGAGGGAGGGGAAGATGAGACAGAGGAAACAGAAGGAGAGCGCCAGAGAGTGGCTGAGGGAATGACAGAGATAGGGGTGGGCATGGGGGCTGGAGGGGAAGGAGGGGCGGCGAGGCGGAGGCACGCAGACGGCTGCTGCCGACAAGGGATGGCAAGTACATTCTCTACTTCCAGACTTCCGGAAGGCTTTTGTCCCACTAACTCACAAGCGGCTTCTAATCAAGCTGCGATTATATTAGTGATTTCCTGATAGAAAGGACACAGTACGTTGTAACTGACGGTAAGTCATCGAGTAGAAGAGAAGATATCTGGCGTTCCACAGGGAAGTGTTATAGGGTTCCCTACTGTTCCTTATTTTTATAAACGATGTAGCAGACAATCTGAATGGCTCTCTTAGACGTTCGTGGACGATGCTGTCATTTATCGGTTCGTTAAGTCACCAGAAGATCAAAAGCAACTGCACGATGATTTAGATACGATGGTGCAAAAAATGGCAATTGACGCTTAATAATGATAAGTTTGAGGTCATACATATGACCACCAAAAGAGATCCGTTAAACTTCAGTTACACGATAAATCAGTCAAATGTACAGGCTGTAAATTCAACTAAATACCTAGGCCTAACTATAACGAACAACTTAAATTGGAAAGAGAAGATGCGGCAATTTTCCCAAAGAAACTGCCTGCACAACAGTTGTGGGTCCTATTTTGAAATATTGCTGCGCATTGTGGGATCCACACCAGACGGGACTGACAAACAACTGTGAAAAAGTTCAGATAAGGGCAGCTCGTTTTGTGTTATCGCGATATTAGGGACAATATCACGAAAATTAGACGCACGAGTTGGGGTGGAAATCATTAAAAGAAAGGCGTTATTCGTTGCGACGAGATCCATTTGCGAAATTTCATTCGCCAACTTTCTCTTCTCAATGCGAACATATATTGTTAGCTCCCACCTACATGGGGAGACATGATCATTATAATAAGAGAAATCAGATCAAAAACTGAAACAGTTAGGTGTTCATTTTTCCGTGAGCTATTAGAGAATGGAACTATAGAGAAATATCATAAAAGTGGTTCGATGAATTCACTGCCAAGCACTTCAGTGTGACTTGCAGAGTATACATGTAGATGTAGATTTAGATGAGACAGAGAGAGGTAGGAGAATATGGACAGAGAGAGGAGTGAGGAGTACACGGATTAACTGAAATTGCAATAAATACCCAAGCAACGCCTGGTTCTCAGGTAGCTAACACGATGAGAATCCCAAGACAACAAAGAGGTAAGAAACAGACATAGAGATGGGGGAAGAAAGATCAAGGAAAGGAGTTTGGGATGTATCTCCAATTCTCGTGCATCATCGGTGTACAATGATACACACTGTAGAGCTAAAGAAATTGATATAGGCATGCATATGTATACCCAGTGATATGGACACACCATGCAGACTCCTCTGCAGTTGGCTAGGCTTATATAAGTTATCTGGTGTATAGCGTAGGTGTTATATTGGTTCGCTGTTACAAATTAATTGAGTCTGAACGTTCTGTTATAGTCGCGCATGAGAGTTGGAACTCATCATATCCGATGGAGTGATGAGGTGAAGATTATCTCGTACCGCTGTGTCATAAGTGGACTGCCAATATCGGGAATCCAGTAAAACATCAAATCTCCAACATCGCTACGGCCGGAAAAAATTCTTGCGAAAACGGACCGACGACGACTGAAAAGAATCGTTCAATGCGACAGAAATGCAAACCTTTCAAAATTGCTTCGGGTTTCAGTGCTGGGCCATCACAAAGTGACAGCTTGCAAACTATTCATCGTGACAATGTCGATATATGTTTTCGGAGCCCAAGACCCACAATGTACCGAAAATTCAAATGTTGGTAAATCTATTGGACCAAACTGCATGGTCATCAGTTCGTAGCTAACAAACTACTTAAACCTAGGTAAACTAACCTAAGGACAACACACACACACACACACACACACACACACACACACACATGCCCCAGAGAGGACTGGAACCTCCACGGCGAGCAACCGCGCACTCCGCAGCGAGGCGCTTTAGACCGCTCGGCTACTCCACCGCGGCCCACAATGTACCCTTGCTGATCGCACGACATAAAGGTTTACTACCTGCCAGAGACCTTCAACATCGACTTTGGACTGTTGAAGATAGGAAACACGTCACCTGGTCTGAAGAGTCTCGTTTGCAATTATATCGAGCGGATGGGCGTGTACAGGTATGGAGAAAACATCGTGAATCCATGGATTCCGCATGCCAGCAGGGATCTGTTTGAGCTGGTGAGGCTCTGTAATGGTGTGGGGCGTGTGGAGTTGGAGTGGTGGGGAACCCCTGATACGTCTAGATACGACTCTGACAGCTGACACGTACGCAAGCATCCTTGTTGATCACCTCCATCTATTCATGTCCACTATGTATTCCGAATGACTCGGGCAATTTCACCTCGACAATGCGAGACTCCACAAGTTCAGCATTGCTACTCCAGGAGCATTCTTCTGAGCTTTTCAGATGTAAACAAACCGTTGCTTGTACAAGCATGCTTGAGCCGTGTAGGTGCGTGAGCAATATGTGCATGCTTGCGCACCTCTGACATCTCTACGTCAGCAGAAGGCGGGGAACCCGAATCACTATCGGATACTAAAGTTTAAGTAATGTGTAAGTTTAGGGACCGATGACCTTAGCAGTTTGGTCTCCTAGTTACACAAACTTTGAACTTAGGAACTCGATGACCAAACAGAATATCACTGTTACTGAACTTTACGACAGCGGGAGCAGCATCTTGTTGGTTGACGTCACAAGCATCACATGACTGCAATGGAGCCCTGTAGCAGAATTTTGTGTTTAATAACAGTTTTTTGTTTTAAAAAACTGAAATTCCCGAGGAGAAACATGTTATGAGCATAAAATGGAATTTCTAGAAACAATCAAATACCATACTGATGATTTAACGGTATTCTCAAACAGTTACTCGTGGAGAGACGGCTGGCCGTTTGCTACAGCACTCTTGAAAGGCCGCTTCCAGCAGGTTCGTTTGACCACAAACTGGTGAGGACCGCGGCAAGATATATACAACTGACGGTGCTACGAAAAGACGCGTTGTCTTGTGGTGACTGCCGCTGGCAGGACACTCACCGTTGGTGCGTCGATTTGGGCGATCAGACGGCGCTTTGCTGTGAATACTTAGTGATAAGGCACAGTGGTGACCTGCTTTGCTAAATCGGCATACCCTGCCACAGTAGTTTTGACTAGGTACGTTAGCGGATCTTCATTTCATCAAGATGAAGTTTTTGTAGATTCTGTTCACCTACAGATTTGAACAGATAGAGTTGCAGCCGAAGCACAACTTAGCAAACTATAATCGTGGGCTAACTCTAGACTTAATTTAGTTTTCGTGAACTCGCTTCTGTGAAACAGCACCGACGCCAGCACATCATTGTACTGCATGTACCGCAACAGCCTCTGTTAATTTACTTTCAAGTATAGGCGCGACGGCCGCGGCGGAGTTGCCGAGCGCATTGAGGCGTAATCCCCCTCGGGCATGGATGTTTTCTTTAGTATAACGTAGCTTAAAAGTATTTTGTAAGTTTAGGGACTGATGACCCCGAAGTTATGTCTCATAAGCTTAACAAACATTTGATGTTGAAGACACGATTGCAGTCACCCTCTAATAGGTATTTTTCTTCTGATATTTGCTATTATTTCGAAGCGGTTTACATTATCGAAACAATATCATTAACCCAATAAATTTCGGTCGTCAGCCTTGAAAATTCCACTTCTTCCACTAATATTTCGGCCGCTTATCATCAGGCCATGTTCAGAGTGAGTCCAAGGCTGCCGACAAGTTTCCAGGCGCTGCCTTATATACACCATCGCGGCGGCACTGCGCATGCTGGTCGACGGCAAAGAGGTACACGCGCATCCCCCGTGGCGAAAGAAATCAGAAGTTCGATTCTGTTATCGATATATGTTCTACGGTAGCAACACCTTGTCGCCATCTCTGCAATTTCATTACATTCTTTATTACATTATCTCTGTCTGTTAAATTTTCAGATAATCTAATTTCTACTACTTCTTTGGAAATTGCATCCACAATGAAGATATACGTGTTAAAAATCTTCACATAACTGTAATTCATTGAATGACCTGTATCTAAAGAAAGTTCTGCCATAGCTGACTTGTCTGGCTGTAATAAGCGAGTATATCTTTTGTGGACAGTGCGACTTGTCTGCCCTATATATGAACATTCACAATTTCCATATGGTATCTGATACACACCAGACTTCCTAAGCAACAGATGATCTTTCACAGATCCGACTAACGCTTCGACCTTAACTCGATGTTTTTGGAGAATCCGACCTATCTTTGAAGAAAGAGCATCCACGTAAGGCAAGAACGCTCTCTATCTGACGCTATCTTCTTCCTCCAGGTCATGTATTTGCATTCTCGGTTTAACACTGAATGCTCTGCGAACGTGTTGCTGGGAATATCCATTTGCTTTTAAGATGTCCTTGAGGTGCGTGGGCTCTTTTTTCAAGTTCTCGCCATCAGATAAACAGTGTGCTAGGTGCACCTATGTTTTTAGAACACCTGCAGTTTGTGAAGGGTGATGGCAGCTGCTGGAGTGTAAATACAGATCTGTGTGCATCGGTTTGCGATACACTGCGTGTCCTAGTGTGCCATCAGTTTTACGGCGAACGAGGACGTCCAAGAAAGGAAGGCAGCCATCCTTTTCTATTTCCATAGTAAATTTAATGCTATCGTGGATGGAATTTAAATGGTGAAGAAATCGATCTAATTCATCCTTTCAGTGAGGCCATACTACAAAAATGTCATCCACGTATCTCCAGAAGACTGTAGGTTTAAAACTTGCGGAGTCTAATGCTTTCAACTCGAATTTTCCATAAAAATGTTTGCCACCAGAGGGGCTCTCAAACGGAATTATGGTTCCGGTAACGCAAGAAAATAATTTTAATAGCGAAAAATTTTCAACGACACAAGCGGCAAAAGAAGCAAATACGACAGATCAAAACTTTTGCACGCTATTATAGCGTTTCGACAAAGTTGTAGGAAATGGTTCGTATGAAATACAGCAACGAAAAGTTGTACTGAGTCCACGACAAGATGGCGGAATGCTGGGTAGACCGTATGGGTTTGTGTAACAACCACAAGATGGTATGGAGACACGGTGTGACACAGACCATTTTCTCATAATGAATCTTTCACTCTGCAACGGAGTGTGTGCTGATATGAAACTTCCTGGCAGATTAAAACTGCGTGCCGGAACCGGGAGTCGAACTTCGACCTCAGAAAAGTAGGAGGCGAGGTACTGGCAGAAGTAAAGTTGTGAGGAAGCGTGCCGGGATAGCTCAGTCGGTAGAGCGCTTGCCTGCGAAATGCAGAGGTCCCAGGTTCGAGTCCTGGTTCCGGCACTCTGTTTTAATCTGCCAGCAAGTTTCAAAATGTTCAAATGTTTGTAAAGCTTATGGGACTTAACTACGGGGTCATCAGTCCCTAAACTTACAAACTACTTATGAACTACTTACGAACTAGGATGGCACAAATATCCATGCCCGAGGGGGGATTCGAACCCCCGACCGTAGTGGCCGTGCTGACCGTGACTGGAGCGCCTCAGTCACCTCGGCCACCGCGGCCGGCCCAGCAAGTTTCATTTTCTCATATTACGTAAATTTCAACATTACAACGGGGAAGGCAATTTCCGTCATGCGAGGACATCTATCGACCAGTTTAAAGTTGGTATATCGGAACACTGGAGCCTAACGCATAAACTAGATTTCATTTGTGCACATATGTCAGAAGCTGTGGCGAAAACAATGCAAAAGGTTGCAGCAACCTATAAGTCGTGCCAGGAATTTCGCACAGTATTTTTGTCAAGATACTGGTTGACAGAGAATTAACTAAGAGTTATTACAGAGTGTTCGGTATGAGAATTCAGAAGAATTGAGCCCAGTAAAGTTCTTTGAGAATATGGACAAGAAAAACGAATGTCTAGACACATCATACAGTAATGGTGAATTAATTCGTTTGTGTACAGTGAAACTACCTCTCAAGTACCAACAATCTTTGGATGGACGTGCTGGGGAGGATATACAGCCGTTTAAAGGCATCCTACGGGAAGTGGAGTTCATTTTCTCTGAGGATGAAGCGAAAGACAAACGAAAAGAAATACCAGAGAAAATAATGACAGGCCGAGCAATGACACACAAAAGAATGGCAATCAAAACAACAATTTTATACCAATAAATAATAGTAACCAAAATACACTTTCAGGAAACAGCAATAATTTTGTACCTCGCAACTAAAACTACAGGCCAAGGGATAATGGAGATCATTTTCAGAGAGAAGGATATGGTTTCGATCATCCGTGAGGTGGCTACGGTAATGGATACGGTGGTAACTCGTAGAGGGGACGTTATGGGTTTGAAAATAGAGAAGGAGGAGGAAAATAGCATGATAATTAGCTACCCCACTCATAGTGTTTGTGTTGGTAATTAGAGAAAGCAATTACTGTACCTGCAAAAGTTATTACATCTCATTGAGCTGCGTATATTAAGAGGCTGCCGCCGAACAGACACTTTAAAACTGCTTGCCATGGTACAGAACCCTGTCTTTGTTTTCGAAGGAGAGGTCGCTCGTTGGGAAACACGCGGTTGGAACCTTCACAGCAGATGGCCAAACGAAGGAGGGCTTTTAAGAGTCAATGGAGAGGTCCATGCTAGCTGCTGTGCATGTGGTCACTGGGTGGCCCAGTGACTCAATAACCCTCACCCAACGTTTCCAGAGGTAGGCGCGACAGCCAATGCCAAGGGAAGTTGCGTAACCTTCTAAAACGTTCCTGACACGTTTGTAACATTACTCACATTTGAGGAAAGCATTGTACGATGACGAGCAGTGTTTTGCTATGGCGCTTCTCATAGGCCGCTTGCAACAGGCGAGTTTGCCCACAAACTGGGGAGGAATGCCAAAAGATATACACAACTGACGGTGCTACAAAAAAGACGCATAACTTGCTTTCTCTCTCTCTCTCTCTCTTTTTTTTTTTTTTTTTTTTTTTTTTTTTTTTTTTTTTTTTTTTTTTTTTTGCGACTGCTGCTGCCAGGACAGTAGCAGTAGGTATGCCGATTTGGGCGATGAGACGGCGCGTTTCTGTGAATACTTAATTATCCACTATGGTTTCGCCTAGTGGCATAAACAGCAGTAGCCTACACAGTGCCCAAGAGTTACGCTGCAGGCATCACCTGTAATTACAGCACCTTCAAACAGCGAGTTGTTTTGCCCAGCCACAAAAGTAGAGGTCAACGAGAGGGCATGGCGGTGGGCTGGGTTGCTGAATCAGCATACCCTGCCATATTGGCTATGACTAGGGAAGCTAACGTGCTTGACTTCATCAAGATAAAGGACGTTTTGGCAGATGCATTTCACCTACATAATTGAACAGATAGTTTCGTGACAGAATAAAAATAAATGTTTGTAGAGCTTATGGGACTTAACTACGGGGTCATCAGTCCCTAAACTTACAAACTACTTATTAATTAGCTAATACTAAGGACGGCACAAATATCCATGCCCGAGAGGGGATTCGAACCCCCGACCGTAGAGGCCGTGCGGACCGTGACTAGCGCGCCGCAGAGCGCTCGGCCACCGCGGCCGGCTTTCGTGATAGGATTTCAGAGTTGCAGCTGATGCCCAATGCAGCGAATAGTAATCGTGAACTAACAGAAGGCTAATTTTGTTTTTGCAAAGTTCGCTTCCGTCCAACAGCACCGACGCCAGCACAGTATTATACTGCATGTACCGTGACAGCCTCACGGTCTGCACGGCCACTACGGTCGGGGGTTCGAATCCTCCCTCGGGCATGGATATTTCTGCCGTCCTTAGTAGTAGTTAGTTCATAAGTAGTTTGTAAGTTTAGGGACTGATGACACCGTAGTTAAGTCATATGAGCTCTACAAACATTTGAACATTTGAACGTGAAAGCCTCTGTTAGTTTATTTTCAAGTGTAGGCGCGACCGCAGTCACCCTCTAATAGATATATTTCTTGTGATATTTGGTATTATTTCGATGTGGTTTTGGTTATCGAAATGATACCATTAATGGTCGAATCCTGTTCTCTTATTATTATAACTGCATTTAATTATCATATTTATTCTAACCATTTGGTTTTTCGACTTTTTGTAGGTAAGAAACTAAATTTTTACCTCTCAGTTGAACACGATTTTCATTTTACTGAGACACGGCTTAATGCCACATTCCTGTACCCGGTGAGGACATATGTATTTTTCTACTTACAGGAGTTACTCTTCAGTTCGTTCTGAGTATAGTTAAGAACGTCATACCTGTCTTGGATCGAAACACGTACTGATTCCTGATGTCGGAGCTTGCATTTCACGGTAGGTTTGTTCCATCTTCAGAGCCATCGTTTTAGGGCACAAAACATTCAGATCAATGCTTGCGCAGAAAGCAAGATGGAAGAAATCGTCTGTCCAGTTTTTAAGACATGCTGGTGGTGAATAAAATGCAATCGCTTAAAATGTTATGGTATGTGGATGTTACAAATCTGAACTGAACTACTCCTCGAGATGCAAATCATATTGCACATTGTCTTGCGAGAAAGCCATAGAAACATAGCTAGCCGAGAATGAGTATAAGCTCTAAATTCTAGGATGCGGAAGTTGGTAGAGGTACGCCATGGACCTAGACCAGATGCTGGAGCAGGAGCTATCGCAGTCTCTGAAACAACTTCCATGGAATTGAAATTTTATAAAATGTGAATCTCTATTTAAATTTTGTCTGTTAATATTGCCAGGTTCTTTTATTTTTATATTACTCGTACGTAAATGTAAATTATTTTTTTACGAATCTACTGATACCAATTAAGATGTGGATTTAAAACGAATAAAAATACACACAACTGAAAAAAAAGTATGTGGAGGAAAGACAGCACATATGTGCTCATTAGAGAGCCGTCTTTCCACTGGAAATCTTATTTCATCAAATAATCGTCTGTAATGACCAAGCTGTCGTTGGGACGTTAAGCCCTAAACTTCCTTCTTTCCTTTTTCTTCAAATAAATTTGACTAGTAAAAATAATAAAGGAAATAGTTTGTATTCTTCCAAGTGTTTGAACACACAATAGTGTCTAAAATTGAAACACTAGATGCTTTTGTAATCAGGCTGAACAACTTTGATAACTTGACACCATATTTCATTTTGCATAGCCGGTTTTTAGTTATCTTTAAATTTTTTTCTCAAAGTTCGTAAATTTGACCCAACTTTGACAACAGATTACGACCAAACGGCTGGACTGATTCTGCCATTTAAGTAGGTCATTTGGCGCAAAACTTATTGCTGTTTCATTTTTATACGGGTAACATTTTCAGTAGGAACCATAGTTTCCGAGTACAAGGCGAAAATATGAAAAAAAGTGTCAAAAATTCTTGGCTCTTTTTTGTATGCCACAAAAGGTTGTTCTAAGTATTTTGAAGGTCGAAAACTTGGATTGTACAAGCGAGATAAAGGAAATATCTTTTGCCTCTTTTTTACAAACAAAAATACCATGTTGCAAAAGTATTCGGACCGGGAAATATTTTTTCAAAATGTTCAAATGTTCGTATAGCTTATGGGACTTAACTACGGGGTCATCAGTCCCTAAACTTACAAACTACTTATCAACTAGCTAAGACTAAGGACGGCACAAATATCCATGCCCGAGGTGGGATTCGAACCCCCGACCTTAGTGACCGTGCAGAACGTGACTGCCGCTTGGTCACCGCGGCCGGCAAATCTTTTTGTCCCCCATTGTACATACGAAAGGCGGAAAAGGCCAATAATCCTTTCTGCAGAGTGTCTGCATACTAGGCCCCAATTCGTACGGGAATCGGCGAAATGCCGAGAGTGAAAACGGGCAGTAGCATCACATAAGCACTCTGTAGATAAGTTGCAAATTTGCGTCTGGCGGGAGACGAGCTACGGCAGGCCGTGTCGTGGTGGTCGTCACTGTGCCCCGGTGACGTAGTGGTCAGTGCAATTGCCTAGTAAGCAGGAGACCCGGGCCGGGCTACTGGCTCATCGTTTTCATTCAATGCCCCTGGCAGCTAATGTAAATTCCGGTAGGAAACGTCTTACTTTGCTTACGTTGAACTGCTGTGCGTATTCCTTCATGTGACTTTAAAATAGGATGATTTTAAGGGAGTTGACACGTGGTCTAAGGCATCGTGCTGCGGACTGAGCGATCGCTCCCGCCGGAGCTTCGAGTCGTCCCTCGGGCATGGCTCTGTGTGTCGTCCTTAGTGTAAGTTAATTTATGTAATTTGTAAATCTAGAGATTGAGGGCCATAGAAGTTTGGTCCAATAGATTTACAAACATTTGAACGATTGGTAATTATTATTTATAACTGTTATAAGTGTTCTTATGCAAACAATGTTGTTTCACAAACCACAAAGGAACAACTAAATATAGAGGTCGAAACGAGAGTCAGAAGGAGATAAACCGCTGACGTTAGAGGAATTTAGGACTGGGCTGTACAAGAAGCTTCCAGTGGCGGTGACGGGTGAGAGAAATGCGTCTTAACTATCCGCTTTAGAGCAATTCCACCACTTGAATATATGGCGATACTGTAGACGATGTCGCGAAAACGCTACAGAGAAAGCGCATTCCAGACAAACTACTTCTCTACGTTTGTGCTTTCTCTAAGAGCGTTTCATTTGATACAGTTTATTTTTGTTTTCTGTCCTTCTGTGTCTTGATAATATACAACAGTTGCACAAAACTATGAAAATATCGCGAGAAATGTATGTTTGAACGTAAATGCAGGTGTCAGCCACGCGTGGACATGGCATGTTGTATGTGACCACGAAAGGCGCATGTGCAGGTTCTAAATGCGTCGCAAAGCTGAAATTGGCGTGTAGTTCAAATGTTCAAATGTTTGTATAGTCTATGAGACTTAACTACGGAGTCATCAGTCCCTAAACTTACAAACTACTTATGAACTACTTACGAACTAGGATGGCATGTGAAGAGAGCGGTTTCTCCCCGTCGGAGGTTCCGGTCCTGCCTCGTGCTTGGGTATTTGTGTTGTCCTTAAAATTAGTTTAACAAGTTTATCTGTCTAGGAGCAATCACCAGAATAGTTTGGTCCTTTAGATTTACAAACGTTTGAACATTGAAGATCATCGCAAATTACACCGCTGGGCATGTAATGGGCAACCGAATTTCTGTGCACGTGTAAGGCAGGTTCTAAAACTCCGGCTATCGTTTATCAAAGTTAACTGTATTTTTTAAATAGATGTATTTTCCGACTTTATTGAAATAAATTCGGCCATTTTAGCCAAAATAATGAATAAGCATCGGCGGTATTTTTGAACCAAATAAGAAAACATCTTACTTAGGATGACGCTTTTGGAGTAGGCCTGCGCTTGCAACAGCAAAAGAGAGTGCCTCAACGTGATACAGTGGTACATTAAAGCTATAAACAATATATCGTACATTAAAGACCGTGACACATAAGGTCTATCTTTTACGGAAGTAGCCGTACGGTCTAACGCGCTATCTCATGGATTGTTTGGCTGCTCAGGGAGGTGGTTCGAGTCCTCCCTCTGGCATGGGTGTGTGTGTGTGTGTGTGTTGTCCTTAGTGCCAGAGTATTTTCTATACTTTTTAAATGCCACTCTAACTACATTTCCTAACGCAATCAGACTTTTCGGAAAAGAGGAGACACTGTCCACAAATGTTCACAAGATAATGTGAAGGGGAGAAACAAAATGTTTCGTCTGCATTTTTTTTTCCTTCTGTAAGGCATCATCACCCTATTAGTTTATCGTCATTCAGGTTTAGGTCCTTCGGTTCTATGTGATCACAGTCTGATGCCACAGAATCGTTCCACTTATGTAATTCTTGTGCATTTTTTCTTTGTGAACGTTATCGACGGAAAGAAAGCGAAATGCGTCTGAAAAAGTAAGTACACTGTATCAAGAAACCGGCGTTTTTGTTTCTAAAATGAATAGTTCGACTCTTACTGCGGAAGCGCAACACAAAATTTGGAGCGCACACTTGTGTATGAGTGATTATTAAACTATCTTAATAAATTGTGCAATTTTAGTGGGAATGACAAGGTGTATAAAACTGTGTTCGTGATAGATTTATCTCAACGAAAACTGTTCTCATACAAATAATATGGCCGATGAGGGAACGAAAGTGTAAGTTTCCGAGGAAATTTTCTGTTTTGAAATCCGTAGTATCAAATCTTGATAAGAAGCATAATAATTTTTGGGAAGTATGGAATGAGTTTTCCGAAAAGAAGAAATGCACTAAATACAGCTTTTTGAACGGCAGGAAAAATTTTTCTTGAGTTCATACTGAAACAACAGAAAATAAAGTGAATAGTGGGAAAAACGTAATATCTGGGAATCTTACATCTTGTAAAATAGGCTGTATGTGTGTGTATGTATGTATGTATGTATGTTACACATCTCCCCCTAAACTACTGGACCGTTTTCACCCAAACTTGGTACACATGATCCTTAGTATCAGGCAACAATCGCTGTCGTTGTAAGAACCGCCTTCGACAAATACGTAAGGAGATATGACGTCATAAACAATGAGAGTCGTGGGATACGGCCGCATTATGTGATAATATTCTCCATCTGCTCCTAAACTAATGGACCGATTTCAACCAAATTTGCTACAAATATTCTTTAAGGTCAGGAATCATTTGCTGTGGTTGCAAAAATCACATACAAGACACATATAGTTCATACGATATCACGTCAGAAACAATGATATCTGTCCCATCTTGCAGCGTGTGATAGCGTGGATTTATTCGTCAACTATTTGAGAATGAGAACACTCAGCGGCTTGCAATAAATTGTAAACATAATTTCAAATTTTTACGAAACTTTTTCTCGCTGACAATCCCAACAAAATGATAAAAGGAAAAACGTTTATCGCTTACTACTTTTCCGATGTTCATGATGTATATTTACGGCATTTGGCATGACGTTACAAGTTATTACTTCTACACTGAAAATTTTATAGCCAGACAATTCACAGACAGTACACATACATACCACTGAATGTACCTTCGATACTATATCACAGTTTGACATATAGATCATGAGATATATGAAATCAAACAATTTGGTTCATGAATAACCGCATCATCATGCATGAGGCTTTGATTTTTACGTCTTTACTGCTAACATCATTCACGACACAGTTTGCATACATTAGGCACACAACCACTGAATGTACCTTCGAACATACATCTTAATACGACACATATTTCAGGAGATATGACGTTATAAACAATGAAATTTCCGAATAACTGCTACATCATGCGCTCTTTTTCCATATCTCCTACTAAAATAATGGACCGATTTCAATTAAACTTGGTACACATATTGCTTACTATTAGACAACAATCGCTGTAGCGTTAAAAACTACATACGACAACACAGTTCAGGACATATGATGTCGTAAAGAATAAACTTTTTCAACACGCGACGCGTGATTTACGAGACTTCATTCATCCACTATTAATTCGTTGCAGACAATTTGCTAAACTACTGGACCGATTTCAACAAAAATTAGTACTCCTGTTCCTTAATATCAGGGAACAATCGCTGTTGGAGTTAGAATCACCCATGACACACACTAAGGAGATATGACGTCACAAACAAATGGAGTTGCAACTAACAACCACATAATGCTCCGAGGCTTTATAAATAAATTATATAAGAATGAAGGTACCTAGCGACTTGCAACAAACTTTAAACATAATTTGAAACCTTTATTAAACTTTTTCTCGCTGACAACCTAGGAAAAAAGTTTCTCGCTTACTACTTTTTCGCTGTCCATGGAGCAAGACTATGGCATTCGGTATGACGTTACAATTTATAATTGCTACACTACAAATTGTACTCGCAGCAATGAAGGGAGGCAGTTGCAGCACCTGATGAGTAATACAGGTGAGTAATGAACTTTTCTTTCTAAGTGTTTGTGTTATGTATGCAGAAATAGCTTGCCCGCCAACCCGTATTAAATTTAGTGCGGAGGTCGCACGGCCCGCTAAGCGGGCACCGCAGCTGCCATCGCCGGCAAGTCGCACGCCGCAAAGGTGGTTGCGATGAGGATTGATCACCCTTTATTTGGGGAGTAGTTCTAGTAATAACAACAGAATAGATATAGATACAGATGTGTGTCTAGCAACAGTAACTGAAACTCTTTTCAATTTTATCGAAATCTTGTATATTTTTTTATGGGACCTAAGTACGGGGTCATCAGTCCCTAAACTTACAAACTACCTGTGAATAAATGGACTCGCCCGTCCCACGTCACCGGCGTGCACAGAATCTAGGGAAACACAGTCAGCTGTGCGCGAACGGTCTAACGTAAAGGTGTCACTATGTTTTCGAAATACAAACAATGAAGTTGGATCAAGATTAAATGTGAGGTAGTTCAGCACGACATTGCCATCAAGGTCTTCAAGAAGCGTACGAAGAATCGGCAATGCCGCACGTTGGGTAAAAGTCTTCAACTAATGTCGGCAAACCGTGTGCATCGGGCAGCTCGTCCTAGCGTCTCTGAAGACGTGCATGTTGTTGCCGCGTTAGTGGGCAGTGATCGTCGCCAGACGATTCGTGAACTCGCCCACGAAACCGGTTTAGCGGACGCAGCGCAAGCTGTGGCTGCTCTGTTTGGTCGATTGGCCTTGGAAGTACTGTACCATCCACCATACTCACTGGACGTAAGTCGTTGTGACTGATTTTATTCCGAAGATGAAGGAACCACTTCGTGGCATTCGCTTCAGAACTGTTCCAGAGATTCGACAGGCAGTAGGCCGCTCCATTCGCACCGTCAACAGAACAGCTCTGCTAACGGTATACTACGTTCTCCACTTCGCTGGCAACGGGTTTACACAACGCAGTTGACTACTTTGAAGGGCAGTAACAGGTGCAAACATGTAACGCTTTCCTATCGGTTGTGTATAAATAGTGGCCACTACTCAAGTTCGAACCCTCGTATTTTTTTAGTACCGACCTACATAGGGAGACAGGATCATCGTACTAAAATATGAGAAATCAGATCGAAAGCGAAACGATTGAGATGTTGCCTTTTTACGCGCGCTGTTAGAGAATGGAACGGTAGAGAAATATCATAAAAGTACGATGAATCCTCTACCATGCACTTCAATGTGAATTGCAGAGTATTTATGTAGATGTAGAACATAAACAAGAGCAAAACAGTGGTAATGAAATGCAATTTAAGAAAATCGGTCGATGCTGAAGGAATTAGTTTAGGTAAAGAAACAATAAAGATGATATATGAGTTTTGTTACTTGGGCAGTAGAATAACATATGATACAGTACAGAGAATTTAAACGTGATGGCAATGGGAAGAAAAGCGTTTTTTAAAAAGAGAATTTTGTTAACCTCGAATAAAAATTTAAGTGTAAGGAAGTATTTTGTAAAGGCATTAGTATGGAGTGTTGTCTTCTGCGGAAATAAAACATGGAGGATAAATAGATGAAACAATAAAGGATAGAGGCTTGTGGAATGTGGTGCTACAGACGAATACTGAAGATTAGGTGGGTATATAGCGTAACAAATGAGGAAGTATTGAACACAGTTGGGGAAAAAAGGAATTTCTGGCATACCTTGACGAAAAGGGACCGACAGATAAAACCTACACCTACATGGGATACTCTGGAAATCGCATTTAAGTGTCTGGCAGAGTGTTCATCGAACCACCTTTATACTATTTATCTCCCATTGCATTCTCGTACAGCGCGCGCTAAGAAAGAACACCAAAATCTCTCCGTTCGAGCTCTGATTTCTCGTATTTTATTCTGATGATCGTTTCTACCTATGTAAGTGGGAGTCAACAATATATTGTCACATTCAGAGGAGAATGTTGGCGATTGGAGTTTCGTTAGTAGCCCACGCCGCAGCGATAAGCGCCGTTGTTGTATTGATTCCCACCCCAGATCCTGTATCATTTCCGTAACGCTGTCTCCCCTGTATCGTAACAGTACAAAACAAGCTGCCCTTCTTTGGACTCGCCGGGCGCGGTGGCCGAGGGGACTGAGGCGCTTCAGTCACGGTCTGCACGGTCACTACGGTCGGGGGGGGGTTCGAATCCCCCCTCGGGCATGGATATTTGTATCGTCCTAGTTCGTAAGTAGTTCATAAGTAGTTTGTAAGTTTAGGGACTGATGACCCCGTAGTTAAGTCCCATAAGCTTTACAAACATTTTTTCTTTGGACTCTTTCGATGTCCTCCGTCAAACCCAACTGATAAGGATCCCACACTGGGCAGCAATACTCCAAAATAGGACGGACAAGCGTAGTGTATGCAGTCTCTTTAGTAGTTCTGTTGCATCTTTTAAGTGTTCTGCCAACAAAACGCAGTCTCTGGCCTTTCCCACGGCATTATCTACGTTTTCTTTTCAGTTTAAGTCCGAAGTAATAGTAATTCCTAGGTATTTAGCGGAGTTTAAGGCCTTCACTTTTGATTGATGCATCTTGTAAACGAAGTTTAACGGATTTCTTTTCGTACTCATTTGGACGATTTCACTCTTCTCATTATTTAGAGTCAATTGCCAATTTTTACACCATAGTGATATCTTATTCGGATTGTTCTGCAGCTGGTTTTGATCTTCAGATGATTTTACTAGACGGTAAATGACGGTGTCATCTGCAAACAACCTAAGAGAGCTACTTAGATTTTCTCCCAAATTGTTTATGTAAATAAGGAACAGCAGAGGACCAATAACAGTACCCTGTGGAACGCCCGATATCACCTCTGTTTTAGTGGATGCTTTACCGTTGATTACTACAAACTGTGTCCTCTCTGACAGGAAATCCCCTATCCAGTGGCAAATTTGGGGCGATATAGCATAACCACGCAATTTGATTACAAGCCGTTTGTGAGCTATGGTGTCAAAAGCCTTTTGGAAGTCAAGAAATACGGAATCGATTTGCGAACCCTTGTCGATCGCACTCATCACTTCGTGTGAGTAAAGAGCTAGACATGAAGGGCCGGCCGCGGTGGCCGAGGGGACTAAGGCGCTTCAGTCACGGTCTGCACGGCCACTAAGGTCGGGGGTTCGAATCCCCCCTCGGACATGGATATTTGTGCCGTTCTAGTTCGTAAGTAGTTCATAAGTAGTTTGTAAACATTTGAACATTTTTTTAGACATGAAGGAATCCTGAATTTAGCTTTCAAGGGAAATGCGCGGGAAAAAATTCGCAGAGGGAGATCAGGAGACGAATACTGTAAGCATATTCAAATGAATATGGTTTGCTGTTCTTATGAAAGGATGAAGACGCTTGCTCAGGATAGAGTAGGATGGAGAACTGCATTAAACCAGCCTCCGGCTAAAGACCAAAACAACAACATAAAATTTAGTTTAAAATATGTATATTACGCCTCATAAACATAGTACAGAAACATACAGGGTGTCCCAGCTATCTTGTCCACCCAAAATATCTCTGGAACAATAACAGCTATTGGAAAACGACTTCCACCGGTATCAATGTACGGCTGGGGCCCATGAATGTACATATTTGGAAACATTCTAAAACGAAAGCAAATGTGTTTTTTTAACAAAAACGTATGTTTTTTTAATGGACGCCCTATATTTTTACTTCAGGAATCCATAGCATGACAAATCACATAAACAATGGCGTTGATCGCATCGAAATATTACAATTACATCGCGAGATATTGCGACGAGACGTTGATGCTTTAAATACGCGAAACGCGCGGCTACCGCACGTCCTGAGTCTCAGGCGAGAACCCCATGCTGCCCGTAATCGCGATGTGATTGACATGCGTAATCTTTTCGGACCTCTTGGTAAGTATGGAAGTGCGATTACGCATGTCAGTCACATAAATAGCTATCCGATCGCCATAAAACCGTCTCTAAAGCCCTCCACGGGTAGACATTAGTAACTGTACAAATTTTTAGCTCTGTTTGTCTTGTGGTTCAGACGTGATAAACGTACACCGAACAGACATTCACATTTACAGATATAGATGAAGTGGCTTGCTCAGTATAGAATAGGGTGGAGAACTGCATTAAACCAGTCTCCGGCTAAAGACCAAAACAACAAAATAAAATTTAGTTTAAGATATGTATATTACGTCTCATAAAACATAGTACAGAAACATTTTCATGTGTTCAAGATGAATTTAATAATTTACGTCATTTGAGCGTTTTCTCAAACACTAATATAGCTTTCAGGGACCCACACAATTTCGTAGGTCCACCGGCGCTGCAGCCACGCCCCGCTGTGTTCGTTGGACCGTCACCTGCTGCCGGAGAAAGTGGCGGCTGTGCTCCAGTGATCCCCAGTCGCGCGCTCGGTGTGGTGCGGTACGTCCGCCTCTCGGCCACCGCCCCCCGCCGCGCCGTCACTCAGCGGTCCAGTTATTTATTAATCAAGGCCGCCACGCTGCCCCCGTCCAGCGCGATTAGACTCGGCGGCAGGGAGCGCCAAACTACCTGCAGTCGAGAGAAGGCGCCGGTGAAAGCAGCGAGAGACGCGGGATCAGGGTGGCGTGACGGTCATCGGAGGCGGACCATACGCTCGGATAGTTTCCCTCACGGGTGTGGAAGGAAATCTGTCGTGCTCTTTGAATGGAACGGTCCGGGCATATGTCTGGAGCGATTGAGGGCAGATTTCTCAACCTAGATGGAATACGCGACCTTCTTACAAGTAGAAACAATGGCTCGGCCTACTTTTACCTCCCAGTTTAGGTTTCACTGTAGTTTTATGATTTTTGCAAATACTGTATTTCGCACAAATAATGATAAACATAATTAACGTAAAATTAAATGTATATAAAATAAAAATATATAATATTTAATACAATAATACAAAATGAAATATGTTACATATTACATAATATTTTTAAATTTATATTACTAATTATTTATGTTTTTATTAATTTTTTGACCGAAATATTTGCAAAAGTGGAGTAAAACAAATAGGCCAGTGCGATTTCTATTTTTATAATTTCTGTAATCAAATTTTTCTTTGATCTCCCGAAACAGTTTTAACTGTTGTTTGTATACATAATCTATTAGGCGAAACATTTTACTGGCATTTTTTATTTTCTATCTAATATTTAAATCTTTACGTTCAGTTAAAAAAAGAAAACCCTCCTCCTCTCCGCTCTCTTATTGTTCCAATAATCTTATAATTTCGTGCAGTGACTTTCTGTTTTATATCATCTTATGTATTCTTGTATATAATTTTACAATTTTATCTATTATGCTGAGTAATTTTTTTTAAAATAATTTCTTAAACTTTTTTTGAGATGATATATTTTAAGAAATGCATATTATCTACCTTCAGCTGTTTGTTATATTTATAACTTGACCGGTTTCGGTTCTAAAAAATCTGTTAAATAAATATGACAAACGTGAATTATACACAACTTAAATTAAAATACATAATATTACCTAGTAGTTTCATTTACAAACTAAACAGACTGACTAGGTGATACATTATCTGCTACCTTATCCATGCTGACATGCAAGTCAAACAATAAAAAATTCGTAACATGTTATTTGACAAGTTTTGATGAGAAATAAAAACAGTGCCAGGCTCTGTTGTAGTGGACCAAGGTCTATGAATTATAACATACAATATTGAGAATTACATCAGTTAATGTGATAAATTTAACATAAATCGAAGTATTCAGGTTGTGAAAATAATATATCTTCGACAACCATCACAGCATATATCTTTGATAAGGTGTGTGGCGACTGCTACAGTAAACGTTATGTAATTAAGTTTGGTCCGCGAAAACGATAAATATGTGCCATAATGTGCCATAACAACCATTATCTGTGAAAGTATAAAATTAAGTAAACGAAATATGCATTAAAAGAACGTAAGTTAGGAAATATAGTAGTCTGCTGTCCTGTGACAGAATGGTACAATAATAATCAACTTATGCAGAGGTAGACTAAGGAATAGAATACGTCATAGTACTATAAAATGCATGCATAATATTATAATGCATATGGATACACCTTTCAATTATCTAAAATTAACATTTAAATTGAGTCAAAAATAACATTGCATGAAGTAGACATGTAGACCTTGGGCTTCATAACACAACCAGTAAAGCATAAAGACAAAATGATTTGTATAGTCATGTAGTATAGAGGCAAAAGGGTGTGTGTGCCGTCATGTAGTACAGGGTATATGAAGTTATATTAAATGTGGATACAGCAGCCATTCACAGCAAGTAAGATAAGAAAATGAATTAGGTATGTAGGCCTTGGTCACATTGTGCTGTACATAATTAGTGTTATGTTTATACTATGCTGACTTGCATTCTCCTTGAAGTATAAACTCTTTGATTGATGGACAGGATGGTGATTTTAACAGTGTTTCGAAGTTTTTTATTCTTTCATGTATTCAATGCACCCAGCTACATCGTATTATAAATTACAGTGTTTAAGTCTTGAACATTATTTCTATTTTCACAACTGTACTGTATACTCCGCTGTATGAACAGTGCCTTTGATATTATTATGAACACATGTTTATTTTCGGACCAAGTTCAAAGTAATTATAATAGCCAAAACACTCATATACAAATGTCGAGCACATTTGATAATAGTCATATTAGTCTCCAAATTGCAGAAGAGGAATTTAGATGCAGTGGTTAAAAGAAACTAGAAGAGAACAATATATACATCTAACTAAAGCCACGTTCTTGTATTCAAAATCATTTCACATTCAAGTAGTCCAATATAAACATCAATACTAATTGTACTTTAGTAAATATTGAATAGAAAGCGAAGCGTTGAGATTTCTGCCAGAGGTTGCAAGGCAGCAATGTTATAATTAAAGTTCTTTGATGGGGTGCTATTCCAATATTGGGATGTCTTAGCAACATTGATATCTATTGCATAGGGGAAGATTGAGGCCGAATTAAAGTTTTTTGTGGAGAGACACTCCGTGTGGTCGCATTATCTATAACGCCGCCATAGATGATTGGATAAAGCATCTGTCTAGTAAGGGGAGGTCCCTGCTTCGAGTTCTGTACGCGGCACAAATTTTAATTTAACGCCTGTCTTTTTGTTCAATGAGACGATATATGTCTCGGAAAATAGAATTATTGTTTTATATTTTCATAATATGGTATGGGTATATCAATGTCATTATCTGCCTTCCTCCACAATATAACACTGCCTAACTAAAGAAGTGATGCACCCAGAAGATCTTGTCCAATATTGTACTATTACGCTACGCAGCCATACCAGATGTGTGAGAATATATCATTAGATTTACACGGCTCTCTAATGTGTAAACGGACGTCAGGATGCATTCGCGATATCACCGCACGGTTGTTAATCAGTTCGTACCAGGAAGCAGCGCTAAGGTAGACAAGAAGGAGATATTTACATACAGTAAGAAGCGACCCCGGTGGCTAGGAGACGTACTAGACTGCCCACCATTAACTGAAGAATTCGAAAAAGTGAATAATTTCGACCGTTTCAGGGCACTGAAATAAATTCAACGGTAAAGTTGAAAATTTGTGCTGGATTGGTATTCCAACTCAGATTTCACGCTTATATCCAGCGGTTGTCTTAACCAATTAGGCTATCCAGGCACGCTTCCCTTCCTGCCAAAATTCTCAACTTGTAGCACATTGGTAGTGCCCCCTGGCCATTGCTACTTGGGTCGAAATGTTTCATTATCTCGAATTTGTAAAATTACGGCTGTTAATATCAACAAACAGTGTCTGTTCTTTCGGAAATGTCAGACAAACTGAATGCACTTCACAGTGGCCGCCTCGATTGACTGCGTCAATCAGGGTGGTCATATAGTGAAACTGTGGGCCACTCGAATGTCAGTGTGGTGTGATGGTGGAATTGAGTGGTACATGAGTGCTCCCATTTACGTCGTAAATATTCGGATCGACCAAGAAACAAAAACCCGAGGGACAACCATCGTATGATGTACCGAACGAAGCGGGATCTCCGCGAACAACCCTAGAACCTCTAATGAATTCCCATACAGTGACTAGACACATCTGCCGCATCGGGGACCTACCTCTCTAAACATCAGTGCCGTTGAGACCACAACGCCAACCCCAGCGTTTGGGGTGGTTCCATGGCCGGGTGGCACGAACAGAGGAGACCGCCGACGACCACCGTGTTAGGGTCTGATGACGTCGTGGTCTTAGGACACATCCTGGCAGTACTGTGGAGACACAGAAGCGTAACTCCTAACATCCTAGTATGAGAAGCCAATGATATGCCATGTCACCTCCAGTCGTGCTACATCTACATCTACATCTACATCTACATGGGATACTCTGCAAATCACATTTAAGTGCCTGGCAGAGGGTTCATCGAACCACAATTATACTATTTATCTCCCATTCCATTCTCGAATAGCGCGCGGGAAGAAAGAACACCTGAATCTCTCTGTTTGAGCTCTGATTTCTCTTATTTTATTCTGATGATCATTTCTACCTATGTATGTGGGAGTCAACAATATATTTTCGCATTCGGAGGAGAATGTTGGCGATTGGAGTTTCGCAAGTAACCCACGCCTCAGCGATAAGCGCCGTTGTTGTAATGATTCCCATTCCCATTCCTGTATCATTTCCGTAACGCTGTCTCCCCTGTATCGCGACAATACGAAACGAGCTGCCCTTCTTTGGACTCTTTCGATGTCCTCCGTCAAACCCACTTGATAAGGATCCCACACTGGGCTGCAATACTCCAAAAATGGACGGACAAGCGCAGTGTATGCAGTTTCTTTAGGAGTTCTCTTGCATATTTTAAGGGTTCTGCCAATAAAACGCAGTCTCTGGTTCGCCTTTCCCACGATATTATCTACGTGTTCTTTCCAGTTTAAGTCTGAAGTAATAGTGATTCCTAGGTATTTTGTGGAGTTTACGGCTTTCACATTTGATTGATTTATGTTGTAAACAAAGTTTAACGGATTTCTTTTCGTACTCATGTGGACGACTTCACACTTCTCATTATTTAGAATCCAGTTGCAAATTTGGGGCGATATACCATAACCACGCAATTTGATTAAAAGCCGTTTGTGAGGTACAGTGTCAAAAGCTTTCTGGAAATCAAGAAATACGGAATCGATTTGCGAACCTTTGTCGATAGCACCCATCACTTCGTGTGAATAAAGAGCTAGTTGTGTTTCGCATGAACGATATTTTCTAAATCCGTGTTGACCTTTGGTCAATAGATCGTTCTCTTCGAGATAATTCATAATATTTGAATACAGGATATGTTCCAAAACCCTGCTGCAAATTGACGTCAATAAAATAGGCCTGTAGTTAGTGGGTTACTCATACTGCCTTTCTTGAATATAGGTGTGACCTGTGCAACTTTCCAATCTTTTGGTACAGATCCTTCTATGAGGGAGCGGTTGTATATGACTGTTAAGTAAGGAGCTATCGCTTCAGCATAATCAGATAGAAATCTAATGGGTATACAATCCGGACCAGAAGACTTGTTCTTATTAAGTGATTTTAGTTGCTGCACTACTCCGATGATATCTACTTCTACGTTACTCATTACGGCATCTGTTCGTAATTCGAAATCTGGAATATTGGTTTCGTCTTCTTTGGTGAATGAGTTTCTAAAAGCTAAGTTTAGTAACTCTGCTTTAGTAGCGCTGTCATCGGCAGGATCGCCATTACTATCACGTAGTGAAGGTATTGTTTGTGACTTTCCCCGAGTATATTTAACATATGACCAAAATCTCTTTGGGTTTTCAGTCAAATTACGAGAAAGAGTTCCGTTGTGATAAATGTTGTAGGCATCTCGCATTGAAATCCTCGCTAAATTTCGAGCTTCTGAGTACAATCAAATCCTGGGGGTTTCGTGTTCGTTTAAATTTAGTATGCCTTTTCCTTTGCTTTTGCAACAGTGTCCTAACCTGTTTTGTGTACCAAGGGGGATAGCCTCCTTCTTTTATTAATTTATTAGGTATAAAACTTTCAATTGCTGTCGATACCACTTCTCTGAATTTGAGCCACATCTGGTCTACACCTACGTTTAGTGTTAGAAACGAGTGGAAGCTGTCTTTAAAGAAGCAATGTATTTTGTTTTATCTGCTTTGCGTTTATTTTTGGTAACTTTGGGACTTTCGATATTCAATTTCGCTACTACAGCTCTGTGTTCACTAATACCTGTATCCGTTTTGATGCTCGTTATGAGCTCAGGATTATTTGTTGCTAAGAGATCAAGTGTGTTTTCACATCCATTTACAATTCTAGTTGGCTCATGAACTAATTGTTCGAAGTAATTCTCAGAGAATGCGTTGAGTACAATTTCACACGATGCTTTATGCGTACCTCCTGATTTGAAAATATAATTTCGCCAACAGATCGAGGGTAAATTAAAATCACCACCTACTATTATCGTGTGAGTCGGGTACGTTTTTGTAATTAGACTCAGGTTTTCTTTGAACCTTTCTGCTATTGTATCGTCAGAGTCGGGAGGCCGGTAAAAGGAACCGATTATTAACCTCTTACGATTTTCGGGTACAACCTCTACCCATAATAGCTCGCACGAACTATCAACTTCAACTTCGCTACATGAAATACTACTTTTGACAGCGACAAACACGCCCCCACCTATTTTGTTTAATCTATCCTTTCTGAACACCGATAGATCTTTTGAAAATACTTCTTCTGAACTTATTTCCGGCTTGAGCCAACTTTCGCTGCCTATAATGATGTGTGTTTCGGTGCTTTCTATTAACGCTTGCAGTTCTGGAACTTTCCCGACACAGCTACGACAATTTCCAACTGTTATACCGATAGTTTCCGGATCTACAATTCTCCTGTCATCCACCTGCACCCTTTGAGATTGCCCATTTTCTATTTCCCCGAAGCTCTTTATCCTAGAAAACCGCCCAGTCCACGCCACACAGCCCCCGCTACCCGTGTAGCCGCTTCCTGCGTATAGTGGACTCCTGTCTGCTACGCCAGACACTGATGGCACAGCGGTACGTGATTTTGCCTTCGTTCGTCCTACCGTACCACTGCTTAGAAAAACTTCACGATATCCTCCATCTGCTGTTTGAGCACTAATATAAGCAAATCAGGTGTGTAAAATATGCCTTCTTTGCGATATCGTAACCATTTGAAGTAGAGTTTTTGGTCACTATTGATTCAAAATGTAATGATACACTTACGTCATTGAAATACGTATAATTTCCTTCCTATCGATGTTGATACCTATTACTGTTTCCCCTCTATTAAAATTCAACTTGAGATACAGTACGCCGGCCGCAGTGGCCAAGCGGTCTGCGGCGCGCCAGTCACGTTCTGCACGGCCACTACGGTCAGGGGTTCCAATCCCCTCTCTGGATCATCACTTTCTTCCAAGAACAACGGTACGTGCGTTCGTGTTCACAACTCTAGTGACGCTGCGTAGGATCTTTCCTATTTCGCTACCTTCTTTATCATGGCGTTACATTTCTTTGCATGTGCGATCACGTAGAGTACAGTGCAATTTCAAATGCAATACGGAAACGTCGATGGAACAAAACAGCTATTAGTTTAGCGTGGAACACAAACAAAATCAGAGCACTTCATCTACAGTGTGCTCTTGCATCGTTATGGAATAGTGTCAACTTGCGCTCTGAAGCTTCCAAACAAATTTAATCATGTATATACACTATTGTTAAGAAATAGTATACCTAGAAAGACGACGAAAATTTTGATCCGATGACAGGAGATTCCATCTGGGAAATTGGGAAATTGTAGATGCTCTGATAATGGCTTCGACGTCGTTCTGAAACAGATAGCACTGGACATTCCTGCCAGACAGCCATCAGTGTGTGCCCTTTAATAGCGAATGCTTACGGCCATAAGACCGTATGATACTGACGTGTGAAGCAGACAGACGCCATGCCACAAAAACATACTGGTGCTTCCTACAGCAACTGACTGAGTTGTAGGGGGTCGAACTGTGCCTTCCGAGTACCGCTGTAAGTGCTGCTCATTTGCGCTCACGTAGCTCAGACGTCCGCCAAGATCATCGTATAGTAGCGACAGCAGTAACAAATTGTGCAGCTACTACAGCACACTCAAGAGGGTTTGTGAACACAGAAGTGTCAACTCAAACAGTGGCCAACCGGTTAATGCGAGCGTTGGTACTTAAATAGTAGCAGCACTACTGTGAAGACACTATGTAATGGCACCTCTGATAGCAGACATTGTTGACATACCTACCTTACCTCTGAGCAAATGGACTCGTCCGTCCCACGTCACCGGCGTGCGTACAATCGAGGAAAACACAGCCACTTATGAGCGAGCGGTCTAACGTAACGGTCTTACTATGTTTTCTAAACATGAACAACGGTGATGGAACAAGATTGAAAGTGCCGCCGGTCGTACAGCATGGCAGTGTCATGACGGTCTTCAAGAGGCGTATGGGGAATATGCATTGCCGTATAGAATAGTGATAACACTTGCTGAGACTGGGACCTCATCGTACGAGCCGAAACTGAAACGCCAACTTCACAAGAGGATATAGAAAGTTTAGCATAACTTAGCCCCAATGGCACACATTAAAAAAAAAAAAAAAATACAGGAATAAAATGAAGACAGAACAAATTCAAAGAGAAGGACAATTCAGATGAAGAACTGACCAACATCAACAACAGACAATAAACATGATATCAAGGCGCGATTTCTTAAATAACTTGCCTGAAGGGCAAAGTTTAAATATTAAGAAAAATGACAATTTCTCCATTTAAAGTTTAAGAAAAGGCTTCACTAAGAACACATCAAATAACTTCAGAAGGGGAGATAAACAGTTTAGCATAACTTGGCCCCAATTAACAAATACAGACAATCAGTTATTCGGCTTGGAATTGACTGACATTTTTTTGTATATCCTCCTAAGGAAAATAAGGCCAAATTCTATTTGAAAATTTCGAGCTTTTTGGAGGGCCTTTACGATAAAGATGCAAACCTTCTCAACTGGGAAGATATCCGACAAATTTGTTGGCGAGCCTTTGGAAAGCTTTAAGGAAGGCAGTAGGAACGGTAGCATCGTCTGGGCAAGCATTATCTTACTGAAATGTACGCCCCGAATGGCTAGCCATATATAACAGAGACGTATGGCGCCTTTCTGAACATCAAGAAAGCAGTTGATGCCGTGAACAGGGAGGAGGTGTGGGAAGTGCTGAAGAAAACCGGAATATTGAGAGCATAGTCTATAGGATAAAGAACTTGCTTGAAGATGCTCACAGTAAAGTCAAAACATCTCTTGGAATGACCGAAACCTTCGGCATAAGGAAGTGGATTTACCGGAGGGTGTCGCGAAGAAACTGCTACCTCAAGGTCAATTACCGTCAAGACTTTATGGACTCGCTAAGGTTCACACCCCATTGTCAGTAACATCAGAGCGCCTAAATATTTGTTGGCCAAATACTTGACGGGAATATTAAGTCCTTATGTGGGCAAATGCCCTCATCACATTCGTAATTCCGTGGATTTTGTTGAACGCTTTAACAGCTTCAGGCTGGCTGAGTCAGATATCATGGTGAGTTTTGACGTCGTTTCGTTGTTTACGAGGGTGTCCCTTCGAGAGTCACTAGATTTGATTGGTCAGAAGTTTGACGAGAAGACCACCGAACTTTTTAGGCAAGTCTTGACCTCCACGTATATTCTTTTCAATGGCGAATACTACTAACAAACGGAGGGAGTCGCCATGGGTAGCCCACTCTCCCCTGTGGTCACAAATTTGTACATGGAGAATTTCGAGGAGGAAGCCCTGCTGTCATCTGAATGTAAACCTACTTGCTTTTTCCGTTACGTGGACGACACTTTCGTCATCTGGCCACATGGTATGGATAAACTCCTTGACGTTCTTACACATCTGAACTCCATACACTCCAACATCAAATTCACTATGGAGCCTGAAACGGAGGGTAAATGGCCGTTTCTTGACGTCTTGGTCAAGAGAAGAGCTGATGGCACCCTGGGTCATGGTGTGTGTCGGAAGACAACGCACACTGATCTATATTTACACGTAGACAGCTGTCACTACCCTTCACAGAGGAATGGTGTACTTAAAACTCTAGTACATAGGGCGCGCACTATCTCCGACGCAGAGAGTCTACCCCAGGAATTGGTGCGTCGTTAGAGAGGCCATTGAACTTAGCACTAGTGACGACGCCATAAACCGTCACTGTGGCTATAATCTTAGCAAAGCTTGGGAACGAGCGATTGGGTTAATTGAGAGTGAATCTAGCAAACGTAACGTAGTGACGACCACGGCGGGCAGAGCCTTCACATCGACGTCATCTCAGACGCCGTCGAAATCGGTTCCACTGCGCGACCGTGGCGCAGGTCGCGGACCCCGGAGGGGGCGCTCCGCGGGCCGACGCTATTTAAATCGCTACAACCCAATTCCCTTCGAGCCGTCGTAGCGTGCGGAACGTCGTGCCGGCGCGTTTCCAGGAGCTCAGTCCATCAGTTCACCTGATGATGGCGACATGTATGATCGCAGAAATATTGTGCCCGTTGTACACTATAGAGCGGTGTGGTGTCGCACAAGTCTAAAGTGCGCGCCATCTACTTTCGACGCGCGCTGCCACGGGCGCCCTCTGCTGCGATCCCGCTCGTGGCCACCACTTGGCTATCGGATAGGCACTTGGCAGGCCTCTAGCTCAACTATGTATCAGCTTTCTGCAGTACTGAGATATGTAAAAGTTAAGTATTACTAAGTCTCTAAGAAATATATATCCAGTTCTAATTTACTCTAGTGTTTCTAGTTTCTGCTGTCCCACTGGCTGGTCACCTCCTACCTGCACAAGCGTGCATCCTTTATTCCTGTGTCGGTCTTTCTACTTGGCCACCGACACCTACGACGGAAACGAGACACAAAAGCGGCGACGAGGCTGGGACACAAAAGTGGCGACGAGGAGTGATAGAAGAACCATGGACCAGCTCGCTTGCAACAGCCAGACAGCATCAGTCGGAGCACATAGAAATTACTCCCACCCACCCACCCTTCTTATAAGATTTTTGGGGGAACAAATTCAAATGTTTGTAAAGTCTATGGGACTTAACTACGGGGTCATCAGTCCCTAAACTTACAAACTACTTATGAACTACTTACGAACTAGGGTGGCACAAATATCCATGCTCGAGGGGGGATTCGAACCCCCGACCGTAGTGGCCGTGCAGACCGTGACTGGAGCGCCTCAGTCCCCTCGGCCACCGCGCCGGCTTTGGGGGAACATTCAGTTATGTGTTTTGTGGACTTTTTTTGTTGCAGAGCGTCTTCTTTCATATTGCATTTGTGTGTTGTTATAATTAACTTGTATGCGCGGCGCCTAATCGGTGAGCATGGCCACTACCCTGAACCCAAACTTAATGGAAATTATTCAGTTACAGACGGCGCAAATCACGCAACTACTACAAGCGGTGTCGCAGTTAATGGCACAGGCGGCTCACCAACAACAGCCGTCGCATCAGCCGCCAACGTCTACTGCCACACCGCTTCCTACATTTCGCCAGTACAATGCCAGTAGTCACGCCAAGAGTGGAGTGACTACTTCGCGCAGTTTCAAGAACTCGTCGCGGCTCATCAGCTAACAGGTCTGACAATCAAACACTTCTTTCTCGCTGTAGTTGGCACAGAGACCTTCGTGTTACTGCAGAAACCTTTCCCCCACGCATCTCCTCGTGATCTAGAATTAGATCAAATTGTAGAAGCACTGAATGCTCATTATGAGAGAAAAGTTCTTGTAGCTGCGTAGTGGTACCGATTTTTCAGACTAAAAAAATCACCGAACCAGTCACATCAGCAGTGGATTACGGAGTTGAAGGGCTTAATCCGCAAATGTAAATTTACTTGTTCTTGTGGACTGTCTTATAGTGACGTGATGTTGCGAGACGCTATCACTCAGAACATTCAGGGTCCCAGAATTAGGGCAGCTATTTTAAAACAGTCTGACCCCTCATTAGACAGTGTACTGCAGCTTATTGAAGCGCATGATACTTTTGCCTTAGCAGATGTAGAAATGCAAAGCCATAGTGTTAATGCATTGCACCGTAGTATTCAGTGTAGCCCTAGTGATTCTTATAATTCTACCTGCCGTGCTGAACAGACAGTGAACAGTAGCCAGTGTAAAAGTGCGACACAAAGGTCGCTCCGTCGTGTTAGAAAACATAATGTGAATAACGGACGCCAACGCTCTTTTCAGAAAAATGTTCGTAAATCTTGCCCCCAGTGTGTAACTCGCCACAAGCGTGCGCAATGCCCTAGTCGCAACACAACCTGTCATCAATGTGGCAAATCGGGACATGTACAGTCAGTGTGTATGCAGAATGTAAACTCAAAGAACAGTACCGTTAGTAACAGCACTTTGCCGAGTGCACGAACAGTTCATGCTGTCAATGTTATAGACGCTGTGGAATTGAACAGTGCTTTACTTGATTCTAAAATGCAAGAAAATTTTTCTGCACCTATTGCAAAATTATGTAGTGAGCCACGCCGCAAGAGCCGTCGAGCGAGTAAATCTGTGCAACGGAAAGGGGTTCGGGACAAGCAAACTATGTACAGTGCAATCCTGTAGTGAACCTAGTGCCTTCTATAACTTCTCCTTGTAAAAGTGCCCAGTACTGTGTAGCTAGTGATAGTAGACTTGATGCAGCTACTCAAAGTAATTTTAGTGCAGCAGCCTCGCATTGCACGGACGCCGATCAGGCGGTAGTGCCATCTAGTGACAGTGTTGTTAATTCGCTGTGTGCCGATTCTGCGCCGCTTATTTCACTAAGCGGCCCGCGCATGCGCAAGTGCAGCAAACAAGCTGTAGCAGACGTTGCCGACATTCGCGCACCTGTCGAACGCCACAAGCAAAAACTTTTTGTAACGCTTTCCATAGAAACTAAGACTGTGCAATTTCAGCTTGATACTGGTTCCGCTGCCACGTTAATTAATAAAGTCACTCATGAACTTCTGGGCTCGCCAAAATTGTCGCTGTCTCAACAAGTGTTAACAGCGTATACAGGACAAAATATTCCCGTGCTAGAAACGTGTAGCCTGCCCGCCTCTTTTCAAGGTGTAACAAAAACAGTTGCTTTTGTAGTTCTTCAGGCCAAATCTTCACAAAACATTTTTGGACTAGATGCATTTGACTTGTTTGGTTTATCAATTCAAAGAGATGTGCTTCAAATTTCGTCAGTAGTGCCTCAGGACAAACTCAATGCATTGTGTGAAAAATATAGTGACTTGTTTTCCCCAGAACTAGGTTGTGCATAAGACTTCATGGCACATGTAACTTTGAAAGAATCTGCTGTACCAAAATTTCGTAAAGCTAGACCAGTGCCCTTTGTGATAAGGTTGCTGAAGAACTTAAACGTTGGCAAGATAGTGGGGTGATTTCTTCTGTTTCTGCGAGTCAGTGCGCCTCGCCAATAGTAATTATAACCAAGACGTCAGGAAAAATTCGTCTCTGTGCGGACTTCAAATCAACAGTAAATGGTCAAACAATTGTAGACACTTACCCCCTGCCCAGAACTAAGGAACTGATGGACAAATTAGGACAGTCTTGCTTCTTTTCTAAGATTGATTTAGCAGAGGCATTCTTACAGATTCCGCTAGATGACGAGTCAAAAAAGTTTTTCGTCATTAATACTCACATGGGCCTTTTTTAATTTCAACGCCTACCCTTTTGCAGTTCTTCCGCCCCCGCAATTTTTCAGCGTTGCTTGGAACAGCTGACAGTTTCTGTACCGTGGTGCTCGAACTATTTATATGATATTGTGGTATCCGGACGTACAGTTGAAGAACATTTAGCAAACTTGGAGTGTTCGTTTTTCCAAACTGAAATAAAGTATCTAGGCCATGTGATTAATGCCCAAGGAATCCATCCTTTACAGTCACATGTTAGAGCAATCAGAGACTTGCCTCCTCCTAAGAATGTGCACGAATTGCAAGCAGTAATGGGAAAGCTGAACTATTATTTCAGGTTTATTCCCAATGCCTCTCAGATTGCAGCTCCACTGCATCACTTACGTAGGAAGAATGTTCCTTTTGTATGGTCTAAACATTGCCTGGTTGCCTTTGACAAATTAAAGTCTGCTATACTCAGTGATGCATGTTTGATTCCCTTTGACCCACAGAAGCCTGTAGTACTAGCCGTGGATGCCTCGTCTTACTGTCTGGGTGCAATATTGTCGCATCGTATTGGTTCTCACGATCGTCCCATTGCCTTTGCATCCAAGCTACTGACGCCAACGCAACAGAATTACAGTCAGATAGAAAAAGAGGCCTTAGCAATCATTTACGGCGTCACAAAGTTTCATCATTATCTCTATGGCAGAAAATTCTATTTGTTGACAGACCACAAGCCTCTGACGTCGTTGTTCTCACCCACAAAGCCAATTCCGCCACGAACGGCACAAAAGCTTCAGAGGTGGTCCTTGATACTGTCTAATTATCAGTATGAGATTTTGTACCGACCTACCACTAAACAAGCCAACGCGACACACTTTCCCGACTTCCGGGTGGCCAGGATGTGTCATTTGACACTTCAGAAATGGCATGTTGTCAGATAGACTCCAAAGATGCTTCCGCTGTCGCAGATTTCCCTTTGAACTCTCGTCGGGTTGCACAGGAAACAGCTGCAGATGCAGACCTAAGTGTGGTAGCTCGTTTTGTTCTCTCAGGGTGGCCTGCCAGAGCCAAAGACATTGATCGGCCTCTAGTTCGACGTTATTTTGCACAACGTCATGCATTATCTTTAAGTCAGGGTGTTCTGTTGTTACATACCGACAACGACCAAACAAGAGTGATTGTTCCTCGTTCCCTGTAACGAGAAGTGTTACGCCTCCTGCATCAAGGACATTGGGGTATTGTTAGGACAGACGTTATTGTACCTGGGTTGGTATGGACGCTCAGATAGAAAGCATGACGTCACAGTGTACAGTTTGTGTGGAGCATCAGGCGGCTCCTCCGCAACGTTTCTCAGACTGGCCGCGCCCCAAGGGACCATGGCAACGTTTACATATTGACTTTGTCGGAGATTTTTGGACTAAGCGCTGGTTAATTGTCGTAGACGCTTTCAGCAAGTTTCCTTTTGTGATTTCCATGAACTCAACAATGGCGTCTAGTACAATCAGTGCCTTAACATCAGTTTTTTGCATCGAAGGTTTGCCTGAAACTATCGTCAGTGACAATGGATCCCAGTTTGTTAGTGTGGAATTTCAACAGTTTTGTCGTGTGAATGGCATTCAGCATGTCACCACCGCACCTTTTCACCCTCAGTCCAATTGGTGGGGCGGAACGTTTCGTTCGAACATTCAAGTCTCACATGGAAAAGATGAACGGTCAGCACTCCAGGCAGCAAGCTCTTCAAATTTTCCTGTCTACGTATCGGTGCATGCCCTTGACGGTCCGTCTCCTGCCGAGCTGCTACACTCCCTCCGTCACCGCACTCTCCTTCACCTGCTGCAGCCTCCCACGCACCGAGTCGGTTAGTATGGCGCTACGCGTTTTCAGGTTTCGACGCCGGTGCTGTACAAAGTGTTTGCTGAGAAGAAACGTTGGTTACCGGGCACCATTCAGCGCGTGCTTGGTCGCAATATGTATGTTGTACGTTCTTCCACAGGGTTGGAGCTGCGGCGCCACGCAAACCAATTGCGTCTGCACAGGCCGCGTGATCCTGTCTCTGGTTTCTTGATTCCAGACCCAGTTCACCGCCAGGGAGCACAGCCATATCGTTCGCCGCCGGGGACAGCGTCCCCGGACAACGAGATCCCCATGGACGTCGGCGCGCATCCGACGCAGTCGTCGCCGCTGCTGTCGCTAACTCAGCTGCCAGCGTCAACGAGAGGGACTCCGGGACCGTGCGTGCCCCAGCCGCCTGGGCCACGCACCTCAGAAAAACACCTGCTCCCTCTTGGCGGAGACGTGCGCCCTTCCCCTGGTTTTGGTGGGTTTCCCGGGGAATCGCAAGGTGTATACCGGGGCGCGGACGGCGTCTCGATCCCAGCTTCAGCTACGATGCCCGTCCCACCAGTAACGCCCCCGCCCAGGCCCTCCTCCCAGTGCCGTCGCCGTGGCCCTCAGCCCCACGCCACAACGACGCGGCGGTTTGGGGGGGGAGGGGTGTGGTGTCGCACAAGTCTAAAGTGCGCGCCAACTACTTTCGCCGCGCGCCGCCATGCACGCTCGGCGCGTGCGTTCTTACGACATCAGCCACGAGCGCCCTCTGCTGCTATCCCGCTCGTGGCAAGCACTGAACGACATCGTTCACTTGGGACTGAGATAGGAACCAGTTATCACTTCGGAATCAGATAGGCACCAGTAAAGACTTGGCTATCGGATAGGCACTTGGCAGGCCTCTAGCTCAACTATATATCAGCATTCTGCAGTATTGAGCTATGTAAAAGTTAAGTATTACTAAGTCTCTAAGAAATATATATATCGTTCTAATTTACTCTAGTGTTTCTAGTTTCTGCTGTCCCACTGGCTGGTCACCTCCTACCTGCACAAGCGTGCATCCTTTATTCCTGTGTCGGTCTTTCTACTCGGCCACCGACACCTACGACGGAAACGAGACACAAAAGTGGCGACGAGGCTGCGACACAAAAAGCGGCAATACACCCGTGGATATATTGATTACTTCGGCATAAAATTTGGGTTAATGCAGGGTGGAACTCTGTCTCCTCTTCATCACCGTAACGAACGAGATTAAAAGAAACGTACACCAGGTAGGCAAGACATGCCTAAAAATGGGGCAGATTCAGCGGCTCTCCGCCAAATCACTACACCACAACCTGTGGAAACGGATGAAAACACGAGGGAGGATGTAGGCACTGTGTTTATTCCATATACCGGCGCACTCTCGGGGAAGGTCGCCCGCATTTTGAAGAAACACTAGGTTGGAGCTGTCTTTTATCCGCCGAATAAAATTCGTGCACTGGTGGAGAGCGCCAAAGATGATTTGAGGAAGGCCAGCGTGTACCAGATTCCGTGTCAGTGTGGCAAGTCATATATTAGACAGACGATGCGTACCGTCGAGGATCGATGCCTTGAACACCAGAGGCACACATGATTGATGTATCCGAGCAAGTCGGCGGTCGCTGAACATTGTTTGTCAGAGAATCACGCATTGGAGTATGAACGCACTATGATTCTGGTACAGACGTCGGGATACTGGGACTGCGTCGTTAGAGAGGCCATTGAAATTCGCGCTAGTGACGACCTTATAAACCGTGACTGTGGCTTAGCAAAGCTTGGGAACCAGCGATTGGATTAATTAAGAATAAATCTAGCAAACGTAACTTAGTGACGACCACGGCGGACATAGCCCTCACATCGACGTCATCTCAGACGCCGTCGCAATGGGTTCCACTGCGCGATCGCGGCGCGGGGCGAGGACCACTTAGGGGACGCTCCACCGGTGGAGGGTATTTAAATCATCCGCCACCGGGATAGAATCCAGTTCCCTTCGAGCCGTCGTAGCGTGCGGACCTCCGTGCCGGCTCGTTTACAGAAGCTCAGTCCGTCAGTTCACCTGATGATGGCGACATGTATGATCGCCGAAATATTGTGCCCGTTCGACACAGTAGACCAGCAGTACACCAGTGGATATTTTGATCATCAAATACGCCGAGAGAAACTCAAGAATCACAGTTCATAAGTATTTTATAAGTTTGACCCTGTAGTTAAGTCCCATAAGCTCTACAAACATTTGAACATTTGAGTTGAGCAGACACTGTGCTAGAGTGGGTGCTAGCAAAATATTTTCACATTTATAAGTAAAAGTCGGTGATTGAAATTTCGCAAACAGATCTCGCTGCAACGAATAATTTCGTTCTTTTATTGATTTCCACCTTAAATCATGAAACATTTCCGTGACTCTTCCCCCCTGTAACGTAATAAAACAAAATGAGCTGCCCTTTTCTGAACCTTCTCAATGTCTTTCGTTAGTCCCACCTGGTGAGGGTCCCACACTGGGTAACAGTACTGCAGGAGAGGACGCACAAGTAGGTAGTCTCTTTGGTGGAGCTGTTGCATCTTCGAAGCATTCTACTAATAAACGTAACCTTTGGTTCGCCTTCGCCACAATATTTTCTATGTGTTCTCTCCAGTCTAAGTTGTTCGTAATTGTAACTCCTAGGTATCTGGTAGGTTTGATTTATCGTATAATTGAAGATAAGAGGATTTGTTTTAGTAATCATGTGCATTACTTCATAATTTTCATTATTTCGTGTCAACTGCCAATTTTCGCACCATGTAGAAATTTTGTCTAAATCGCTTCTGTTTTACTCGATGACTTACCGTCAACTACTATGAACTGTGTCCTTTCTGAGAGGAAATAGCGAACCCAATCACACAATTGGGGCGATATTCCATAAACACACAATTTCATTACAAGCCGTTTGTGAGGTACAGTGTCTAAAGCCTTCCGGAAATCCAGAAATATGGAATCGATTTGAGATCCCTTGTCGATGGCACTTATCTCTTCATGTGAATAAAGGGAAAGCTGTGTTTCACAAGAGCGATACTTTGTGAATCCGTGTTGACTGTTGCTTAATAGGTCGTTGTCTTCGAGGTAGTTCATAATGTTCGAACAAAGTATATGTTCCAAAATCCTACTGCAAATCGACGTCAATGACATGGGTCTGTACTTTATTGGATCACTCCTATTGCCTTTCTTAAATATTGGAGCGCCGGCCGTAGTGGCCGAGTGGTCTTCCGCGCGGTCTGCACGGCCGCTACGGTCGGGGGTTCGACTCCCCCCCCCTCCCACCCGGGCATGGATGTTTGTGTCGTCTTTAGTGTATGGTAGTTCATAAGTAGTTTGTATGTTTAGGGACTGATGAAACCGGAGTTAAGTCCCTTAAGCTTAACAAACATCTGAACACCTGAATATTGTAGTGACCTGAGCAAATTTCCAGTGTTTGGGTACGGATCTTTCGCTAAGTGATCGGTTGTATATGATAGATAAGTATGGAGATTTGCATCAGCATACTCAGAGAGGAATCTAGTTGGAATACAATCTGGACCAAAATATTTGTTTTTATTTAGTGACTTAAGTTGTTTTACTACTCCAGGAACATCTAATTCTAAATTTCGCTTGCTGTCAGCTGTTCTTGGTTCGAATTCTAGAGTGATCACTTCGTCTTCTTTGGTGAAAGATCTATATTTATTCCAGTCCCCGTTTGTCTCCCTATCTAACTTCTCTTGCCTTCTCCCTCTGTTCATCTCCTCCTCTTCCCTCCCTATGTTCATATCCTGCTACCCCCTCTCTGACCACCTCCACCCCCTCAAGGGGCTCACAGTTCTTTCGTGAGCCGGCCGCGGTGGCCGAGGGGACTGAGGCGCTCCAGTCACGGTCTGCACGGCCACTACGGTCGGGGGTTCGAATCCCCCCTCGGGCATGGATCTTTGTGCCGCCCTTAGTCTTAGCTAGTTTATAAGTAGTTTGTAAGTTTAGGGACTGATGACCCCATAAGTTCTACAAACATTTGAACATTTTTGTTCTTTCGTGAGCACGTGCGTGGCGAGCACGGGGCCCCGAGCTACTGCAGTCTTCCTTCTTTCTTTACTTCCCGGACTGCATTTCCTTTCTCCCTCCCCTTCTTTCCTATCCTCAATCCTTCCCCTCCCCACCGGGGGAATGATAACCTCAGTAGTTTACTCCCCCTATCCCAACCATACAACCCAATCCAACCCAACCCCACCTCCACCTTCCCTTTTCCCTGTCAATCCCACAATCGTCTCTGTATAAATCCTCCTCCACCTCCTCAGTCCTTTGCCTCCTCCATCTGTTAAGGATTATAAAACTCTGTTAACTTTCACGGTGATCAGTAATGTGGTTTCTAAATATAGTGCTCGGTACCCTCCGCCACGCACCGTTTGAAATCTCACTTAGATGTATACGTTCCTCTATTCTGAAGTCTGAGTGTACAAAATTTCATCAAGATCTGAATAAAACCGTAGATATGCACCTACAAAATTATATGTAGATAGTGATTTCCCTCTTCGTTTGAAGATTAAGTGTGCAAAGTTTAATTGCAATCAGATTAACGGTGCGGCAGAGCATAAAATAAGAACAACATGATACGGCAGTTTCCCACGCTTCTCAGTGTATGACGTCATATCTCTTAAACTGTAATTTGTACAAAGAAATAATTTTGTAGTTACAATCATTGCATAAATGGATACTATTTGCGAAATATGTTTCGAATGCATTAAGTAACAAATAAGTAATACATTTCAACGTCATTATTCATGACGTCATATCTCCTGAACTACATTTTGTACAGTAACGTAATTATGCCTATAACCTTCACGAAAGTGCAAGCAATGTATTGGCAAAATTTATCTCAATCGGATGTACACTATGGCCTTGCATAAAATACGAACAAAAAGACAAACATACAAAAATTAATTTTTATATATTAGATAATCTGGGAGGTTAAATCTCATTATGTTACAGAAAGTGAACTTTAATATATTGTCATTAGGGCACACAAGTGTCATATATGTAGTACAAGTGAAGTGGACCTAGGTAACCTACCAAAAAGAACTTTCATTTTGTAGAGCTCTTACCGGATGTCAAGTAAATGTAAACTGTTGAAAATTGACAAATGTTCAAATGTTTGTGAAGCTTATGGGACGTAACTGCGGGACCATCATTCCCTTAACTGAGAAACTACTTACGAACTAAATTATACTAAAGACAGCACAAACATCCATGCCCGAGGGGGGATTCGAACCCCCAACCGCCGGCCGCGGTGGCCGAGGAGACTAAGGCGCTCCAGTCACGGTCTACACGGCCACTACGGTCGGGGGTTCGAATCCCCCCTTGGGCCTGGATATTTGTGCCGTCCTAGTTCGTAAGTAGTTCATAAGTATTTTGTAGGTTTAGGGACTGATGACCCCGTAGTTAAGTCCCATAGACTGTACAAACATTTGAACATTTTTTTTGAACCCCCGACCGTAGTGGCCGTGCAGACCGTGACTGGAACGCCTTAGTCCCCTCGGCCACCGCGGCCGGCTGTACTTGATTATAATCACCAACCTATCAGTTCCCTATTTTATTATATGAGATGAGTTTATTGTCAATTCGCTATAGTTACCATTTATATTGTGTGTGTAATTTAATCTTCTGTTTTTTATACAAGTACGATGTTATATCTAGCATTATTCTTGTTTGGGGCAGGGTATGAAATGGTAACAATGAGTTACCGAAACTAGTAAATAAATAAAAGATTTACAACATTAACACCTGAAAGCCTGTGTTGATCTATTCATAAATCAACAGGTTCTGTCTGGTCCCCAAGAAACTTTCAGATTCCCAGTGTTTTGATGCAACGTGTCTTCAGCTCCTTACGGTTGGAATGGAACGGGAGTCCCGGAAACCTTATTATGTCTTAAAAAGGTAGAACAACGCCCCTCATTTGCAGTTACGGTAAATTAAAACAGTACGTGGACGGTCGAAAAGTTAAAACCAGTCTTACCTGCCCATTCATCCGACCGTCGAAGAGCTTATTGTAGCTGAATTGTAGTCTTTGCAAGAGCAAAAGACAGAGAAGTAATCTACACATAGAGAACACTGGACAGGGCATTTAAATATGAGCGTAATAGTGTTAATGGCTATGGTAAATAAGGTCACACTTAAAACACTATTCTGTGGCACTCCGTTCTCCTACTCAAAGGGACCAGTAAACGTTCGTCAACTTGCTACTTCGATTTTCAAAAGCGACTCTGCTTTCATTCCAACTATATTTTATTTTAGTAATAATAGTAAGATTTATACCTCGATAATTTTTTTACGGACTTAATTCGAATATAAACGTATTTATTTCATAGCTTCATTGAGATTAGAAATGAGGGCGATATTACCTTCGTGGGGCAACGTCTATTGTCGTATACATACAGTTCTGAAGTTTACGGAGACAGGTTTTACATGTTTTACGAGCGGTGAGAGCACAGAAAGATCGATTAGTACTTGCGCCTGTAATTTAATAAAGGACAGGGTGAATCGAAGATTGCAGACCATTTCCCTCTGTGAGGCATCGCCAAACCACGGTTAAAATTTGGCGCTGAGTCCGTTTTAGTGTAAGTCCCTTCGTGTCAGAGCTGTAGTGGACGGTTGGGCACCCTACTCCCTCTCCTTCCTGTCTGACGTCAGCTCATCTGATTTATATGTTGGGGTGTGTATTAAGTTAATGAGTAGCCAGTTCTGTTCTTAAATTAATTCTATATTATACTGAAAATGTATTATTGCTTAAGGTATCTTGAAAGACAGCAACCAGTCGTCTTTTATGCAAAATGATTTTATTACATTTCTCCCATTACCGGTTTCGATATCATCATCAGAAGGTGAACGGCTTTCTACATTACAGATGGTGTGTAGTGGGATTTTTGCATCTGTTATAATTAAAAAAAAAAAAAAAAAAAAAAAAAAAAAAACTGTGAATATGTGGCGAGCATAACTGACAATATTGACTTAGGCCTAAATGTTGCTACTTACTACTTACAGTTTGTGTTATCCATAAATCCATTGTCACAGTTGGTAGCATGCACACATTAATTGTGCTGCTATGAACTTCAACGTATTGCACAGCATAAGTGGTAGCATGCACGTATTTATTGTGCTGCTAAACACTTTATATATGTTGTACTACGCAGTTTCCACATGTTACACAACACGTATAAAGTGTTTAGCAGTACAATAAATATGTGCATGCTACCAGTTATGCTGTGTAATACATGTGAAGTTCATAGCAACACAATTAATGTGTGCATTCTACCAACTGTGACAATGGATTTATGGATAACACAAATTGTAAGTAGCAACATTTAGGCCTAAGTCAATATTGTCAGTTATGCTCGCCAAATAGTTCACTTATTTTGTTTCTTTGTAATTATAACAGATGCACAAATCCCACTAGACACTATCTGTAATATAGAAAACCGTTCACCATCTGATGATGATATTCTAGGCATATCGAAACCGATAATGGGAGAAATGTAATAAAAACATTTTGCATAAAAGGCGACTGGTTGCTGTCATTCAAGACACCTTATTTCACCACAGTCGCAGTGTTCCTCATCCATAATGGATAAAAGTTGTATTATTGATTGTCTCGGGTCTTTATTTCATTGCTGTTTAAACATATGTCTCTTGTTATGTTAACAGTCTGACCCGAGTGCTTGTCTTTGTGCCTTGGCCTTAGGTAACCTTGCTTGAGGTCTTTTATTATTACGGAAAATCCGGTCTCTCTTACTGTGCTACATGTTGTTTACTCGGTCTTCTGTCTTTTAATATCACTGAGCTGGATGAGTGTGAATTTCCTGCCTTCAAGGTGTTGCTTACTATTATACACGTAGCATAAAGGATTTTTTCGGGCCTTCAGCCCCTTACTAAATTGAGATATAATTTTTTTTAGATTGCCTTTAGCTTGATTCAGCTGGTTTCATTTAAATGTTGGAGCTCAATTTTACTTAAGGTTGTTTTGCGCCCTTATCCCTTGAAACAATTTTTTTGGTCTGGCTTTCTGCCTGATAATTTGAAGGAGCTGCTTTTACTTAACAGAGCTCCCGTTTATTGTATTGTTTTCATTGTATTTATAAAAGGTTGCCCGTTATTGGCTTATCTTAAAAAAGATTTTTAACTTGGCCTTCAGTCGGATAAATTTACTTCATTTTGCAGCCACCCTTGATTGCCTTGTTTACAATATTTTATTTACTTTTATAAAGGGTTGCTTCGGCCCCTCAGCGCAATACGTAATCATATCAAATTTTAATTTCGCTCTTCCGCCTTGCATCACCCTAGCTGAACTGTTTACTGTTTTTCTTAAAATTAAAAAGAAAAAAAAAATGTCTTTTTCGGGTCTTCAGCCTCTAGTTGTAAAAGAAGAGATTTTTTAAAAATATTTTGGTGAAAATAAAATGTGTCAAAGGAACCTGAACTGACAAGGAAAGTACTTGGGCTCGAACAAACACATATACACCAAAATCTAATGAGATATAATGTAAAGGTCTCTTATTACACTAGTGATACTCCCGCATCTGCAAAACTCTGCAGTCGCCCATTAGAGGCCAATGCGTGTGCCACGCCGCATTGCACTTTGACCTGCCGGTACGCCAGTAGTGACGGGGCAGTGTGCCTTTGAAGTTGCGTTTTGTGACGTTATTTGTGTAGTGAAGCGTCAGATGGGTCGGCGATTGGTAAAAAATCCTGCTAATATAGTGTGACTGGTTGAGATGAAGTTACGAAGAAACCTTCTTCGTGAAGATGGTATTGGTGTAGAAGATGAATCATTCGCATGTTACCTGGTATATACTATAGTGCTTCTAATCTATGCTCATATTTCTGCACTATAATAGATACCAGAAAACATGTCAATGATTCATCTTCTACACCAAGACCGTATTCACGAAGGAGGGCTCTTTAAAATTTCATCTCAACCAATCGCAATACATTATCAGGATTGATTACCAATCGCCGACCCATCTGACGCTTCACTACACAAATAATGTCACAAAACGCACACCGCACTGTCACTACTGGTCCAGACTGGTGTACCGGCAGGTCAAAGTGCAATGCGGCGTGGCTCACGCAGAGGCCTCTAATGGGCGACAGCAAAGTTTTGCAGATGCGAAGGTATCGCTAGAGGAATAAGGGACCTCTACATTATCTCTCAGACGATTTTGGTATATTTCTGTTTGTTCGAGCCCGAGTACTTTCCTCGCGAGTACCCTTACCTAACTTTACCGGTCAACTCCTCGCCGCTCGCCCTATCCTGTAGGGAGAAAGAGAGTTGTATTACTTTTGATACCTCGAGAGTAACTTCCTGTGTTGGAGGCCCGTGAATACAATTTACTGTAGACAGATGTGCGAAGAATAACTAAACCGCGTTCACACAGCAGTAGCCGTGAACTTTGCTGACAAATAAGAGCAGCGAGTCGGCAGTAAGCCGGACTCGTGTAGCAGGTACCCAGAGTTGGCCCTCAGCGAGCGGGTCGTGGCCAGTGTCTTCGAAAATGAATAGGCAGCCGGCAGCCGACAAATGGCATGTTTATCGCGCCCATTAGCATTCTGGCTGGACAGGCGATGGCCCGTGAGCCCGTGGCCGGTTGTCGGCGGTGCTGCAGCCACTCAGGGCCCGCTTGTCTGCTGTCCAAACAGCCACGGGCGCCGATCCACTGTGCGCTGAGGCTGCAGCGGATTAACTGAACACTGCCTCCACTTCTCCGCTCTCCGTAGGAACAATTCCATAACGAACAACGACAAAGGCGATTTCAACAGAGCCACGCCGTAGTGGCCGTGTGATCTAAGGCATCATGCTACGGTCGTTCCTGTCGGAGGTTCGAGTCCTCCCTCGGCCATGGGTGTGTTTTGTCCTTAGTGTAAGTTAAAGTAGTTTCTAAGTCTACGGACTACATCTACCGTCTACATGGGATACTCTGCAAATCACATTTAAGTGCCTGGCAGAGTGTTCATCGAACCACCTTTATACTATTTATCTCCCATTGCATTCTCGTACAGCGCGCGCTAAGAAAGAACACCAAAATCTCTCCGTTCGAGCTCTGATTTCTCGTATTTTATTCTGATGATCATTTCTACCTATGTAAGTGGGATTCAACAACATATTTTCCAATTTGGAGAAGAATGTTGGCGATTGGAGTTTTATGAGTAGCCCACGCCGCAGCGATAAGCGCCGTTGTTGTAATGATTCCCATCCTAGATCCTGTCAATTCCGTAACGCTGCCTCCCCTGTATCGTGACAATACAAAACGAGCTGCCCTTATTTGTAATCTTTCTATGTCCTCACACTGGCCAGCAATACTCCAAATAAGGACTGACAAGCGTAGCGTATGCAGTCTCTTTAGTAGTTCTGTTGCATCTTTTAAGGGATCTGTCAGCAGAACGCAGTCCTAGGTATTTAGTGGAGTTTACGGCCTTCACTTGTGATTGACTTATCTTGTAAACAAAGTTTAACGGATTTCTTTTCGTACTCATGTGGACGACTTCACACTTCTCATTATTTAGAATCAATTGCCAATTTTTACACCTTAGTGATATTTTATTTAGATCGTACTGCAGTTGGTTTTGATTTTCAGATGACTTTACTAGACGGTAAATGACGGCCTCATCTGCAAACAACCTAAGAGTACGTGTTCCAAAAGGTCAGTACAAGTCTTTGCAAGAATCTCAATTACAGATATCCATTCACACGACCAGATAGATGATATCAGTACATCAGATTCAAGAAATGTAGCTACGACTCCACAAGACAATACAGCATGTACAATTCAACCAAACCTGTAGGATTACGAACTTAATCCCAAGTTACAGAACTGTAAAAGACAGTTCAAAAATGTTCTAATGTTTGCAGAGCTTATGGGACTTCACTACGGGGTCATCAGTCCCTAAACTTACAAACTACTTATGAACTAGCTTATACTAAAGATGGCACAAACATCCATGCCCGAGGGGGGATTCGAATCCCCGATCGCAGCGGCCGTGCAGACCGTGACTGGCACGCCGCAGACAGCTCGGCCACCGCGGCTGTCTAAAAACAGTTCTGTAATGGCACAATAGTCGAAATTTTATGCACAAAGGTGTTGGCTTCTGCATGAAATCTAAAGGTTATTTTCGAAAAAGCAATATCTGAACATGATACTCTATGAAACTGACTTACAGTTAGTACATAACATAGGATATTCCGTAGTCCTTGTGACACAGATAAAAAAAATGAACACAAAACACACACAACACTGAAACACATACAAAATATACATCAACAGAAAATAGTAAGATTAAAAACCAAGAAGGCACAAGCTGACATTTGCATTTGGAATGAGAATTCAGAAGAACACCAACACACACTTCTCCCACGTTTTGTAAGTAATATTGACACAGAATTATATCCCAAACAAAAACTGCTATTAGAAAAAAGTTTGAAACATGGCATTAACAGCAGATTAAACCATATATCTCACTGTAGAACGCGAACATAGCCTCACACATGAATAACAACAAAACAAAAGTGAAACACATATAAGACTTACTAAAGTTTTGGTAAATAAAACACATAATAAAATAAACACAGCATGAAGAAAATAATACCAACCGATCAGATAAAGGCACTATGAAATCACTGAAATGAAAGTTAACATCAAACAACCTTATAGAAATTTCGGCAGGCAAAGGAAATGTCACAATTCTCATGGATAATGAACAATACATCACAAACACCAAGGAATATACTTAATAGCCAACAACATAATAATATTTAAATCAGACCCAACCATCGGTTTCAGGCAAATGTGAAAGAAACACTAAAAAGTATCTAAAATATGCTCGCTGACAAACACAAATATCACTTAATACACAAGCATTGACATTTCACAGCCAACCAAATATACGTAAACAGAAGATCCATATAAGGCCAGTTATAAATTTCAGAGAAACCCCAACATATCAACTACCCAAACACCTCAAAAATAATTTCAAAACAGTATATATATACGAGGCGCGTCCAGAAAATAAGTTCCGTTTGGTAATAAAATGAAATTGTACACAGATACAGAAGAAATTTTTATTGCACAAAATTCTACAACTCTTAAACTACTTTTCCACATAACTGCAGGCATTTGTCATAGCGTGGCACCAGGTTGTGTATACCTTTTTCATAGATATCTGCCGCCTGTGTCTTCAACCAGTTGGAAACAGTGAAATTTGGGGGAAGTGCATAGCGAGAGCACTAATTGTAAACCTACGGTTTTCCTGGATCTTGTCATCAATCACGTGAACCAGTTCTTCCGTAACCAAAGGTGGACGCCCACTTCGTTCCTCATCGTGCACATCACTACGCCCACCATTGAACTGTCGGACCCATCTTCTCACCATCGAATCACTCATCGCATTTGGTCCATAAACATGTCAAATTTGTCGATAAATTTCACTTGGTTTCACTTTCCTCGCATTCAGAAACCGAATCACAGACCTGATTTCATAGGCGGCGGGATTTTCAATCAACGCCGACATTTCAAACAAGCACAACAAAGCGTACGTAACTGACAGCGATTTCCAAATGGCGCACGTTCTTCTCCTTGATACACATCGTCTACAGCGCATGTGCGAAACTGCAATCGCAGCGCTGCAGCGGAGATAAATTGAAACGGAACTTACTTTCTGGACGCGCCTCGTATATAAAGACAAGACAGTGAAAAACACAGGGCATGTAATGGAACAGATACAGAACATAGTGATACCACACACACCACCATTGGTCTCAGTTGACATAGAAAACATGTAGACATCCATCCCATTGAAAAAAAAAAATATATATATAAATCGTCCAAAAAAAGTTCAAATGTTTGTAAAGCTTATGGGACCTAACTGCGTGGTCATCAGTCCCTAAACTTACAAACTACTTATGAACAAACTTATACTAAAGACGGCACAAACATCCATGCCCGAGGGAGGGACAGTCAACATCAACATCATTACATAAGCAATATCAGAAATAACAAGTATGTTCAAATTAGTTACTGAACAATATTAATTTCAGTTCGAGAACGAATTTCTGCTGGCTGAGGGACTACCCATGGGTAGTCACTTAGAAAATCAAACATTTGGAAAGGTAGAGACAGATGAAAGATTCAAAGCTACACATTAAAGCAAGCCCATTGTACTTTTATTGAATTCCTGCAGCATTGTACTGCATTTTAGTGGCGACTGGTGAACCTATTACTTCATTATGCTGCTCACCTCAACTGATTCTGTCACTGTCAAATCATCGTAAGACCGTATAAACTTCGGGTCTACGGAGTCGGCATAATGATCACTTTGTAAAGCAAAGTAGTGATAGGACAGATATTGGACCAGTTCTCCAGCGGCTGACCACGGGTGCTGCAGAAGGCCTTTCACTCGCTACACTACGAGCAGTCGCTTGGCAAGTGGCGTGTGAAAGAAGGCTCGTTAGACAGTTTCTGAAAGCACCTCTAAACACCCACTTAGTCAGCCGGCTGCATGTTAGCGGGTCTTTAGAGCAAGGGGATCTGGCGGAACCGTGTTTTTCAATAGCTTGCCATGGAATCTGTGTTGATTCATTCCCCTCAGGGACGGGCCGACCAAATTACCACACACTTTACTGGATAGCTTTGCAGCCACGGTATAATACAGTACTGGTATTCCAGTCCAATGTATGCTCTGATGCATTCTCCACGTTAGCCATTCCTCTGACAGCTGTTTCATATCTGCATAATAGCTACCCGTTCTTAAGCTGCTTACTATAATAGAGTCTTTGTCGGCATCGATAGCATCTTCCCCAACCACTTCCATTTAATTTTCTTCATATTAAACTGTTTCCCCTGTTGGTTCGGCATGGTTCCTATATCAATCTGTTTTACCAGCCATTTTCTATCACAACATTCATTTTTCCACACGTACTTTCAGCAGTTCTTCATTAACTACGAATCCTATCCTTGTTATCTTAAGCATTCTACTACAGTACCACATTTCAAAGTTTATATACTTCTCTTAATAGTATTGCTTATAGTCCACGTTTCATGTAATGCTACACACAACGAAAATGCTTTCAGAAAACATTTCATAGCTCTTAAAGCGACTAAGTTAACATAGAATAAAGATTTAAAGCCAAACATGTATGTTACTATGTGCTTTACTTCTGCTACGGTCAGTGATTTTGTTTTTAAAACAGCAAAACGCATCTGTTATTTTAGGGACACATTTACTATTGTTCTTGTGGTCTACTGTCCGCAGCCTGGTTTGATGCATCTCTCCACGGTATCATGACCTGTGCAAACCCCCTTGACCTCTGGGGAAGAATCGTTTTGAATCTAATTATGTATTCGTCTCCCGGCCTACCTCTTCTATTTTTACCCCATACACTTACCTCCAATACTAAATCCACATTTCGTTGATGTCTGGGAATGAGTCCTATCAGTCGAACCCTCACTTTAGTCAAGATTCGCCAGAGATTCCGTTTCTACCCAATTTTGTTTCTACCCAATTCCTCATCAGTTACGCGATCTACCCATCTAATCTTCAGCATTGTACTGTAGCACCAAATTTCATTGCTTGTATCTTTTTTTTTCCTTTGCTCCTGATCATCCATGTTTCACTCCTGTACCATACTACAGACAAATGCCTAAAAAACTACTTTCTGACACTTTAATTAGTATATATACAAGGAATTTACTGTTAGTGGACATTGAAATAATTTAGTGCAGACAGCTGAAAATTCGTGCTGCAGGCGGGATTCGATCGCGGCTCCTCCTGCTTGTTCCGCTCAACATTATCAAAACATTTCTACAAATGTACAGAAGCTATAAAGGTAGGTTTGCCTTTACTTGACCGATCTTCTAAAGTGATTATTACCTGGCATCTTCTTATATTTCTCCTGTATCCAAACTGAACACCCCCAAGCTCGGATTCTTTCAGTTTCTCCATTCGTCTATAGGTTCATTCGTATCATTGCCTTGTTACCATGAAGTATTAATGTTGACAGCTGTCTTCACTTGCTTTCTTTGGAGTATCGCGTATTGTGAGGCAACCAAATACCATTACACGAGTATCGATAGGGCATCGGGAACGACGAATGTTGGCAGTGCTGACTTATAGAATCCCGCTGGAGGTTGTACCCGTACGAGTAGTGTCAACTGATTGGCCTATTTGTACATAAATACTCGACTGATACGGCCTGTAGAGAGATGGTACATCGTGTTCATGCAGACCGGGAACGTGTCCATCGACTGTGGATCGAGTTAGCAGTGCAACGGTCAAGCAGATGGAGTTCTACGATTCCGAATAAAATGCCACGCTACGCGGATTATTGCCTCAAGACTTATGTCTGTGTTGACACTTAGAAGCAACAACTGTCCGCCATGTTCTCGGACGTCCAGAGAGGGACGTGGCACATCACAGTAGGTTAGAAGATTACCAAAATGTAACTGTTTGCGCATTTTAGTTCCAGCCAGAAACGACATTATCTCCGAGTATAGTATTAAACACTTAATATACATCGTTTCTCGAAAAGTGTCAGCAGGTTTTATTTAAGTACAGTACTCCAGACGATCATCAGCATTTGCGGCTAAACGATATGGTCTGGAAAGATTACGACCAATCTGCGTTTGTTCTTCTACGCCGTTTCCAACAGAAAATTTTTGAAAAGTGGTAAGGTTTCAAGAAATAACCTTCTAAAGTAAGTGTACGTTAATTTCAATTCATTTACGTTTGCAAACTGCATAGTGCAGGGAAATACAATCCCACACTGGAGCTATATACTTTATCCACTCAGCCAGTAGACTGTGCAATTAGTTTGTGGTCTCGTAAGTTTATTGAAGTAATAGTCAACATTATGCTTGTCTTTCACATAAATCAAAGTACGGCACTATGCATCAAAATACTGTCAAACTGCCATTACGGAATGTCCTTAGTCTGAATTTATTATACCGTATCACCTTCTATGAAGAAATCTGCGTTAAATATATTTAGCCTTGCTTCATTCTCTTCATACATAATTTTTTGTTTCAAGATGTGAAGGACAAATACCAGTGGTTGCTGTTGAAAACCATTCCAACAACCCATTTCTTCGTCAGCAGCTTGCTTTTGAAGGGAAAACTAGGATTAAATAATAAATGTTGATGAAGTTAAGCACGTAACTCAAACGCGCAAAAGAACTAACATATTATAAACAGTAGTCACTTGAAATATTTGTAGTTTTCTTGCTTCTGTTGGTAGAGTTATAGGCTATACAAACGATTGGAATGTTTTCTAAAAGAACTGCGCATGTCATTGGTTCGCCACGTACTATCTCTCTTTCGGAAAACCACTTCTGAAACTATGACGACTAATAGTAGAACTTGGCACAACAGGGGACAACACGTCCGATTCAACATGAAATATCGTTGACACTAAATAGGGGAGTGGTGAAGTCAACGAGTTGAATTACATAGGATGGCTGACACACGAGTCACAGCGCTCTTTGCTGCAACCTATGTAAACTCGACCGCCATATTGGCGGTGGTCAGCACACTTGAGAGGAGTCTACATCTACATAGATACTCTGCAAATCACATTTAAGTGCCTGGCAGAGGGTTCATGAACCACTTTCATAACTTTTCTCTACCGTTCCATTCTCTAATAGCGCGCGGGAAGAAAGAACACCTAAATCGTTCCGTTTTCGATCTGATTTCTCTTATTTTATTGGGATGGTCATGTCTCCCTAAGTAGGTGGGTGCTAGCAAAATATTTTCACATTCAGAACTAAAAGTCGGTGATTGAAACTTCGCAAACAGATCACGCCGCAATGAATAACGTCTTTCTTTTAATGATTTCCACCCCAATTCGTGCAACATTTCCGTGACGCTTTCCCCCCCGTGACGTGATAAAACAAAAGGAGCTGCCCTTCTCTGAACCTTCTCAATATCTTCCGTCAGTCCCACCTGGTGAGGGTCCCACAAGGGGTAACAGTACTCCAGGAGAGGACTCACAAGTGTGATGTAGGCAGTCTCTTTGGTGGAGCTGGTGCATCTTCTAAGCGTTCTGCCAATGAAACGTAACCTTTGGTTTGCCTTCCCCACGATATTTTCTATGTGTTCTCTCCAGTCAAAGTTGTTCGTAATTGTAACTCCTAGGTATTTGGTAGAATTAACGACCTTAAGGTTTGACTGATTTATCGCGTAATTGAAGTTCAGCGGATTTCTTTTAGTGGTCATGTGTATTACTTCACACTTTTCTTTATTTAGTGTCAATTGCCAATTTTCGCACCAAGTAGAAATTTTGTCTAAATCGCTTTGCAGTTGCTTGTGATCCTCTGTTGACTTCACTAACCGATAGCATCATCCGCGAACAGTCTAAGGGAGCTATTCAGATTATCTCCTAAATCGTTTATAAACACGAGGAAGAGTAGGGGACCTATAACGCTTCCCTGTGGAACGCCAGTTATCACTTCTGTTTTACTCGATGACTTACCGTCAATTACAACGAACTGTGTCCTTTCTGATAGGAAATCGTGAATCCAATCGCACAATTGGGGAGATATTCCATAAGCACGCAATTTCATTAGAAGCCGCTTGTGAGGTACAGTGTCAAAAGCCTTCCGAAAATCCAGAAATATGGAATCGATTTGAGATCCCTTGTCGATGGCACTTAACACTTCAAATGAATAAAGGGCAAGCTGTGTTTCGCAAGAGTGATACTTTCTGAATCCGTGCTGACTATTGGTTAATAGGTCGTTCACTTCGAGGTAGTTCATAATATTCGAACAAAGTATATGTTCCAAAATCATACTGCAAATCGACGTCAACGAGATAGGCCTGTAATTTTGGGGATCACTCCTATTGCCTTTCTTGAATATTGGAGTCACTTGGGCAACTTTCCAGTCTTTGGGTACGGATCTTTCGCTGAGTGATCTGTTGTAAATTATAGCTAAGTACGGAGCTATTGCATCAGCATACTCTGAGAGGAATCTAGTTGGTATACAATCTGGCCCGGAAGATTTATTTTTGTTTAAAGACTTAAGTTGTTTTACTACTCCAGGAACATCTACATCTAAGTTTCGCATGCTGGCAGCTTTTCTTGGATTGAATACTGGAGTGTTCACTTCGTCTTCTTTGGTGAAAGAATTTCGGAAAGCTGTGTTTAGTAATTCTGCCTTAGCAGTACAGTCGTCGGTAGTATTACCATTGCTATCGCGTAGTGAAGGTATTGTTTGTATTTTGCCGCTAGTGTACTTCACATATGACAAGAATTTCTTTGGATTTTCTGCAAGATTACGAGACAGGATTTCGTTGTGGAAACTACTATAGGCTTCTCGCATTGAAGTCCGTGCTAGGTTGCGAGTTTCAGTAAATGATTGCCAGTCTTGCGTATTCTGTGTCTTTTTAAATTTTGCATGCGTTTTTCTTTGTTTCTGCAACAGTGATCTGACCTGTTTTGTGTACCACGGGGGGTCAGCCCCCTCTTTTATTAATTTATTTGGTATAAATCTCTCGATTGCTACTTATATTATGTCTTTGAAAGTAAGCCACAACTGATCTACACTCGCATTTTTAGTTTTGAAGGACTGGAGACTATCACTCAGGAAAGCGTGAAGCGAATTTTTATCTGATTTATTGAGTAGATATATTTTTCGTTTATTTTTGGTGTATTTGGGAATGTCGATATTTAGTCTCGCTACTACAACTCTATGTTCGCTAATCCCTGTATCTGTTTTGATGCTCTTTACTATCTCGGGATTATTTGTTGCTAGGAGATCAAGAGTATTTTCGCAACCACGTACTGTTCTAGTGGGTTCATGAACTAACTGTTCGAAGTAGTTTTCAGAAAAAGCATTCAGAACTAGTTCGGACGATGTTTTATATTTGCCCCCGGTTTTGAATACGTAATTATGCCAACATATCGAGGGTAAATTAAAGTCGCCACCGATTATAACAGTATGCTTTGGATACCTATTTGAAATATGATTCAAGCTTTCTTTGAACATTTCTGCAACCGCATCGTCTGAGTCAGGGGGCCGATAAAAAGATCCAATTATTAATTTATTCAGGTGGTCAGGTATAACCTCTACCCAGACCAATTCACAGGAAGTATGTGCCTCAATTTCGCTGCAGGATAAACAGTTTGTAACAGCAATAAACACGCCACCCCCTGTTTTATTTATTCTATCCTTTATGAAGACCATTTGGCCCTTTGAAAAAATTTCGGCCGAATTTATCTCAGGCGTCAGCCAGCTTTCAGAACCTATAACGATTTGTGCCTCAGTACTTTCTATTAGCGCTTGGAGCTCTGGAATTTTTCCAACACAGCTACGACAATTTACAACTGTTACACCAATGTTTTCTAGGTCTTCTTTCTTCCCGTGTCTGACCTGCCCCCTTTGAGACTGAAACCCATTTTGTGTATTCCCAAGGCCATCTAACCTAAAAAACCGCCCAGTCCACGCCACACAGCCCCCGCTACCCGTGTAGCCGCTTCCTGAGTATAGTGGACTCCTGACCTATTTAGCGGAACCCGAAAACCCACCACCCTTTGGCGCAAGTCGAGGAATCTGCAGCCCACCCGGTCGCAGAACCGTCTGAGCCTCTGATTCCGACCCTCCACTCGGCTCTGAACCAAAGGTCCGCAGTCAGTCCTGTCGACAATGCTGCAGATGGTGAGCTCCGCTTTCATCTTGCAAGCAAGACTGGCAGTCTTAACCACTTCTGATAGCCGCTCAAAACCAGAGAGGATCTCTTCCGATCCAAAGCGACACACATCATTGGTCCCGACATGAGCCACCACCTGCAGCTGGCTGCACCCTGTGCTCTTCATGGCATCCGGAAGGAGCCGTTCCACATCTGTAATGACTCCCCCCGGCATGCACACGGAGTGCACATTGGAATTCTTCCCCTCCCTACTAGCCATTTTCCTAAGGGGCTCCATTACCCGCCTATCGTTGGAGCTCCCAACTACTAACAATCCCACCCTCTGTGAGTGCCCGGAACTTGAAGGCAGAGGGGCGAGTACAGGACAAGCGATACCATCTGCGTCTGGAACATCCCCTGCCACAGACAGCGCCTCGAATCTGTTGGCAAGACTAACCGGGGAGGCCTCCACTTCGGTCCCTCGGGAAGTCCTACGCCGCCTGACACGCGCTGAGGAGACCTCCCAGTCCACCACGGATTGGGGGGCGACCTCCTCGCGGGCAGTGAGCGGGCTGGCCACAGCCGCAGGCCGATCGGAGGGCACAACAGACGCACAGGGCGTCTGCTGCACCCCCGCGAGCGGCCCACAACAGCGGCGCCCACCCACCGCAGTCTCAAGCGTTGTTCAGCGAAGCCAACGCCGCCTGAAGCTGCGAGCGAAGAGTCGCCAACACTGCCTCCATCCGTTCGCAGCAGTCACAGTTCCTAGCCATTCTAAAAACCTTTGTTTCTTCCAAGTAAGTACGTCAGAGGACACAGTAGTTTGATAAACAGTAAGCTTTGCAAAATATAAACCTAATGCTGAACTGTTTATTAACGGCGAATCTGAAAAATATATACGCGGGCTAATAAATCAAGAAATCAGTAACTGAACTGACAAATAAGCGCGATTCTTAATAAACAAACACGCAAGCACACTAAAGTATAAAGAGCTGCAAAAGAAAGCACACACGAAATGTAAATAAGTCGCTTCTATTAAAAAGCCGGTTACCGTAAAATCTAGAGCTGCTGCTGGTCACGTGTGCACTGGCCGCCGGTCACTGTCAGTGTCACGGTCACTGTCCATTGTATGTTGTTGTTGAAAGTGAAGCGCTTTATTTTGACTATATTGCATTTAGTGTATATTTTCTGTACAATTTTTTCTTCTTCAGTGTGCCTGAAGTGTGTTCAGCATTTAAATACACAAATCGAAATGTTAAACGACAAATATTTCGACAAAGAACACCAGCTCTTTTGCCTTCTATGACCTCTGTCTGCCTGTTCCTAAAGCTAATGCTAATGCTAATGGCACATAGTTTCCCCAAGAGTGAAGCTTCAGATGACCTGTCTTGCAATTCCCTTGAAGTAAACACCATAAAAAAGAGACAGTTTTCTGCCTGTGTGTTTCTTCTTCTGTTGCTGCTGCAGTTGATGAAAGAGTATGGTATCTCATCTGTTTAATAATACAATAAAATGAACACTTTTGACTGTCTACACCTTCTTTAAAAATGTTTTCATTTGTTTTTGACACTAGGCCTACTTGATCAAACATGGTTAACATATAATCACTGCAAAGCGTGGATGCAATAGTAACAGCCGGAATTTTTTCACTTGTTGAATGTCTGTATTCTTTGTAACAAATATTTACTATATCAGCGTGGCAACAACGGAAGTTATTAACTGTACGTTATTTCGGTGTAGAATGCTTTCGTGGCAGCTGACCCATGCGTAATTATTATTGCAGTATTCTGTTGTTACTTTCGTCTTTGTATTTAGATTTGTTCCACCAAACTCTACTTGTTCCAGAAAGACAACAACGAATGTTATTAATGACGCCTTATTTCAGAGTGGAATGCTTTTGTGGCAGCTGACCAAGGCGCTTTATTAACTGCAATGTTTTGTTGTAACTTTCGATTCTGTAGTCAAATTTTGTCAACCAGACTTCACAACCAAACCCTTTAACAGCAATTTTACGAGTTTGTGGACTTAATACGTTTAATAACCACCAGATAAATGTGTACTAGACTTTATGAAATCAGTTGTTACAACACATTAACAACAGATACAAATCGCTGATCATGATTGTTCATTCTAACAATTACTGTTCACTGAATACCTAAGATTCACAGCACTTTTAGACGATGAACTTGCATTACAATTAACACAAATATTTTGAAAGCGGCACTTTCGTTGTTGGTTCAAACCTCAGCTGTTATATTTCGTACCGGAAGTGTGTTACTGACAGATTCGCGATATTTCATTGCCGCATTTTGAGGAAATACACCATCTGGCTCCTCAATTCGCAGCTTTGATAAAGTCTGGAGACACCGAAGTAAGCTCATCTGTATTCAACAGTCAGTCTTTATTTAAAACGTGGAACTGTGTAAATAGGTGAAACTCTCTAGTGGGTGTGGCATACAAGCTGTCAGCCAATACCCCGAATAACATGGCGGACGGCAGTTCAATTTGCCGCAAACGTGGCGGAGCTATCGCCACTCTATGAAATTCAAGCTCGTTGGATGAAGTGCAGTGTTAACTGATTTTATACCTGTGATCTTTAATGTTTTACTCCACACATTAATATCTTTTACTTGTATTTATTCTTTGTATTTCTGATTATTCTTTGCACGAGTTCAGTTACAGTCTAACGTGTACAGTCACGACACTTCCACAGATTTTTGTTATACGCCACGACAGCAGCTCTCCAAGCGGCTGGCGAGGCACATTTCTGAATAATATATCGGATGAGTGTGAATAGTGTCGTTTAAATTGCTTTTAACTTACTTTTTACAACGGGAAAGGTATGTAGTTCCATAAAATAGGAAATAACCAGAAAATAACTTCTCATTTGTCTTTGTTAGGTTTTCTAAGAACCATTGGAGGGCATGGAAAGCTACTAAGCAGGACTATTTAAGATTATCTTGAAATCTACGACTTTTTAATCAAGAATTACATTTTCTATTGATAACAAAAAATTACTTAAAAAAAAAATAAAGAAATAAAAACACCGTTCTGCAGAAAATCGTCGGTATTCTACTCAGAAACGTCAGGATTTCTTCACTTCCAGCTAAATCAGTAAGTTTTAAACATAAGAAATTATATGGATTGTACTGCCTGCATTATTAAATGTACCAGATCAGGCACTACAGCTGTATCTGAAGGGAAATCCACACAAACGTGACAATAAAAAATCGAAAGTAAAAACACAGTTTCCCAACAAAGCAGACCCCATTTCTACATTGTTAATACACCTGAACCACAAACGTTGACAATCTTCAAGACATTCGTTTTACAATCAAAAGTAATTATAGTCAAAGGTATATGTGTTTATAATAAAGACGAGTGAGGTGTAAAAATGTCCGGATCATTACACTGCATACGGACTTGTTACACATCAAAGAAAGTGCTTTTCAAGTCAGAAATGATCGTAACAGGAATTTAGGTGTCTCTAATGTTTATATTCTACTTACTTTCAGCGGAATAAGCTGCAAATATACACATATTCGTAAGTATTTCTTCATGAATAAGTTGTTGGTTATATCAGTGACTCAGAGAAATTCGGCTGTTTTTACATATATTTCACGATTATTTATGTGTCTCGATACTTTACCTAGTGTTTGGAACACAAACATTACAAAAATCAATTTGGTTAATTACGTAGAAAAGCAATTACAAACAAACATTTCTCTTACGCCACCTCGCCCACCGCTAGTAGCGCTAGTATCGTTGCAACTGTCAGTTGGTAACAACTTTCACAGCAATGAGTGTCGCTACTGTTATATGTTAGATTGCGGGTCAGTTGTCCAAATTGTACAAATTACACGGCATTTTATAATAAAGTTAAAGTTGCTTAATTCGCAACAATTCTATAAACTCGTCCAGTTCTGAATGAAACGCAGAGAGAGAGAGTGTGTATGTAGGGAGAATAATCTACATCTACACGGGATACTCTGCAAATCACATTTAAGTGCCTGGCAGAGGGTCATCGAACCACCTTTATACTATTTATCTCCCATTCCACTCTCAAATAGCGCGCGGGAAGAAAAAAATTTGAATCTCTCTGTTCGAGCACTGATTTCTTGTATTTTATTCTGATGATCATTTCTACCTATGTAAGTGGGAGTCAACAATATATTTTCGCATTCGGATGAGAATGTTGGCGATTGGAGTTCCGTAAGTAGCCCATGCCACAGCGATAAGCGCCGTTGTTGTAATGATTCCCATCCCAGATCCTGTATCATTTCCGTAACGCTGTCTCCCCTGTATCGTGACAGTACGAAACGAGCTGCCCTTCTTGGGACACTTTCGATGTCCTCCGTCAAACCCACCTGATAAGGATCCCACACTGGGCAGCAATACTCCAAAAATGGACGGATAAGCGTAGTGTATGCAGTTTCTTTTGTAGTTCTGTTGCATATTTTAAGGGTTCTGCCAATAAAACGCAATCTCTGGTTCGCCTTTCGCACAACATTATCTACGTGTTCTTTCCAATTTAAGTCTGAAGTAATAGTAATTCCTAGGTATTGAGTGGAGTTTACGGCCTTCACTTTTGATTGCTTTATCTTGTAAACAAAGTTTAACGGATTTCATTTCGTACTCATGTGGACGACTTCACACTTCTCATTATTTAGAGTCAATTGCCAATTTTTACACCATACTGATATTCAGATCATTATGCAGTTGGTTTTGATCTTCAGATGATTTTACTAGACGGTAAATGACGGCGTCATGTGCAAACAAGCTAAGAGAGCTACTTAGATTTTCCCCTAAATCGTTTATGTAAATAAGGAACAGCAGAGGACCAATAACACTACCTTCGGGGGCTAGAATCCTCCCTCGGGCATGGATGTTTGTGTTGTCTTCAGTATAAGTTAGTTCGTAAGTAGTTTGTAAGTTTAGGGGCTGATGACCCCGCAGTTAAGTCCTTTAAGCTTGACAAACATTTGAACATTTTTTTAAATGAACGGGAAAGTAAATAAGAGAATTCTCGCGAACAAACAGGGAAAACACATCAGATTAATAAGTTGCTTTGCTTTGCCTTGCTGCGCCTATATTGAATCAATAATGATAAAGGAGTTCTCAGGAAATAATTTATTTTAATCAGTGAACTTACTTATTATTGGTTTGTTGTTTTTCTTCATAAAGATGAGAACGGTTTCCCGACTCTAGAGCAAGTCACGTATGCCTGCCTTTGAGAACAGCAGTCGTTTCTGTCCGTCTACTCGCACCCCCTCTCTCTACCTCCTCCCCTCTTCCCACTCCTCCCTCTCCCACTGTCCGTCTCTGTCCATCTCTGTCCGTCTCTGTCCATCTCCCCCTTTCTTTTCCTTCTGTCTCCTTCCTGTGGTCTAAGGCATTGGGATTGGGACGTCGAGTCCTCCCTCGATCATGGGCGTGTGTGTTGCCTTGACTTTAGTTTAAATTAATTTGTCTGTAATTCTAGGGACAGAGGACCATACCAGTTTGGGCTAGTAGGTTTACAAACATTTGAACATTTTGTCTCTTACCATTATCTCTTTTTCTCTCTCTCTCTGTTTCCTCATTTCACCTCCTTAGTTGTTCAAAATTAAAAATTAGAAATCAACTTCAAATCTTGTGGTAACGATGGTAAGTGACTAGAAGGCAGGCGCGTAGATAACGGTGGGGTTGGGGTTCATTATCCCCCCCCCCCGCTCTCCCTCCCCGTCCCACAGCCATCATATGAACCAAGTTTTTATGGTGCAACCTGTGTTCCAAACTTTAAACGTTACGATAGACTGATATGAAACTTCCTGGCAGATTAAAATTGTGTGCCGGAACCGGGACTCGAACCTGGGACCTTTGCCTTTCGCGGGCAAACGCTCTACCACAGAGCTACCCCGACACGACTCACGATGCCGCCCCACAACTTCACTTCCGCCAGTACCTCGTCTCCTACTTTCCAAACTTCACAGAAGCTCTCCTGCAAACACGCAAGACTAGCACTCCCGGAAGAAAGGATATGGTGGAGACATGGCTCAGCCACAGCCTAAGGGATGTTTCCAGAATGAAACTTTCACTCTGCAGCGGAGTGTGCGCTGACATGAAACTTCCTGGCAGATTAAAATTGTGTGCCGGAACCGGGACTCGAACCTGGGACCTTTGCCTTTCGCGGGCAAGCGCTCTACCACGATAGACTGTTAATCGTTGGTTGGGCCGGTGACCTGAATGAACATATTCGCGTGCATTTATACCTCTTGGTCGTTACCAAGAGTTGGTAGCACTTCAGTTTCAATATTCGCTAATTACTACTTGAGTTTTGAAAGCGTGATAGAAAAGGTAACATCAGAGTTACTCCTACCTCCTTTTTCTACGCTTTACGAATATTTTTTTTTGTGCGCGTTTATAACAAAGTACGTTTCTAATTATGTGAGTTTCACTTAGGTCCTTGAAACAAATAATATTAAAAATCGGCACATGAACTGTCATGTTCACCTAATAATATTACGATGTTGACGGAGTCCTGAAGTAACGTTAGCATTTGTCTCTCAGACTCTAATTTAGCGAGAAGAATTTCTTTACTTTTATATTTTGCAGTAAATCCACGTGCGGACAACAATCAGATCGAACTGTCGTGAACAGAAGTTAGTGCATTGTATTAGAATTTTCCAATTTCACTCAAGAGCTATTGTGGACACAATGCATATAGAGCACATGAAACGATTACAGATCAACAGCTCAAGCGGTACAGACATACCAGGTGTCGATCCACGTTGAAACACCATTTTCGTCCGTGGCGGAGCCTCGGGGACGGTGATACAGATGCGGATACTGGCGACGGTTCGATCATACAGATGGAGAATACCGTCTTGAGATTCATTAATCCATATCTGCTCGATCTGTCCTCGTACTTCTACAAGAGATGTGGACTGACGAGTCGTGCGTGTAGACGTTGTAGACCACATTGGGTCTCATGCGCAGTGTGTGAGGATGAGCGTTATCCTGCGGGAACAACACATCACTTTCCTGTAGAAAGAGTAGTGAAAGATCGGGTCTCACAACTTTCTGCACGTACCTGGTGCTTGTCAGTGTTCCTTTCACAAACACCAATGGTAAACGAATGTTTTAGTTCATCAGCTTCAGAACGTAAGGTCTGCGTAAGGCCAGTTTTCTTTGGCGAATACACTCTGCGAGGAAAGTCGTCTGAGAAATTTATTTGCCTATCTTTTTCCCTACCTTATAACCCTTCCCCATTGTTTCTACAAGTTTCGATACGGTAAAAATAAAACAAAACTGCAGAATGCATTTAAGTGTGGAACACAGATTCTCTGCTCCCCAGTCACATGTCTCCATCGTTACACCTGATGCTTTTTCGTCGAGCGGCGTTTACCAATGTGAACGTTCATAATCGAAAGTCGCAATAATTGCTTTTACAGATTTCTAGGAATTCGACGGTATGTATGATGATGAAAAATTATCTACCAATTTTGAATCGATTGCTCCTCATGAATGTTTGGCCCGGTTTTATCAATACCGGAAAGACATTGAGCCAAACATCTTAGAGTCTTTCATTTAGGTCTTAAACAAAAGACCTGCGAAATATGAGCCGAACCTGTTGGCCTTGTCTCAGAGATTTCTCATGTTGAGCAGCTTATGACTTTAATATTTTTCGTTTTCAAGTTATTTATGTTAACAAGCTAACTAATTCGAAAATGGAAAATATGTTCGTTATGAAGTTCTGCACTGACTGGTATAGTGTTTACTGAACTATCAGTGTAATAGAGCCAACTTTGCAAGTTATTGACATTATTTAATGGCTACAAGATTTAAAAAACTGACTTGACGATATCGGAGGGAAGACAGACTGGTCTCTGGGGAAACATAGGAATAAACAAGACACTATGACCCTACGACTCATCGTAGACGATAAGTTAAAGAATGGAAAAACGACGTACATACGTATTGGTGTGGTGTCGTCAGACATGTCTGAAGGAGCAGATACCACACCTGATTCGCAGCCAGGTTTGGAAATTTATAGATTTTGCAGATAGTTTTTGACAGTGATAACAGCAATTCACTCTTTGAAATTCTGAAAGTGGCAAGGATATATGGTTCTTTACAAATTTTGCAGAAACTATATTAGGGGTGTAAGATCAAATGATATAAAAGGAAGCAGTGATTTAGAAGCAGTAGGATAGGACTGTAGTCAATGTCAAATGTTATCCAATCTTTACTTTAAGCAAGTAGTAATTTAAATCAAAGAAACACGCGTTTGGAGGTGGGATTAAGGCTAACAGAGAAGAACTGCGGTGAAGTATTGCAAGAAATATTTAATATAATCATCAACAAAAGCAATACAATGGTAATGGAATTTAGCGGCATTAGATTAAGAAATTTTACTCTACAGTAGATGGGTTTTAGCATTTGAGCAACAAAAAGACTAATGGTGCCCGAAGTAGTCAGGATCTAATATTAAGATTGGCTATAGAAGGATTTTTTTTTCTAAAGAATAATAAATTGTAAAAGTCTAATATCTGGAACAGTGTTTCCCAAACTGTGTGTCGCGACCCTCTATTAGTCTAGTGGGACGCGTTACTGTTTCAGGTGGGTCACGTGACGACTGCAGAATATCTAAGTAAAATAACTTACGCACTGTAAAAACTTGTATGTGTGTTCTATAAAATTTATTACTTTCATGATACTGTTTTTCATCTGATAAAGAAAAGAAACATCAAACTCCGGCCCATTTTATTTAAAATGTTTAATGTTTAAAGTTTTTATGAAGTAATTTTTTCTCGTTATGTTCATTAAATTATTATATTTGTGGTATGAGTATTGTTCAACACTGCTTATTGCTTTAGTGCTTACTTTTCAAAAAATCCTTATGATTTGTTATCGGTAAGAAACCGTCTGTAGAGGACAACCTTAAAGAAGGTAAAGCAGTCAACAATCCGAAGATTGGTTTGAACACCACAGTGCTTTACCAGGCATGGTCCTGTTTGGAGGTGGTATGCCGTTGCCTTCCTCCGACCTTCGAACTGACTTACCCAGCCAGTTATAGGGGGACCTACAGTGTAACGTGGGTTCCGAACCACGGTGCTACTCGGTATTTTTCACATGACAAATACTGCCAGAGGTGAAAGAAGTGGAAAGTGACAGATAAAAATCCTAGGACCTGGCGGGGATCGAACCCGGGACCTTTGGATTTGTAGTCTAGCACTCTACCACTGTGCAACCGAGGAACACAAAGAGCTAAAATTAGGCCTAACTGCAATCGAGAAAGACTCATGAGACATCATGTGATTCTTCTCTGAAAGCTTTCAGTAAACACTCAAGCCTAATTTGATTAGGTAGAAAAGGGATAGTATCGAATGCTTGCAAATATAGCTTTGAAAGAATTAATGGGCTTTACATTAACTTACTTATGTGAGCTTCCATTTTCTAGTTTTATATATATAAACGCAGTAGAAAATATTTTACTTCTAAAACCAACAAGCTACATTCTAGATATCGAAATAATTACTAAACAAAGAGTAATAATTTAACTAATTTCACCGATCTTAAAATTTAATTCGTATAAGGCAAATTTTGTATTGTAAAAATAGTGGTCTTTTAGACAAGGAATGTGTCCGCAATACATATGTGCTCGGTGCCGAATTTTTTTCATGATGGATTCTGAATCACTATAAAAAAGATTAGGACCCATGTACTGGAACGGCCGATTCGAATTTCTCTTTATCTCAGTTTTAATAACTTGTCAGTCAAAGTTTTCAGGTTTACAGTGTCAAACTTCGAACCTGACCGTTCTTATACAATAGAAGAGTAATGGAAATATCAATTACAATTTAAAAAATCTTTAATCTTGAGTATCAGATCCTTGTGCAAGGTACAATGTTCAAGAGAACAAGTATTTAAAAACTTGATAAGCAGTTCCATAACAAATCATCAAAATTTAGTTGTTTGAAATCTTTCAATAGTTTTCATATACCACAGATGTGTTCTGTGAAAATATCTATTCATAAAACTTTAACACACTTTCACACACTTTCTTCTTATTCATGAGTACCTTAAAAACTGTATAAAGTCTTGACTAGGCTCTGTAGCAAACTTGAGAAATTAACTTCAGCACAGCAATTAAATGTTGGTATCTCTTAAAGGCTGAAATAACTCTCTTCAACACTCTTGACACTTGAAGTAAAATTTCGAGCTTACTTCACTTGACACAAATCAATATACTAGATATAAACACTTGCATGTCATCATTAGAAAATTCGTATAATAACTCAACATAGTAATTGAAACTGTTTGTGACATACGTAATTAGCAAAACTTCGGTCACAATAAAATACATTATTTTTCATTTATTTATTTGAATATGACGGCTGGCAACAGCGTCCCTTAACAAGATCTTCTCTCGGCCCGTGGCTGTCGAATCGCGACGTTTGATGGCAGCTCTATGATCTCTGGTCTTGCAGATATGATGCTGTTGCGCCATTGTCACCGCACATGAAACAGAAGAAAACAGACAGATATTTTTGAGAATCATATAATAAAAATAATTAACATTAAAAATTATTAACGACAGAACTAAGAAACTTGTTTTTTATCTGCAAAACTGAGCTGATGTAAGGCGGTAGCAAGGATAAGCTTTCGTCGCACTACATATCCCACTCATAAGTTCAGTTCTCTGTTCTTTTTCTGTCTGAATACAGTACGGTCCATAAGTATCTTGGGCACCGGTTTATCAGTTATATATATTTGAATATTTCAAGATTTGTTTGAAATTAAGTTATTATTATCTGTTATGACATATTAGCAATCATCCTCCAGAAGTACCGGTATACGTTATTTTATTTTTGCTATAATAAATCATTTCATCGTAAAGACATTACAGATTAGACATTATATGTGCATTGCATCGAGACAGAGCGTTCACTTCGTAACGGGTGAGAATCAGTCTTAAACAAAACTTTTCCTTGCTTATCAAAACAATTCAAAGAGTCTTTTCGGTTAAATATATTTCCTTTTCATAAGACGGGCTTCTTCATATCCCTATATAAGTATTTAATATTTTCCCTTTCATCGTAAAGGTCAGACAGAGATAAACTGTATTCAACCTTAGGAAACTCGGCACAGCCTCCTGTTGGCTTCGAATAGGCCTGCTAATGTTGGGTCATGGAAGTAGCATAAAATTATCTATGGGAAACATGTGGAAGATCCTGGTTTGCCCTCATGCAATCATCTATAAAGGAAACTTCGCTTCTTTTCCACGAGCATAGCCCCGCACACACATTGGTCCAAATTTCCATCATATAATTAGCAAGCATGCCTTTTATACCTATGATATAGTAAAACTATATCTCCCTTTTATTTCAGTTACCCAGGGATTCTATCTTAACCTTATGACAGTATTAGTATCACAGTCTCAAACTTCTTTTGAAGTGTTGCCTCTCACTAAGATTTTTTTCTAATAAACATGCTCGTCTCTTTATTGTTTAAAAATATGAACGTAACTTAGTATTTGTTATTGGTCTTGATGTATTCTTCAGTCCGCAGACTGGTTTGATGCAGCTCTCCACGCTACCCTGTCCTGTAAAAGCTTCTGCATCTGAGAATGAGAACGAAACCTACCTCCTTTTGAATCAGCTTACTGTATGCTATCGTCGGTCTCCCTCTACGATTTTTATCCCACAAACTTCCTTCTAATTCTAAGTTGACGATTCTGTGATGTCTCAGAATGTGTGCCACCAACCTATCCCTTCTGTTAGTCAGGATATGCTAGAAACTTCTTTTCGCCCCAATTCTGTGGAGACCCCCTCCTTAGTTACGTGATTTACCCATTTAAACTTTATCATTCGTCTGTAGCACCACATTTCGAAAGCTTCTATCATCTTTTTTCTGAACTCCTTATCATCCACGATTCACTCCCAAACTCCTGACAAATGTTTCAAGTAAGATTTCCTAACATTTAAAATAAAATTGCATGTCAACAAATTCCGCTTCGTCAGAAACGCTTTGCTTCTCATAGCCATTCTGCATTGTATATCTTCTTTACTTCGGCCATCAGAAATTATTTTCATACCCAAATGTCAAAACTCATCTACTATTATTATTGCCTCATTATCTAATCTAATTCCTTCAGCATTACCCTAGTTTTACTCTTCTTCGTGTTCACCTTATATCTTCTTTTCAAGATACTGTCCATTACATTTAATTGCTCTTCCAAGTCATTTTCTGTCTCTGGCAGAATTTCTATGCCATCAGAAAACCGCAAGGTTTTTATTCCCTCTCCCTGCTCAATGTATAGATTGGAAAACAATGGGGAAACTTTACAACCCTGTCTTACTCCCTTCCCAAACACTGAGATCCTTTCGTGTCCTTCGATTTTAATACTTGCTTTCTGGTTTTCGTACAAGTGAATATAACTCTTCGCTCCCTATATTTTACCCTGCTACCTTCAGAGTTTGAAAGCTTTTCAAAAGCTGTCTCCAGATCTACAAATGCTAAAAACGTAGGCGTGCATTTCCTTAACCTAGCTTCTAAGATACGTCGTAATGTGTGTATTGCCTCGCGTGTTCCTACATTTCTGCTAAATACAAATTGATCTTCCCCAAGGTCGGATTCCACCAGTTTTTCCATTCGTCTGTAAGTAATTCGTGTTAGTTTTCTGCAACCATGACTCATTACACCGATAGTTCTGTAATTTTCACGTTTGTCTGCACTAGTTTCCTTAGGAATTGGAATCACTATATTCTTATTGAAGTCTGAGGGTACTTCTCCTGTCTCAAACATCTTGCATACCAGGTGGAACAATTTTTTTGTGACTGGCTCTTCTAACGATAATAGCAGTTCAGACGAAGCATCATCTACTCAGGGGCCTTGTGTCTACTCAAATCTGTTAGTGCTCTGTCAAATTCATATCGCATTATCGTATCACCTATCTTATCTTCCTCTACTTTGTCTTCCATTTCTAGAATACTGCCTTCAAATTTATTTCCTTTGTACAGAACCTCTATGTATTCCTTCCACGCCGGCCGCGGTGGCCGAGGGGACTGAGGCGCTTCAGTCACGGTCTGCACGGCCACTACGGTCGGGGGTTCGAATCCCCCCTCGGGCATGGATATTTGTGCCGTCCTAGTTCGTAAGTAGTTCATAAGTAGTTTGTAAGTTTAGGGACAGATGACCCCGTAGTTAAGTCCCATAGACTATACAAACATTTGAACATTTCTTAGACAGCGGAAGCGAATATTATCAGACGTATTTGTTTATCCAGAGAATGACCATATAAATTAATAATTAAAGTGGCAACAAGAAAGGGCAGTAATATAGATTATTTTTCACATGAAATAACTTTTATATCTGTCGCATATATAAAAATTAAGGTGTTTGTTTGCACTCTGCAGCCAAAGCTACACATCGCAAACGAATAGTGTGTGTGTGTGTGTGTGTGTGTGTGTGTGTGTGTGTGTGTGTGTGTGTTTGGTAGAAGTTATGAGTCTCCCATTGTGCACTATGGTAGTTGAGAGTCGATAACGACAAGGTGGAGGAAGTTATGGGGGTTCAAAGAGACCGATTTATATAAAACTGTGTGTGTGTGTGTGAGTGTGTAAGTCAATATTTCGCTCTGCAACAAAAACTGCACCAAGGAGACGAATAGTCTCTTTGTGTAGTTGTATTTCAAAGTAAAGTCTTCCGCTGCTCAACATAGCAGTTACCATTGATCTCTATATTACCTATATTACCGGCTCCACATTCATACAAGGGCGACGCCTGAACCCTAAAACGGCAGAGATATACCGGATATGGCACAGTTACCTATTCTTTAGCATTTATATTATTTTCAATTGACATTAAAGGTCATGAAGAGATCAATTCATTTAGACCCTGAAAACTACGGCGCGGCACTCTTTTGTTTTCGTACGTTACAATGTGTAATAGATGTACCATAACCTATATATGAAAACTGTGAAAAAGTCAACTTTGGCTTCAAGCAAACTCATATAAAGATAGTGCATGATATACTCGTGAGCCTCAGCACTGGACGCTTCATAGTCCAAAATTTCCGTTCAACGAAGCTAACATCTACTCCTTCACGTGTACAATTCGATATAATATATACAGGGTGTCCCAGGTACATCTCTGGAACTATAACATCTACTGGGAAACGACTTTCACCGGTATCAATGTACGGCTTGGGCCCATGAATGTACATATTTGGAAACATTCTAAAACGATAGAAAATGTGTTTTTTAACACAAACTTATGTTTTTTTTTTAAATGGACACCCTATATTTTCTTCAGCAATCCATAGCATGGCAAATCACATAAACAATGGCGTTGATTGGATCGCAATATTCCAATTACATCCCGAGATATCGCGACGCGAAGTTGACGCTTGAAAAACCTGAAATGCGCTGCTAGCGCACGTCCTGAGGCTCAGGCGTGAACCCCATGCTGCCCGTAATCGCGATGTGATTGACATGCGTAATCGCACTACCATACTTACAAAGAAGTCCGAAACGAATAATACGAAGTTGACACTTGACATAAGCGAAACGCGCGGCTAGCGCACGTCCTGAGACAGGCGAGGACCCCATGCTGCCCAGGACGAGCGCTAGCCGCGCGTTTCGCGTATTTCAAGCGTCAACTTCGCGTCGCAATATCTCGGGATGTAATTGGAATATTGCGATGCAATCAACGCCATTGTTTATGTGATTTGTCATGCTATGGATTGCTGAAGAAAACAATATAGGGTGTCCATTTAAAAAAACATAAGTTTGTGTTAAAAAACACATTTGCTTTCGTTTTAGAATGTTTCCAAATATGTATTTTCATGGGCCCCAGCTGTACATTGATACCGGTGAAAGTCGTTTTCCAATAGCTGTTATTGTTCCAAAGATATTTTGGGTGGACAAGATAGCTTAATCTTAATTACCTTTCTTAATATTACATCTATAAAATTACTAGCCGTAAATACACGATTCGCTGGGTTTTTATATTGTTGTGTATTTATTTACATCTGTCAAAGTTTTTTGTATGAAAGACATATATTAGTTGAATTAATACTTTTCAAACTGAACTATGAACTTATTTCACCTTTTTCCTTCGTTTCACCTTAAAGGTAAACAACTGATGAATGTTCACCACGTTTTGCTGTATGTAACTTCCTTGCTATATAGTCTGAAAAGTCATCGCTGGTCTTCAGTCCGAATTGTATATAAGTTATAGCCAGTGATCCCTATAGAAACTGGATTTATAAAACTCTGGTGTGTTAGCACAGAATTACAGTATGCCTGCACATTCAGATGTTTTCCATATGTTTTCGCATTATCCGCCATGTTTAAATTTGGCATACGAATTTCCAACAGTTATTACGTGACACAGAATTGTTACAACATGGAAAAAAAATCCCCCCTTCCATCCCCCCCCCCACACACACACGCACTCGCACACAGAGATTCCTTCAACGCACTTTCAATGAAATAGTTGAGTCACAAATAAGCTGCGAAGTTGGCAACACTACAAAACAAACTACAGTGGACACATTATGGCAGCAAATGACAGTGTAACTAGAAAAATGCAAAGTTTTTCAGAAAATAGTGGAACTTTTCGATCTGATTGTTGGAAAGAGGCTGATATGGAGTAGCAAGTGCTGTAAGTACACCATTTTATAGAAAAAAAAAAAGAACTGTTTGGAATCAGAAAGGTAATGTTTTGTACATATGTAAAAATCCTAACTTTTATGTGTAAACAGAGACATGTAAATATTTCAGTATACCCACTGATGATGCCGTGTGACAAAGGCAGTATCAAAAGGCGTTTTCTTTAAAAACACTACAATGAAAATACATGTTTAATTAATTTTTAAAGGGTTCATTAAATTTTTTTAAAATTATACACATACTATAAATTATAAACGATTAACAATTTATTGCTTGCTTTTAGAATTCTTTCAAGTTGGGCGTAAAGTATCCCAAGGAATATTGATTCCTTGGTTAGTCGGCGTTACGAAAAATACGTTAGTGTTAAGGGGTTTAATTTCAGAAATAGTGCGGCCACTTGACTCTTAGAGCGCTTAAACAATATTCTCCCATAAATGGAAAACAATTTAGCAATATATTTGTTTACAACACGCCAAAATACAATATTTTCAACACGTACGAGAATTTGTAGCAAAACACGAGAACTTTATGACGGAACGAGAATCGCACGCTCTGGGTATCACAACCGTGTTGCTGATAGTAGAACATTTGTACACTGTCTATCGGAGACATACCGCCCGTCTTCCTGAACGTTGGTCATCGGAAGCATTCTTCAGGTGGTTCAGGAGAGCGGAGCGCGGGTGTGGAGAGAAGACTGGCGGCTATGGGACAAATGGTACAAGTAATCATACCTACTTTTCCCGTACGTAGTTTGCCTTTCCTAGGTGATGATTATATCTTTTGTTAATGTTTCAGTTATTACTAATTTTTTGTATTTAGTGTACCTAACTATTGTTGAATAATGACAAACAAGGACTACATTATAAGACTACAAACCGATTACAAGGGGAAAAACAACAGTCAGAACACACTCAGAATGTAGAAATAAACTTTAGACTCTTAATAAAATGACTGTGTGCCAGAAAAAGCAATGTCTGAACAGCTTGAAAACGCGACCTCTGTTCTTAACTTCCTTGCGCCTCCTCGAACAGATGACTGTTGTTTGCCGCAGCTCACTGCTTATTGTTACGACTTTTGCTATATTGACAGTCAAAGAAGGGTGACCTTCAGTTGTCTGTGATATCGACACTTATTTTATGGACAATCCCGATAGTATTACAAATCGAATCACCCAGGAAGAAGACTCTGAAACTGCACTAGACTTTCCAATATCGCAGTTACCGTGAGGCAGCTTTCTCCACGAGCAAAAATTTGCAGTCGACAGTGAGGAAGCGGTGGCCGTATCAAACCATCCGAGACGTCTGCGGTTGGGTGGTTGCCACTCAGGAGTTGACAATGCCATCCAGGTATTACCCAACAGGTGTTTTTCTCTGGCGCCAACTACTGCTTCCTCAGTGGCTAGCAGCCGACGGTAGCACTTGATAGGGAACGTGGTAAAGGTAAGTTAAGCTCTCCACTCCGCAACTGTAATGATCTGCATACGGGTCTGAAACAGTCACACTAAGCTCTCTAGTATCATCATGTTTTTAGCCCACTTTAGGTCAGTAACACTATAAGTGAACCGTTTGCGATGGCGTTTAGACATCTCGAAATTTATTTCCAAATAACGCCTTAACCTTTCATTTGAGACGAAATTTGAATAAATGTATTGGTAAATGAGAAAATTTTCTACATCTTTGCTCTGTTGTGTTTTCGCTCATATCGCACCGTTTCAAAAATATTTGCAAAAATAACGGCAATTTGACACTGTGCGTGTCTGCCTGTAAAAGTGTTCCCACTTTTTATGTCGCGCAGCTCATCTGAGCGGCACCAAATGTCACAGACGTGTTTGCTGGTCGCCAGCAATTACAACCTCCCTCTGACCGTACGTCGCTAGAGGGCGACACTATCTTCTGTCTCGGCTACAATCCGCATATGCGAGATTGATTACTTTGCTTTCACGTATTTTAATCTTACCCTGCCATGCTATCGTTTTCAACATATGATCCATAAAGAATATGAAAAACGCGATGTCAGGTTTCAACCGTCTTACTCCTGAAACTACCTTGAACCATGAACTCAGTTCACCATAAAGTATAACCTGCTGCCTGTCAATCTATGTAAAAACCTCTCATTAGCTACAGAAGTTACTCTTCTATTGCATAATGTTGTAGAACTGACAATAGCTTCCTCCTAGGAACACGGCCATAAGACTTTTCTAGGTCTATAAAACTCAGACATAATTCGCTGTTCCTCTTATAGCACTTCTCCATTATCTGCCTTATTCAAAAAATCTAAGAGGTGGGAACACACGCTGATTTTCATCCATCTTGTCTTCAACTAATCGTCGCACTTTTGTATCAACAATACCTGAAAATATTATGCCCACAATACTAATTAAATTCTTCTGCAGTTGTTAAATTCTTTTCTGTTTCCATGCTTGAAAATTCGTGTGATTACTGCTTTCATGCAGTCAGACGGAACCTGTCCCGACTCCCACGCCATTACAATTAACCTGTGTAACCATTTGAGATCTGATTGCCACTGTTTTTGATGAGTTCTGTCTTAATTTCATCCACCCCAGCCGTCTTATAGCACTTTAATCTATTGACCATTCACTCTATTTCCTCAAATAAGATCTATCAAGCTAACTATACGTATTTTTTGGCGATGTTTCCGAATATGCAGTGCAAATGCGGTTTTCTATTTAAGATTTCAAAGTTGCCCCTCCTTCCAGTTTAGGGGTTGGGGGTGGTTGGTTAATTTGAGGTAAGGTAGACGTTCGCCTTGTAGATATTCATTTTGTGCCTGGCACATATTTGTGTATGATGCATAGTTTTAGAGTTATTTCGATTAGTCAAGTTAAATGGGACACATGTTATATGTAGGATGTTAAGTAAATACAATGGGAAAGCTATGGGAAATGAACAGACGACCTGAGAAAATTCGCGCGGGAGTGGCCGTGTGACCTAACACATAATTGTACAGAATGGGCGATCACTCTCCTCGAAGATTCGAAAACTCCCTTGGGCATGGGTATGTGTGTGTGTGTGTGTTGTCCTTAGAGTAAATTAGATCAAGTAGTTTATTAAGTGTAGGGTCTGATGACCATGGCAGTTTCGTCCAATAGGTTTACAACATTTGAACACTGAACCTAACAACAGCATAACATGTCCTGTACATATAGGATTATTAACTTTCGTTACCACGTACATGCATTTGTTATGGTGTATATAACACAGACCACATCATTGTGCAGGTTGGTTATTTGTGTTCATACAGTGTAATTTAGTACGTACAGTTGCTGTTGAATCTTCCTTGTTGTATGGTCTTGGTCGAAGAAACATTTCTGCTGCTGGCGTTTCGTCCAGAACTGCGCTGGATATCTTCAGAGGTGCTTCTGGTAGCGGTGAGTGTTGCCAGCGCAGCTATGGACGAAACGTCAATAGTAGAAATGTTTCTTCGACAACGACCATGCCGCGCGGGAGTAGCCGAGCTGCCTGGAGCACCACGATACGGATCGCGTGGCCTAACGCGTCGGAGGTTCAAATCCTCCCTCGGGCATGGATTTGTGTGTTGTCCTTAGGTTTGATAACTTAGTTTAAATTGTAAGACTAGGGACTGATGACCAACGTAGTTTGGTCCCGTAGAATTACGGACGTTTGAGCACCACCATGCAACCCGGAAGATTGAAGAGCGTGTATGTCAGCCGGTCGTGAAAGCCTTCACTGCATGATTAGTACGTGCAGTTGTGTACAGAAGGTGCAGAAAATGGCTCTAACGAGCTGTAAGGCGCCGCATCATTAACTGTCTCACTCAATGATCTCTATATAATTTGGATGTATAACTCTGGTGTCTGAGCGTAGAACAGTAGCGTGCCTGCACTCTCATATGTTTTGCAAACGATTTGACATTGGCCAGCATGTCGTAATTAAAGGAATTTGTAACAGTTAGTACGTGAAAAAGAATTGCTTGGTTACCTCTTGTTTTCAAATTTACGACATACGATGTAACAGGGTGGTATCGCAGCGTATTCGAAACGTATCTTTCTTTTGGTTTTGTTGTAATGCTTCATAGTAGCCGTAGAGGGCAGCGTCACTGATTACCATGCAGGGGACCGGGTGTAGTGTGTTATCATCATTTTCATCATCATCGACATGCAAATCGTCCACGTGGCGTCAACTAAAGACATTTGCCCAAGGCGGCCGAACAGTCTCTCGCGGGCTCTCCTGGCTAAAAATTAATCAAGTAACGGAATATGAAAATCTTTGGTTGGCACGCTCAGACATCTTTAGTTCATCATCCAGGTAGTATAGAGATCTGTGGTCTCACTCTTCCTTATATTCCAGGCGTCTGTCAAATCTGCTGACATCCTTGCTCTACGCCCTGAGGCAGCAATTATACGTTAACAATAGATGCCTCATACACAATGGCCTTAACATGTCAAATGGATTGAGGTCGGGAGAACGAGTAGTCCACGAAGTCGGTCCCTGACTTCGTACATCCACTTGCTTTGGAATCGCTGATGGGAAGTTGCACGAGCAGCTCAATCCGTTAGACTAGGCAGGAAGCATAATGAGGTCTACTGACACGCCTATTACAGTCGCGTACACCTAACAGTTACACCGCATTATGCTTACACTAGGCCGCGGTGGAGTGGCCGAGCGCTCTAATGCGCCTTCTACGGAGCGCGCCGCTGCTCGTCGTCGGACGTTTGATGTCTCCCTCGGGTATGGGTGTCTTACTTTAAGTTACTTTAAGTGTTTTGTAAGCCTAGGGACTGATGACCAAAATATTCAAGTCCCTTAGATTTACAAATAGTTGAATATTTTTTGCTTACATGAAAGATAGAAACCTCAACCTACTCTTTAAGATTTGCTCAAAAAATTTTCAAATGTTTGTCAAGCTTATGGGATTTAACTGCGTGATCATCAATCCATAAACTTACAAACTACTTTCAAACTAACTTATACTAAAGACGGCACAAACATCCATGCCCGAGGGAGGATTCGAACCCCAGACGGGGAACGACATCCCGCATCGCAGCATAGCGCCTCAATGTGCTCGGCCGCTCCGCCGAGACTTAGGATCTGCCACACAGTTATGACATACGAATTATTTTAGGTGGTTTTAATTTTTACCACTGTGTCACTGAGTCAAAATTGCGAATCGCTTATTTAAGGGTAATTTTTTGTTGTTTTTCTGTTTATTACCTCCTTTTCTCAGTATATGTATTTCTGCATTGCACAATCGAGAGCAACATATACACTAATGGCCATTAAAATTGCTACACCAAGAAGAAATGCAGTTGATAAACGCGTATTCATTGGACAAATATATTATAGTAGAACTTACATGTGATTATCTTTTCAAGCAACTTGGCTGCATATATCCTGAGAAATCAGTACCCAGAACAACCACCTCTGGCCGTAATAACGGCTTTGATACGCCTGGGCATTGAGTCAAACAGAACTCGGATGGCGTGTACAGGTACAGGTGCCCATGCAGCTTCAACACTATACCACAGTTCATCAAGAGTAGTGACTGGCGTATTGTGACGAGCCAGATACTCGGCCACCATTGACTAGACGTGTTTAGTTGGTGAGAGAAATGTTTCAAATGTTTGTATAGTTTATGGGACTTAACTACGGGGTCATCTGTCCCTAAACTTACAAACTACTTATGAACTACTTACAAACTAGGACGGCACTAATATCCATGCCCGAGGGGGGATTCGAACCCCCGACCTAGTGGCCGTGCAGACCGTGACTGGAGCGCCTCAGTCTCCTCGGCCACCGCGGCCGGCAGTTGGTGAGAGATCTGGAGAATGTGCTGGCCAGGGCAGCAGTCGAACATTTTCCGTATCCAGAAAGGCCCGTGCAGAACCTGCAATATACGGTCGTGCATTATCCTGCTGAAATGTAGGGTTTCACAGGGATTGAATGAAGGGTAGAGCCAAGGGTCGTAACACATCTGAAAAGTAACGGCCACTGTTCAAAGTGCCGTCGATGCGAACAAGAGGCGACCGAGGCGTGTAACCAATGGCACCCCATACCATCTCGCCGGGTGATACGTGACGAATAAACGCTTCCAATGTGAGTTCACCGTGATGTCGCCAAACACGGATGCGACCATCATGATGCTGTAAACAGAACCTGGATTCATCCGAAAACATGACGTTTTGCCATTCGTGCACCCAGGTTCGTCGTTGCGTACATCATCGCAGGCGCTCCTGTCTGTGATGCAGTGTCAATGGTAGCCGCAGCCATGGCCTCAGAGCAGATATTCCATCCTGCTGCAAACGTCGAACTGTTCGTGCAGATGTTTGTTGTCTTGAAAACGTCCCCATCTGTTGACTCAGGGATCATGACGTGGCTGCTCGGTCCGTTACAGCCATGCGGATAAGATGTCTGTCATCTCGACTGTTAGTGATACGAGGCCGTTGGGATCCAGCACGGCGTTCCATATTACCCTCCTGAACCCACTGATTCCATATTCTGCTAACAGTCAGTGGATCGTGACCGACGCGAGCAGCAATGTCGCGATACGATAAACCACAATCGCCATAGGCTACAATCTAACCTTTATCAAAGTGGGAAACGTGATGGTACACATTTCTCCTCCTTACACGAGGTATCACAACAATGTTTCACCAGGCAACGCCGGTCAACTGCTGTTTGTGTATGAGAAATCTGAGTGTTACGGAAATAATGCACGAGTTGGGGAGGAAACCATTAAGAGAAAGACGTTATTCGTTGCGACAAGATCTATTTGAAAAATTACTTTCACTAACTTTCTGTTCCAAATGCGAACATAATTTATTAGCGCCCACCTACCTGAGTGGACATAATCACCTTACTAAAATAAAAGAAATCAGATTGGAAACGGGGAGATTGTATTTCTTTTCTCGAGCATTGTTAGAGAACAGAACGTAGAGAAATAACATAAAAGTGGTTCAATGAACCCTCTACCATTTACGACAATGTGATTAGAGGAGAATTTATGTAGATGTAGCTTTGGGTTCATCCCCCAGTGGGACTGATAACCGTAGTCGTTTAGTCCCTTTAAAAATCAAACCAAACCATCCCCCAGAGAAATTCAATTTAAAACTATGTTTTGTGAAACCCACTCGTCTGACGTTGACGAAATTTAAACAGTTTATAAAGACATACGTTGGTAGAGTCCATCTGAAATTGTATTTATTGTCAATTACAAAAAAATAGTTGTCACAATTTTACTAAATTTTTCTCAGTTTCAGCATAGGAAATTGCATGACAGAAGTGTCGTTTGGATTTGAAACTCTCTTTTGTGAATGTTGCGAGTTACAATCCCCGTGACAGAGCTTCGTGATGCTGATTTTATAAACAGTGTTATTGGAGGGCTGTTCTGCGACCACTCCAATGCACTATTAGCGTGCAACAGCGAAAGCCCATAGCTAGCGGTTTGCGCGGAAGCGGAAATCCGCAGATATATCCGCGGATATTCGCAGTATTTCTTACTTTGCGGATAAAATTGTGAGAAACGCGGTTATCCGCGTTTTATATGCGGGTAAAGAGCGAGGTATCTGTTCAATACGTTTGTCGAAATGTAGGCTGAAAACGTCAAGGCTGTGCACATTCTTGGAATCCTTGCAGGGCCCAGGAAGAGCGGAAGTCTGTTGTCCTCATCCTCTGGCCACAGCGGACGTAGTTGTACACGAGATATCTGTTTACGCGACCGAGTTATATCTGCGGTTTGTCAAGTGCTTTCTGGGTGGCAAACCGACCCACTGCCCACCAGAGGTACAATGCCAAAATTCCACTGCCTTCAGTTAGCGCTTTGTAGTGACAGAGTGACAACGTATATCGTATTGAATACAGAGACAGTTCATTCTTAAAATGAACACGACATGAATGAATAATTTATCGTATAAATTGAAGAGAGGTGATTTGACATTAGGTAAGGAAAAGAAATTGAAATCGTCAATATGGAGAAAAATGGTAACGTATTTGATATCAACGAAAAGATCAACGATCTAGTGGCCTGTTTCTCAATCGAAAGAACGGTACAGTCGTGCATAAAATACGAACAAACATATAATACAAACATTCATGTTTATGCATTAGATAAATGGTGACGGAAGTAATGAAGATCGACAGTAGCCTTTTATAGCAACTTCCATAATCAGATACGATGTATAGTGAAAGTAACGTATTTAAGAAGGTACACAGTGTTAGATTGTACAGGCTGGCCGTAGCTGCAACCGACATTGTCTCGTTTTGCTAACAGTTACCAATAAAAAGTAGACGGAAGATTTAATGCTTGAAATAACATGCTTTGCTTTGTGTGACATAACCTCTTGTGCGTTAATATGGGGAAAATCAAAGTGTCTCTTTTGTAAAACTCCGAAAGAACCGTTTTTTTAATGCCGATCACTGAAATTTAAGATGCCTGCATTAAACAGCTGACGCACTGCTCCGACCACACGGGCTCTGAAGCGCTACTGTGTGTGTACGGAGCGCCAATGTTTTCTTGTTTGGAATAGCCTGTTTCGGAGTAGGTATATAAAAGTTTCCGTGATTCGAGAAATCAAAGGTAGTTAAGTTGTCGCAGAATTGACACTAACAATAATTATATCACTGCATACCATGGTTTTAAATACTGCTGTCTATCACTATTACCCATTCAAAACTTTAATATCTGCGGATGCGGATAACGAACTTGTGGATGAGGATAAAATGCCGCGGATGCGGTTGCGGATAAGGGCCTTGCGGATGTGGTGCGGATGCGGATAACACTTTTCGGATAAAGTCTAGTCATCGATACCGTTTTGACCAATGACGTCATACATAATCGAGAGATACTACGAACACATGTTTACCACAATACGGTATCGGTAGTTCGATTTCACCTAAATATTTCAAATCTTCTTAATGAAACCACAACACGGCATCGGTAGTTAGATTTCATCTAAATAGGTCAAATCTCCTTATGATACCACGTCTTCAAAATACATTTAATAATTAGGTAATTTTAAACAAAGCTTGCACTCTTAAGTTGTACGGCCTGAAATGATGTATTTATGTCGAACATATAACTGTTAATCGATTGAGTGATTCTGAACCGGAGATTCGGGCGCCACCCGCCCTCACGTACATTATTATTATTTAACCTATACCAAACCTTCTTAGTGCTACGCTACAAATAACTTTTTTTTTTTTTTTTAAGTGAAAGTAAGGGTGTCTTCAAAAATATCAGACACGTAAACAGTGAGTACCGGTATGGAAACCACGCGCGGGACTGAATGACGTAAAACATGACGTAATTGGTCAAAGCGGTATCGGAGACTTGATTTGACCCCACTTTTCTTATCCGCGCAGACGTCTAGCCACAGCGACTGTGGGAGTGGGTCTCCAAACCCAGTGGAGCGAGTTGACACGACAAAGGGGAGGCAGACGCGCCTCGGCTCGCTTTCTCCGGCGCTCGTCTTTTTGCACTGGTGCCTGGTGTGTGCTCAGCCACAGACAAATAACTCTGTGGCACAGCTCAGCCTCGGGTCGCCCACGTGTCGCGCGCGTTACCATGGAGACCAGGCGTAGCTGCCCACTGCCGCGGCCGCTCCGTCTGCCGGCGGCGGAGCGGAAAATTGTTGAAATGTAGCAGAGTTTAACTTCCTATGGGTGAATTCTGAAAATGTCTATATATATATATATTGTTAATTTTAAAGGAAAGCTGTAGTCACCTGCCTATCCTTTGTCTATGACCTTGCAATAATGGCAGACAATGAACAAAATGCAATACGTCAGATAGAAATACTCAAGGAATGCGCCGAGAAGGTTGGCTTGCAAATTTCTTTCGAAAAAAACGCAGTTTATGTGTACGCTCTTAAACATAGAGCATCTCACCACAAAACATGAACGGATAAACAGAGTTCCATATTTTACATATTTAAGGGAAATTTTGGAACCCATTGGCCTAAAAAAGAAAAAATCACAAGAAACTCGTACGCTCTTAAACATACAGCATCTCACCACAAAATATGAACGGATAAACAGAGTTCCATATTTTAAATATTCAGGGGAAATTTTGGAACCCATTGCACTAGAAAAAAGAAAAATCGCAAGAAACACGTACGCTCTTAAACATAGAGCATCTCACCACAAAATATGGACAGAGTTACATATTTTAAATACCTAGCGGAAGTATTGGAACCCATTGGACTAGAAAAAAAAAATCGCAAGAAACTCGTACGCTCTTAAACATAGAGCTTCGCACCACAAAATATGGACGGATAAACAGAGTTCCACATTTTAAATACCTAGGGGAAATTTTGGAAACCACTGTACTAGAGAAAAAAAAAACCAAGAAACTCGAGCACAAAAACTAAAGAGAGCCTACGGTCGAACACACCAACTTTATAACAAAATGTCCATGTCCACTCAAGCCAAAATCAGGCATTGTGGCATTGACATTAAACCCGAGGTATTATACGGAGCAGAAACCTTGTCACTCCATAGCAAAAGCTACAAAGCTACGAAGAGAAGAACGAAAGATCATTAGGAAAATCCTTGGACCACGAAAAAATGAAGCTGGATATAGACTGCAAGCCAATAAAGCTACAGGGAAATTTTCAAATATTGCTGCAGACATTAGAAAAAGACGCCTAAAATTCTATGGACACACACAGAGACTCCCTTAGTATAGACTCACACGCCAGATTCTCACAGCCACTGAAAACATTAAAAGTATGACAAGTACGAAGAGACCTTGCTGATGCTCAAATCACCATTCAGGACACTGCAGACCGTAACATTTTCAGAACCAAAGTAGACAAGTGAGAATTCCAGCCAGAGCCATAAAAAATACAAAAATAACTAAATAAATAAAAAAGAGAGAGAGGGAGAGAGAGAGAGAAAGAAAGCTATGAGCGAAAAAAGGAAGATCTCATTGGCAAATCGCAAGAAGAACTGTAGAGGTTTCACGTGATCCAAAACGGGTCTGCTACATTTATAATAATAATTAATTTTAAAATGTTTGTTCAAATGATTGTAAATTTATGGGACTTATCTACTATTATTATCAGTCCCTATGCTTACAAACAACTTAAACGAACATAGGACAACACACACACACACACACACACACACACACACACACACACACACATACACACGCGCGCGCGCCCGAGGGAGGACTTGAACCTCTGAGGGAGAACAACTGCGCGATCCACAGCAAGGCGCCTTAGAGCGATTGGCCATTCCAGCATGGGCACAATAATACTTTTATTTTGTGTTGTGAATGTTGCATACAGTTTATTATGTACACCTTTATTCTTTCAGATGTGAATGATCTGCTTGCGATATTACATTCATCGAACTGCAAGGCCAAGTGATACACAGGATGCTAACAATATACTGTTAAAAGAGTTCATTAGAAAACAAGTCATGTGAATCGGATTTGGATTATATCCATACAGCTACGATGAAGGTATAAGGCTATTAAATAATACAGCTAAAACTGGCTGTTCAACAGCAAGGGAGGAAAGGAAATAAACGAGTGATTTACATCATGTTTAAGCGAAGAAGTTTCAAGAATCACTGAAACATTACACACATATATCTAATAACACCCATTATGTATGAGTTCACAAGTTTAAAACCTGTAAAAAGAGAACATTAAGTGTTGTATCAAACTACAAATCGCCGGCCGCGGTGGCCGAGGGGACTGAGGCGCTTTAGTAACGGTCTGCACGGCCACTACGGTCGGGGGTTCGAATCCCCCCTCGGGCATGTATATTTGTGCCGTCCTTAGTGTTAGCTAGTTCATAAGTAGTTTGTAAGTTTAGGGACTGATGACCCCGTAGTTAAGTCCAATACGCTTTACAAACATTTGAACATTTGAAACTACGAATCTCATAACAGCACCACTTATCAATTGTTTAAGATATTCAAGCTGATCATTGTCGTCGTTGGTGTTACTAATCGTCAAATGACCTAACTAGAAATGTACACAATATATACCTGTTTGGGGTTTAAGTTCCTGCCCGTCATCACCCACAGACACTGCCGAGGTGAGTGGCTTGCGTGCTTCAACTGTCTATGCACCCACAGCGGAGGGGTATCTGCGGAGAGGGCAGACACACGTGTGGTTCCTGAAGAGAGGCAGCAGCCTTTCCAGTATTTGCAAAGACAGCGTCTCGATGATTGTCTGAGCTGGCCTTACAACGTCAGATAAAGTGACATACAGTTACTGCGAACGATTGATAGCAAGGCGAAACTTTAGTCGTTACCTTTCCCAAGGACATGCAGCTCTATTGTAAGAATATATGATGATGGTATCCTCTCGCGTAAAGTATTCAGGAAGTAAAATAGTCCTCCATTGGGATCTGCGGGCGGGGACTACACATAAGGATGTAGTCATCAGGAAAATAAACACTGCCATTCTACGGATCTGTGTGGAATGTTGGGTCCCTTAATCGGGTAGAGGGCTTGGAAAATTTAAGCACGGAAATGGATAGACGGGAATTTGCTATAGTGGGGATAAGTAAATTTCGATGGAAAGGTGAACATGATTTCGGGTAGGTGAGTACAGGGTTATAAATACAAAATCAGGTAGGGGTACTTCAGGAGTAATGCGTTTAAACTATTATGAACAGCACAGTGATTGCATTATTTTAGGCAAGGTAGATACGAAGCCAACACACAACACAGAGTACAAGTTTATAGGCCTATGCCAACTAGCTCTGCCGATGATGAGGAGGTTGAAGAAATATATGGGGCGGTAAAGGGAATTGCTGAGTTAATAGATGGGTGAAATTGATTGTCACTGGAATTGAAATTCGGTAGTATGAAAGAGAGTTTTGTGTCCCAGCCTCGTCGCCGCTTTTGTGTCTCGTTTCCGTCGTAGGTGTTGGTGGCCGAGTGGAATGAGACAGACACAGGAATAAAGATAGCACGCTGGTGCAGGTACGGAGGGGAGCAGCCGAAACTATAAACACTAGAGTAAATTAGAACGAGATATATATTGCGCAGAATTTATACAATACTTAACTTTTAGATAGTTCAATATGGCAGAATGCTGATACATAGTTGAGGCCTGCCTAGTGCCTATATGATAGCCAAGTCTTCACAGGTGCCTATCTGATTCCGAAGTGTTGACTGGTTCCTATCTCAGCTCCAAGTGAATGATGTCGTTCAGTGGTGGCCACGAGCGGAGTTCCAGCAGAGGGCGCTCGTGGCTGACGTCGTAAGAACGCCGCGCCGTGCGTGCATGGCGGCGCGCGGCGAAAGTAGGTGGCGCGCACTTTGTACTTGTGCGACACCACAGAGAGGATATATATAATGGGTGAATATGGAATGGGGTAAAGGAATGAAAGAGGAAGCCGCCTGGTAGAGTTTTACACGGAAGATGGGATAACGGAACGAGCGCTTTGACGACTTCGTGAGTGGCCCTTGTCTACAGTGTAGCTGAATTCTGTTCACGAGTCTGGATGAGAAGCGCACATACAGCTGATGGAGACAGATAATTTCTGGAACAATCACGAACACCCCATCTTTTTGCCCCCGGTCCTAGTAAAAACAGAGCCCCCTGAAATTAGGCGAACACAGTTAGCCATAAAAACATTTTAAAAAATTCTGTCCTCTAATATATAATATCTAAATATAGATTAAATCCACGCCAGCTTTAAGAAACATCACTAAGAACTTCGGAGCTTCGTCCTGGAAACAGCTTGGAAATAACGACGAACAGCAAATTAACATAAAATCGTAAATTTTTTGAACCACCCCTACAAGAAGATCGATGGATTCAACCTACCGGAGAGTTTTTTGTCAGCTTTGAATATTGTCAGAACGGACCACCCCAACAAGAAGATCGATGTATTCAACCTACCGGAGAAATTTTGGTCGGCTTTGAACAGTATCAGAACGATTGTTGACGGATGTAAAAAACAGATGAACAATTAGGGCCTGCCAGACAGTCCTGAATGTGACTGCTGTGAAATGCAATAAATGGAGCATCTACCCGTGTTTAAAGTATAGCGTTATTTGGGTGAATCGAATGATATACACGGACTCTGACCCATGGAGCGAGTCAAAAATATTTCTCATTAACACAGATAAAAATAGTGTTACATCACCTTGGTTCTAACAAGGGAACCTCTCCATCGCACCCCTCTCAGATTAGTTATAAATTGGTTTAGTGGATAGGCCTTGAAAAACTGAACACAGATTAATCGAGAAAACAGGATGAGGTAGGGTGGAACTATGAAAAAAATAAGCAAAATATAAAAACTGAGATATCTGTGGGAAAGATGAGCAACTTCGAGCATGTTATGAGCACCGGAGCGCTATGGTCCCGTAATTAGCATTAGGAGCTGTGGAGTGATCGGCCCTTGGTTCGTGTCATCCCATAGGCGAAATTTTAATTTTTTCATTTTCGGAAAATTATTTTGTCCGAGCGACCGTCCGGTGGGAGGTGACTGCGCCGCAGTATGTGGACGCTATGCCTAAACAAACATCTAAACACACGACCTCAGTCGACTACAGTACACGGCGGAGAGACGATTAATGTAATATGACTCATATCGTCACCAGTATCGCATATAATACATCAGAGGTGTTTCCCTGTGGAGGAATCGGGTGACCTATCACCTTGCAAACAAATTTTTTAGGTTACAATTGGAAAGGCACTTCCTTTCGTCTGCTAATCGCACGGTTCTGCGGTTCGGTCGCAAAACACAGACAATAAACTGATTACAATGAACAGAGACGTCAATGAACGGACAGACAGATCATAATTTTGCGAAAATAAAAAATAAAAAAAAATAAAATAAAAATTAAAAAAAATTCGTTGGAGAGAAGGATTGAATTTGACTTCTTGCTCGACAGCTCCTCACACTAGCCACAGGGCCACAGCGGTGATACACTCATATAGTGCTCGACGTTGCTTATCTTTCCCATGGATAGCTCAGTTTTTATATTTTGCTTATTTTTTTTTCCATAGTTTCACCCAACCTCTTCCTGTTTTCTCGATTAATCCGTATTCAGTTGTTCACGGCCTATCCACTGCGCCAACTTATAACTAAATCTGGAGGGGGTGCGATGGGGAGGTTCCCTTGTTAGGTCTCATTCACAGTTCCTTAGATTGTCCATAGACGTCACAAAGGTGTGAACAACCACGCATGACCAGTGCCAGTTCAACGGAGTGGGTCAGAAGACCGATCAGGTCCAGTCGTAACACCAGCAAGTGAGTTCAGTGCCTGTGTTGACTCTAGTGCTGTCATGCCTAGCAGGTCAGTTCTGAAGTTTGATGGTATCCGCGTTGTTACTTTGTGTCAGGAGGGACTCTTGTCGAGGGAAGTTTCCAGGAGTGTCGGAGTGAACCAAAACGATGTTGCTCAGACGTGGAGCAGGTACAGGGTTAGAGGAACTATCAATGATTTGCCTGGCTCTGGCTACAACAGGAGCTGAGAACCGCTACTTACGGTTTTCAGCTCAACTAACCGCGAGAGGAACGCCACCAAGTTAACTAACGAGTTTCGTGCGTCACAGGACGTCGCTTTTCGTCTTGAACTGTACATAATAATCTCACTCCCAGATCCATGGCGAGTCCAAGCTAGACAGACCGGTCTGCTGAACGGATTTTTTGGATTTGGCATCAGGTGGTATTGAAACAATCTCTGGAGACGTCTTTGGATGCAGCGTGGTCACCCTGGACGTCTTACAAGGATACCACATGGGTATCGCATTTTATAATTTTTTAATATCGTGAAGTTCAGGACTTAAATAACAATCAGCTAAAGCCATTCGACGCAACGCGAAAAAATTCTCGAGAAAATGGACTTTGACGTATTGCAAGTACAGGTAAGTACCAAAACTTGAAACAGTTGCTTCATCTGTCAGTGTAGCTTAGGTGGCAGCGTTCTGACATTATGACCATATAGTCGGTGGTTCGAATCCCGCTATAACATTTTCCTCGCTGTTTTTGATACCCAATGGTAATTTTTTTGAACAGTGCATGTACATTTGTTTATTCTAATTTTCCATATTTTATAAAAGGTTGCCAATAATGATATTAAATTTTAAAAAAAGGAAACGCAAGAAACAAAGCAAATTCATATTTGTGGCAATATTTAAAAGTAAAAAAAGTCATTCATTTCTTTGTCGTCTCACACATGCCAGGGTAATAAGTATAGTAAAAACATGGAAAAATAATTTTCACGGCATCGAGCACCTCGTACAAATGCTGAATTTTCCAGTCGCAGTTTTGATATGTCAACTTAATAGCAAACTTCATTTACGTTCATGAACATTTCTCTTGTATCGCACAGTTTAGAAGCGAACCACGCATTCCTGATAATTTCACCAGAGATTGATGAATCTCTATTACAAATTTCACGTCCTCGTTCGATCAATCTGTCGGTGTAGCACAGTGGTATCCTTCCTTGTTAGATCAGCTAGGCACATTTGTGCAGGCACTTGATGAAATATTTAACTTGACGGTAGAAGTACACGTCACGAGTCTGCACCAATGGGGTGCATTTTGTCGGAATTACTTGCACGGTGCAGGTAGACAAATGCCGTGTTTTCGAAAAACTTCATTGTACAACACGGGATCAATTTGTCCACTCCAAGAATCAATCAATAAAAGAAACCTCTCCTTTTTTACATATGCCTTATTTACTTATTTCCAGTCGTTACAAAACGAACGGGACCGAAGACCATAGTAGTTTGGTTCTGAGGCGCTCCAGTCACGGTCAGCACGGCCACTACGGTCGGGGGTTCGAATCCCCCCTCGGGCATGGCTATTTGTGCCGTCCTAGTTCGTAAGTAGTTCATAAGTAGTTTGTAAGTTTAGGGACTGATGACCCCGTAGTTAAGTCCCATAAGCTTAACAAACATTATTATATTATTAGTTTGGTCCCCTTAAAACAGGCAACCAATCGAACTCGTGTGAGAGGAGTAACTTCATGGGGGATGTAAACAAATTTACACTATTTCAAACTAGCGAAGGCCACCGCTGACATTATCACATAGGAATCTGCGTGCCTAGCTACAACAGCGAGAAGTCTCGGCCGCAGCACGAAGATGTAAAAGCAATGGAAAAAAATCCAATACTCCTTTCGTTTAAAATAAGCACACACAGGTGCGTGTAAGCCATGTATCACCTGACGTGATGTCATATACACTGACTCTGAAAAGTCTGGATTCATCCGCTCTAAAAGCAATTTATTTTCCACCAATTAACAGGGAATCGTAATATCTTCAAAGCTGTTAGGAATCAAAGTATTGAGGAAATCAGAGCGCCATTCAAAATATTATTTGCCAATAAAGAAAACTTATTTTGTTGACATTAATATGCTGTACGTATTTCGTCAGTGCAGATCAGAAATGTGCTCCAGCAACCTAAATTATGTTTTACAATTTAAAAAAATGTTCAAATGTTTGTTAAGCTTATGGGACTTAACTACGGGGTCATCAGTCCCTAAACTTACAAACTACTTATGAACTACTTACAAACTAGGACGGCACAAATATCCATGCCCGAGGGGGGATTCGAACCCCCGACCGTAGTGGCCGTGCTGACCGTGACTGGAGCGCCTCAGTCACCTCGGCCTCCGCGGCCGGCTTCTACAATTTAGTCTTGTGTCTTGTGCAATAACAGAATAAGTACAATATGGAAAAAGTGAAGGTATAACAAAACGTGTTCAAGTTTCATCCGGAGGACAGATAACCAAAAGAAATATATTTTCTTCATTTTTAATTTATTAAAAAAATCCTATAAAAAACGTCTCACACTTGTTTTAAGTATTCTGTTTTCAATAAACAATCGGCAGAGCATTGCGATTTGAAGACGTAATCGCCTGCGGACGGTTACTTACTGTTACTAGCCTTTCGGGCATGAAGCGTTAAGGGAATGTTTTTACAAAGGTAACATCGTTGACGAATATCTAATTGCTATAATTAGCTGAGTATGAGTTTGGTAACAACGTTGTTTCAATGTAAGGTTCCTAACCTCGCCATCGATCTCATTCTGCAGGAAGATTGATATATTTTTTTTTAATTTTCCTATTTTTATTATTTTGTAAGCTGTATGAAACAAACCTCAAATCATAATAAATATTTTTACTGGGTAGTGGCAGCTTTGTGGGCGATCCGGTAAGGCTGATGCGTTTCTGGTTCTGCCCAAACAGTGGTATTGAACCATTCGACTGCGCTAAATAAGTCATTTACATAAAAGTAGTTAGTAACCCATGTAACTCTTAAAGAACAAATGTCATACAAAAATAAGATCAATTGAAATGTTGGATGACTTCCATATTATGTCATTATTCGATAAGTTCTTGCCAGACAATGTTCTTGATTTCGTTTTTATCATACTTGGCAGGGAATAGTTTGATTGACTCTCTGGACCGAACTCGAGACATCGCTGTATAAAGTTGACCATGAGAGAAGCATTCTCCTCGATGAAAGTAGAGTCCATCTCGATCGAGTGTTTGTCCCTGAGACTTATTAATGGTCATGGCAAAAGCTAATTTGACGGGAAATTGAAGCAGCGCAGAACGAATCCCCGGCTCCGATAATGTTCCACCATATTCAAATTTACATCGAGGGAGGAAAATTCGTCACGTTTCTTAGATCGAGAACCGGTAAGCACTTTATATTGGATGTATTTGTTACAAAGTTAAGTAACTTGCATTCAAGTTCCATTGCAAAGTTCGGTAGAAACTGAGATATTTTTAATGGGCATTACAATTGCACCTTTTTTTAGCTTCCACAAATTTGGCGGCATTCCTGTTGTTTCAATAAAATGCATATTTTCAGCGCTGTAATCCACAAAACTTTCTTCCGTGAGATCAATTTCTTTATCGCCCAAGGGAGTACCTATACTTTGATAGTCGACTTCTGTGCTAGCTAAATTACATCGTTGTATTCATATCTTGAACTACTATATTTGTGGGACACAGGATTGCACTTCCACAAAGTTATCTAGTAAAGTTATGAGGTTGCTGTAACCACTGGGGCTCGTAGAAAAAGTTCACCAATTCTGTTTCATTTCTAACAACATTTTCTGCTTCAACCTGTTTAAGACAATTACCAATATAGTTTCGATAAGATTTATCTCCAGTACCGATAAGTTTCAAGTCATTTATGAATTCAATTTGATCTTTGTTGACTCTCATATTTTCATGAAGATGAAGTTGGATTGACTGTTGAAATGTTTCCTAGTATTTGAAGATGCATCAATGATTTGAGCTTCATACGATTTTGGTACGACTGGAGTCAACTGTTTCCAAAAAATGTTCAAATGTTTTTAGAGCTTAAGGGACTTAACGACGGGGTCATCAGTCCCTAAACTTACAAACTACTTATGAAGTAGGTAAGACTAAGGACGGCACAAATATCCATGCCCGAGGGGGGATTCGAACCCCCTACCGTAGTGTCCGTGCAGACCGTGACTGAAACGCCGCAGTCCCCTCGGCCACCGCGGCCGGCCAACTGTTTCCAATCACCTCCAATATAGAGGGTAGCACCACCAAAAAGTTTGTTGTTGTCTTTGAGAAAACGCATTGTTCTATCTATGTACTTCAAAACACCGGAATGATCAGTGTGTAGTAACCAATTTATCTTTCGAGTTACGTAAATCAACAGTTCAAAAGCGTTGCACTGCGCCAGTGAGGATTGCTAACGCAGTGCTGCTGGTGGCAGGCGTGTCGACACTTTCGACAAAACCTGAGAAAAATGAGCTGACTGGTTAAACGTTTGTGATGATACGTGTTATTACAGCTGTCAATCGATTAATAAAGTTCATAATGATGACAAACAGCTCCTTCTTTATTAGCTGAAAGCAACCGGTTTCCTTCACTCGATCATTCTCAAGCCGACGTTAGCATAAACAGCCTGTGAATTGAATAGTTATGAGTGATGCACCTGCTCGGTAATCTATTGTTTAAAATGTCATCTGTAAGGTTTGTTAACTGTCAAGTGTATTTTTTATTCATATGTTAATGCTATCGTCGGATTGGCTTATTTTAATTAGAACCAAAGATATCGTAAAACAAACGTATTGAAATGTTCACAGCAAGACATTTCCACAAGAAATGTACAGAAGGCAATCGATTTAGAGTCTAATTTAAGGAAGGTGAGATTTACAGGTTTTTAACTGAATTTAAATTTACCTACTAAAAGGAGTTATGGACATTCTACGAATTTTATAGAAGTTCCCTGTCAGTGGCTGACATTTTTTGAACAGGTAAAAGTTAGCCGAACTCCGATTTTTCCTACGAATGAGGCATACCCCATTCGAGAAAAGAGAAAATTCGCTACAATATATTTAATATATTTCAAAATGAAAAAAATCCACCGGTTCGAATAAAAAATAAAAAAAAAAAACCCACGAAATGTGCCAAAAGGCACCTTTTTGTTTTCGTGCGTTTGTTTTTGGATATTTCCAAAAACAGACTTCGGATTCCGATTGCTGGGGTTCTAATTGCCCTGATGACGCTGCAAAACTATTCCAAATCGCATTTTTTTGTTTTTGGAAAATTTTTCGATTTTGAATTCACCCCATCGCAACGTGCCGATTTCACTTTTTTCGTATTTTTCCCTGTGTTCCCAGCGACTACTTTATCTGAAATCGAAAACCGCAAGTAAATTGGTCCACCCGTTGCTGAGATCCACTATAACCACACAAATTTTTTCCTAATATATAAATAAAAAATTCAGTTATATAAAACATTTTGGGATTTCTAATTTCAGGTGTTATGTCAGTTTTGATTTATATGTCTGTAGACGAGCTGAACATCTTGTCACCTAAAACGATGACTGAGTAGGTTAGCTGCATGGAAAGCCCTTAGTGCCCATGGAGATGACTTCCCAAAAATAGCGTTGTAGCTCTTTACAAACTGAAACTGCGCGTGCAGCAGCAATGAAATTTAGAGTTTTTCTCATCAGGAATGTTTCCAAATTTTTCCCTGAATATGTCGCGAATTCCATGGTTTTTTTTGTTACGTTTGGGCTAAACAGTTCGTACTCCTTACATTACAGGGAGTAAAATGATTATCTCCAAAACAAAAACAAAAAACCAAAAAAATATTAATCTATAAAATATGTTCAAATGTTTGTAGAGCTTATGGGACTTAGCTACGGGGTCATCAGTCCCTAAACTTACAAACTACTTATGAACTAGCTAATACTAAGGACGGCACAAATATCCATGCCCGAGGGGGGATTCGAACCCCCGATCGTAGTGGCCGTGCAGACTGTGACTTGCGCGCCGCAGAACGCTCGGCCCCCGTGGCCGACGTTAATCTATAATTGACAATGCATACAATTATTTCCTTATAACATCTTAAAGAAACAAACGAAGAAAATCACAACAATTTTATCTACATGGTTCAGATTTCAAAACAGGCGTGTGAAATGTGCATAGTGGGGAAACTTGCGTTTTATCGAATGAAAAGACTGTGGGCATGGCTAGTGGAGCATGGGGTATTGCCCTCATCCACAGAGTGCCCACGTTGACTTGCCCCCTGCAGGTTCGGCCCAGAGCTGGAGGTATTCCAGTGTTGGAGAAGACGAAGGGTGCGTAAGGGTAGTCGCGTGGGCAATGTGCAGTGCACATTCAGGCGCAGTGCCCGGAATGTTACTTGGTTGACTAACTCTCGACCGACGGTCAAAAAAATCTCTGATTTCTGCGCCATGTGGATCTCCTTGTCCTATCCGAACACCGAGAGACTTACCTCAAATATTGGCTTGTCTACACGTACGTTGGTCGATTGGTCTTCCTTCTGTCGCGAATGTGTATCGAGTGGCGATACACAATTACCAACAGTTATGGGGACCAGGGGCCGTCGTTGAAATAGTGAGGCGAAATTTGGGAAAAGAAAATACAGCAAAAATCGGAGAATCGTTGGAAATTGAGTGTTCGGTAGAATTCAGCGAGGGTCGAAAAAGTGTTTCCCTGAGTCCGTTGAAGATCGGACCAGGGAAACCTTCTTTAGAATCATCAAAGAAAAGATCCTCCTTGGGACAACGATCATCAGCGACTGATTCAGTTCATATAACACTCTTGGATCTGAAGGTTTTCACACCTTAGAGTGAACCATAATTTGAACTTTGTAGATCCGAAAGATCGGCCCGTATACACTCAGAACGTAGCGAGAATGTGTGTGTGTGGTGGGGGGGGGGATGTCAGAGATACTCTGCAAATCACATAAAAGTGCCTGTCAAATGATTCATTAAACATTTTCACAACCTTTCCCTACCCTTCCATTCTCTAATACCGCGCAGGAAGAAAGAACACCTAAATCGTTCCGTTTTCGATCTGATTTCTCTTATTTTATTGCGATCGTCATGTATCCCTATGTAGGTTGGGTGCTAGCAAAATATTTTCACTTTCATAAATAAAAGGCGGTGATTGAAATTTCGCAAATAGATCTCGCCGCAACGAATAACGTCGTTGTTTCAAAGATTTCTACCTCAAATCGTGCAATAGTTCCGTGACGCTTTCACTCCTATAACGTGATAAAACATAACGATCTGCCCTTTTCTGAACCTTCTCAATCTCCCCCGTCAGTCCCAGCTGGGTAGGGTCCCACACTGGGCAACAGTACTCCAGGAGAGGACGCACAAGTGTGATATAGGTAGTCTGTTTGGTGCAGCTGTTGCATCTTAGAAGCGTTCTGCCAATGAAACCTAACCTTTGGTTCACCTTCCCCACATTATTTTTTGTGTGTTCTCTCCAGTCTAAGTTGTTCGTAATTGTAACTCTTAGGTATTTGGTAGAATTTACGAACTTAAGGTTTGACTGATTTATCGTATAATTGATGTTCAGCGGTAGAAAGGCCGACCATTTCGCGGATTATCTAGCTGAATACATGTTCCGTCGAACACATCGCTCGAAAGAAGTATTGCATCACTTTTTCGTTCAGTGGGTAAACTTTACTCTGCAGGGGGAACTGTAATACAATAATTCTTTCGAAGAATGCTGCAACCCAGACAAGGGACTACAATTACGAGCCCATCAGCAAAATCCACTACCAACACGAACAGATATGTGATAGCATCCCTTTGTCTATTACTAAACCATTCGCATATTTTTCTACAATAATTAAACTTCATTCCTGATCCTCTGCGAAATGAGTTCTGCTGTGTAGTGATTAACTAACTACAGCTGGTACACTGCCCTCGTACTCTGCTTTCTGACTGGCTAAACAAACTCCGTTCCCTCGCCTTCATCGGTTGACATAAGAATATCACAAAGCGTGACTTCACTGTCACACTCCGCTCTTGCGCTGTATTCCACTATCAACAAATAATACAATCCCTTGGGGCAACATTGTCTCATTATACCAGAAGTATTAAACATAAGGAGAGGCATTGAATTAATATTTATGCGGTTCTTTGCTGTGGTGCTGTTCCAATGTAGGAGAGCCCTGGCAATTTGATACGCATTTCACAGAGAACATGAGGCAGGCATACTTAATTAAAGTGTGGTGTCGCACAAGTCCAAAGTGCGCGCCACCTACTTTCGCCGCGCGCCGCCATGCACGCACGGCGCGGCGTTCTTACGACGACAGCCACGAGCGCCCTCTGCGGCAACTCCGCTCGTGGCCACCAGTGAACGACATCGTTCACTTGGGACTGAGTTAGGAACCAGTAAAGACTTCGGAATCCGATAGGCACCAGTGAAGACTTGGCTATCAGTTAGGCACTAGGCAGGATTCTAGCTCAACTATGTATCAACATTCTGCAGTACTATGAAAAAGTTAAGTATTGTATAAATTCTGTGCAATATATATCTCGTTCTAATTTACTCTAGTGTTTCTAGTTTCTGGCTGCTCCCCTCCGTACCTGCACCAGCGTGCTATCTTTATTCCTGTGTCGGTCTCATTCCACTCGGCCACCGACACCTACGACGGAAACGAGACACAAAAGCGGCGACGAGGCTGGGACACAAAATAAAGTATATGGTGTAGAGGGAGACGTGCTTTAAGACAGTCCGTGTAGTTGCTTTGGCTACAACGTGGAATTAGCTGAGTGTTCTAAAGCACCTACCTAGTTAAGTCCGCTTTCGGCTGCGGTGGGGCGAGGACGTCCGCTGCGTCCCGCCTGTTGAGCTGCGAGCGAGCGCCCGTTTGTTTACTTCCGCGTAGCGGCGTGCCTTAGAGTCCGCAGTCAACGACCGACATGGCGTTTTCATACCGCCAATCTACGATCAAATTAACGTTCCCTACTGATCATGTACGACCGAGAGCGCATGAAGTAGAACATTTTATACGTGAAGAAATGCGTCTCCCACCACAAGACGTTATAGGAATTCATTTTTCGATCCTTAGTACCACAGTGTACATCAAGTTGGCGAACGAAGAGATGTGCGCCGACGTAGTACGGCGCCATGCTAATGAACTCAAGTTCCGATACTCTGACGGCCATATTGGGTCCGTCGAGATTGATCATGCAGGTTTTGGCCTGAGAACGTTGCGAGTTTTCGAACTTCCGTTTGAGGTGCCGTCGGACGAGGTGGTGGCCGCCTTACAACCCTACGGCAACGTACTTAGTCACGTTGCAGAAACATGGAAGACCTTTGAAACGTTCCGTATCCTCAACGGCGTCCGACAGATCAAAATTGAACTTCGAAAGCATGTGCCTTCGTACCTCGTCATAGCCGGCTGTAGGGCTGTCGTAATGTACGATGGCCAGCCTCGCACTTGCTCCGGTTGTGGACAAGAAGGCCACGTCAGTTCGGAATGCTTCCAACGCAGACCGACACAGACGCCGATCGGAGACGACGCTCGCCCAGCGGCGCCCACTGCGCTACCTCTGACGTACGCGCACGCGGCTAGGCGGCCTGTTACGCCCACGCTAATCCAGTCCGCACCGGCGTCGAACCAACCCGAGGATGAGATGGAAGTTGCATCTGTCTCCCACAAACCAGCACTGGACACAGTACTAACAGGTGATGCCCATGCAGCAACACAAGACGTTTATTCCGACTCTATGGAAGTTGAAACTGGGACTGTACCGCCATCTAATGTTATGGAATCCAGCCAGATGTCAGACGACAGTCGTACAACATCCGACACGGAGCAGCATGTACGGAAGCAACGTTCACCAAAGAAACGGAAGAGACAGCTCCGTACTTCATCAGACGACAGCGTTAAACAGTTGAATGTTCAAGATGGCGACTCTACTTCGATAACGCGCAATCCACCAATGCCATGGAACCTGACGTAGAGCCACCCATATCTCTCAAGAGTCAACAGCCAACTAAAGATTTTACATCGCTACTGTCTGACGGAGTTTCGTCCCTTCCAGGATCTGATCATACTTCCATGCCCATCAATGAACCTATTCTACCGACCAATTATGGAGAGGCACCCACCAACGGGGAAACACTGTTCCTGAAGAAGATGGATGTTCTAGTGGTGTAGAGGGAGGAGGAACACATTAAACGATGTCGGCCCCATCCCAGTTGGAGTGATGTGCTTCCCCATAGTGCGTCACACATTCTTCTGACGATGGCAGCATTTCAAACTTATCGTATAGCTACGATCAACATAGATACCATTCGTGCGCGCCATTACTTCACGACATGATATACGCTGCGGATGTTGACATTGTCCTGCTTCAGGAGGTATTTGTTGCTGCCTTCTACACTCCCCATGGATTTACAGCACACGTCTCCCACGCCTCCCATACAGGTAGTGGGGTGGCGATCCTCTTACGTGACGGCATTGACGCTACTGAAATTATATACCTCCCGGATGCCAGAGGTATAGCTCTTACGTATGGTGGCGTAAGAATCATCAACGTCTATGCACCATCTGGTTCAGGTCGGCGCCGTGAACGTTCTACTTTCTTCTCTGAGGGAGTAACGCCTCTCTTCGTGGGTCGGCAAGATTCCTTGATCATAGGAGGCGACTTCAACTCCACCCAGGCGCCCAAAGACGAACTGCCACGCCACTCTCCGTGCGCGGCACTAGCAGCAATTATTCAGAACCTCAATCTAGTGGACTCGTGGGAGCATGTTCATGGCAATCGTCCGGGATTTACACATTTCACTAGCCATTCATCCAGTCGCCTTGATCGGGTCTACATCTCCCGAGACATTGTCGGTGGCACTCAGGCTGCTGAAATCTGGCCAACTGCATTCTCCAACCATGAAGCATATATTTGTACCGTCAACATCTGCCAACAAAAGGTGTGGCGCAGCAAGGGACTATGGAAACTGAACATAAAACATCTTACTTCACTGAACTGTCGGCAACAAATTGAGACATCATGGACGGCTAGTCTTCAACGTCGCAACAGATATCAGTCTCCCATATCGTGGTGGGTCCTTTGTGCAAAGCCTACACTACGCAAGGCGTTGATTAAATACGGAAGGGAGATCGCGCAATGGCGACGACACACTCAGGAGTTCTACTTCACCATCCTCCGAGAATCTACGATAATGCCTTATTCACCAGAACGTCAGGTGATAGTGAATCGAGCAAAGGCACAGCTCAACGCCCTCTCCCGCCGAAGACATCTTGAAGGAACTATGGTCAGGGCGCGCAGACAAGAAGATTTAACGCAGGAACGTCCAAGTATGTATCATGTGATAGCTGAAAGGCGCCACCGACGGAGAAATTTGATTACTGTTCTGACAACTGAGGATGGAAGACGCGTCGATAACCAAGCTGAAATAGGGCATGCCCTTCACAAGCATTACACTACGCTGTACTCTGCATCAGCCTGATAACATTGCGGAGGTATCCCGACTTGCATTTGGCTCGGTTCCTGAGGATGCAAAACTGGATATGCTTGCTGACGTCACAGAGGAAGAAGTCAATGATGCTATCAAAGCAGGATCTACCAACAAGTCACCTGGCCCTGACGGCATCCCACTTGAGTTTTATAGAACATTCCGCCACCTGATAGCACCGATGTGGACAGAAATTTGTCGGGACCTTATGTCATCCCAGGTGCAGATCCCTGAAGGTTTCCTCGACGGTATCGTTATTCCCATACATAAACCTCATGGAACATCGAGGATAAGCGATTATCGTCCATTGACATTGATCAACAGCGATACAAAAATCTTTACTCGATCTCTGGCTGCACGGCTCAAACGCACGGCAAGATATGTGGTTTCTCCTGATCAAACTTCCTTGGGTGGTGTTAACAACATCCGCACCGCCCTTGCTCGCTATAGAGACATAATCGCTCTAGCACATGCTCAACGTATGCCTGGATTTTTGGCCACTCTTGACTTCAGCCAAGCTTTCGATAGAGTTGATCACGAATACTTGGAAGAGGTACTCCGTAATATGAAATACCATGATACTACCGTCAACGTCATACTGCGCCTTCTTCGAGGAGCGACGTCCCGTATGCTATACAATGGTCGCCTTACTCAACCAATATCGATACAGCGTTCGGTGCGTCAAGGCTGTCCGCTCTCTGCATTGTTGTATGCTTATGCAATGGAACCGTTGCTTTGTGGACTCCGTCAGCGGCTGTCAGGGATCTCACTCGGTGGCCACCTATTTTGCTGCACTGCTTATGCTGACGATCTCGTCCTCGTTCTACGCAGCGATGCAGAGGTAAGAGAGTCACTGGCGTGGGTGAGCACATATTGTGAAGCATCTGGCAGCTGTCTTAATGTCCGAAAATCATGTGCCATGCCTATAGGTGTGGGGCTTCCTGCAGACAGATCTGCACCTTTACGAGTAACTACTGCTATCCGATGCTTAGGACTCAACTTCACAGGAGACGTGCGGCGTACGATCGCCCTCAACTGCCGGCGCCTACTAAACCAGTTACGCGCTGGTTTTCTCGATCATCGTCTCAGGGCTCTCGACCTTCTACAGCGGACACAGTATGTTAATATATATTTGGCGTCACGTATCCCTCACGTTGCACAAACCCTACCCATTCCACCATCCATGGCATTACGCATGTTAGCTGCACTGGGTTCATATGTTTGCCATGGCTTGCTGTTCAAGATAAGATACGAGACCCTCACTCTCCCGAGAAACAGAGGCGGACTAGGCCTGTACCATGTGCCTGACAGAGCGACAGCCCTCTTCCTCAACTCTCACATGATGCTGTGGCGCCGTAATCCCACATGCCTTACCAGCCTGTTGCTGGAGGCCTTTGCACCGCGCTCTCTTTCGGCTCCTATCATGCTTTCAGATGTTCCAGCGCCATTCTTTTACTTCCGCCACTTTTTCCTCGAACTGAGCTATATCCACACTGCGATACTGCCGACACGCTTGATGTCTACGAAGGCGATCTACGGCTTTCTTCAGAAGAACCGATCACCAAATGTGATTGAAGGGAAGTATCCCAGCGTCAACTGGAGTGTCGTTTGGCGCTCGGTGAGTGCTCCTTACCTTGGCACTGACGTACAGTCGACATGGTACCTGACAGTCAACGGGAAACAAGTGTGCCAGTCACGACTTCACAGGATTCACCTCGCAGACACACCACTGTGTGTCGCCTCTGATATAATGGACACGGACGAGCATCGTCTCGTATGCGGACCGGCGGAAGGCGTCTGGATGTTGGTGCGACAGATGCTGGCTTTGATTACCCGTACGACACCTCATCATATACTTCCCCATTTGCTCCTCTTTACCCACAAACGAAGACAAACGCTGTGAAATGGATATGTGGACATGCGGTTCACTACTTGTTTGTACATGGAGAGAAAAACGAACTTGATTTTTGGAACTTTCTGAACGAACGACATTGCACAGTTGTCCGCAATCCAAAATACGGGCAATATTTCTCAAATTTTCTTTATAGTGTTTTTCGTTATCCACCCAGAAGTTGGGGTGTTCCTGCCATGAATTAGTTCATACTTACATTTTCTTTTACGGGTTAAAAATAAAAAAAAGAAGAACTTCAAATGAATCAATACACCTCATTTTTGTAGCTACACTGAATGTCCTTTCATTTTTTTTTAATAAGAAATAGGTTAGTGGCACTGGGCCTAGGATAAGATAGGGCCAACGCCTGAAGTGGTGTAGTTTGTCATTTATTTTATTTTATTTTTTATTTTCTAGGGTAAAAGTGGCGGTGGCAAGTAATTCTTTTTTTTAAGGTCCTCCCCAACCTCAAAAAAAAAAAAAAAAAAAAAAAAAAAAAAAAAAAAAAAAAAAAAAAAAAAAAACCCTAGTAAGTGGGAGGTCCCGGCTTCGAATCTCGTCCACCGCAGGACCTTTTAATTCAATGCCTCTCCTTATTTTTAATACCTTTGTATTCCACTAGTTTCGTAATTATACTTCACTTTTACGAAAAAATGCACTCCTGATGCTACAACGCATTAAACAACTTCAATAAACGAGCCGTTTTCAGGGCGCTTTTGTGTCCTGCATTGTCCGGCTACAGTAGAAAGTTACCGAAAATTTTTGGTGTGCGCAGCATAACATAACTCTAACGCTTACAAAGAACATCTTTAAAAATTATATTTACTCTTTGAAAATGGTTTTATTGGTTGCATTGATGCTTGAGGGTTGATAATGATAAAAGGGTGGAGTATATTGGGATGGAAAGTTAGGTATATACAAAATTCTACGTGTGTGTCTGTTATTATTTCGCTCTGCAGCGAAAACTACAGAACGCAAACGAATGGTCTGCGTGTAATTGTTGTCCGAAGTCTCCCGTTGTACACTATAGCAGTTCCATGCCGATAGCTATAAAGGGTTGGAAGATGAGGTGATTGAAAGTCGTCAAATTATTAAAAAAAATTCGGACTGAAGGCCAGCGATAACGTTTGCGACTCTATAGCAAGGAAGTTACATACAGCGAAATGTGATGCCTCAGACCATATCTTTCGTCTATGCGTGCTACAATGTCTACAGCTCTTTCTCTGTAAGGATAAGCATACGAATAAGGAAATATAAGAATAAATAAATAAAATAAATTTCTTTTAATACATCTCTTTAAAAAAATCGATTTGACGTTTCGTGCATTACATCAAGTGATCCGTCTGTGATATTATTACAATCATTATTGTTGAATTTCGTGATAGCATTCTTCGAAACGAGTACATTTTTACGTGTGATTTGATCTACACTACTTTCTTTCTTCATAATGTTGATTAAAAATGTTTGTTTCTAAAAAAAGGTATAGTATTTCATTTCATCCTTCAAAACCAGTCTCATAGCACACTTCTGAAAGATAGCTTATCATAATCAACCAACACGCGAGCCGCTGGTTTAATCTAGTACACTATATGGTGATCGCCTTTGTAAATTACGAGTAAATAAAATATGCTAGAGTCTACATGGGCGCAGCAGCAGTTTGGTGTGGCTTTGACAGCTCACCGCCCACAGCTGTCTCGCTGGCGCTGTGACGTCACGTCGTTCGCCTGTTCTCGCGGGGAACCCCCGTGGCTGTGGCATTAAAGGCGCGGCACCGTTTGCCTACTGCGACCCGCTACACAGACGCGCCGCCAAATGTTTGTAGAAATCTGCCCGAGGCCGCGGAGGTCAGCGGGAACAAAGAAAAGAGCCCGTCTGCCGGATGCCCGTCAGCTTTCCTTCCGCTCGTCTGTCTTTTCCTCCTATATCCTCGTCTCTCCTCATACCCCACCCTCCCTCCCCCGCCCACACACGCAAACACACAGATAGGTTACACTGGAAGTGACTTGCTCGATACGCCGAAACGAGCACTATTGACACCGTATTGGAAAGTTTCGTGCAGAATGTTCGCCGTTAATCACCGTTGGGTAAAATTAAAACTCTTTCCCAGAGCAGACTTTCGCCCGCATAGTGAAAAGCAGTTACAGATTGGTTAATTGCGATCTCGGTAAAGGTTTCAGGGATAATTAAGCAGCCTCCAGTACTCCATGCCAAGCTCAAGTTCTAGCTATAGCTAACCTCATTCACGTCGTCTTCTGCACAGCCGTAAATTTACAGAGGCGTTCAGTGGCTGATTAAGTACGTTTTTCTGGAGAAAATTGACTACCCGAAGTGCGTGTGCCTTTCGTTGCTGAACGTAACACAGCAGCCAACGCCATGGTGAGTGCGTCTATGATGGCAGTGATATAAAGAGTGTGTCGAATGTGGAGTTCTAAATTTTCGAGTGTGCGCACAATGCGCAAGAGACTGAAATAGTGTTTGCTGACTTCTGGTCCAACGCACCCGTCACAGAATGTTTTCGCATCTTCTTAAACTTTATTCTATTGTTTGCTTTGTGTTCTCATAACAACTAAAAGATTGCATCAGAGTCTACTATTCTTTTCTCTACAAAAGAATGAAATATCTAAAATATGTGGGATATAGTCTTCACGGGTTTGTCGCCGGATAACGTTGTGTAAAGCCCACAATATTTCTTCGCAGCAACTGTCCGACATCTTCAGGTAGTTGGACCTTGCTAATGGCCAAGTACGACTGACAGTATCTGCATATGGGCGCCGCTGTATAAAACACGCTCGCGAAGACTGCGCAGACGCAAATTACGCATGCGCAATGATTTTCCGACAGAGGGCGTCGATCTAAAGAACCATTTGCAGGGAAAAACAAAGCGGCTATTTTGCGCATGCGCTGAACGCTGTGTTTACAAACAGTACCGCCAGACGTTACTCATTAGAACTAAACCTATTTATGGCTGGTCTGTTATCGAAAGGTTTTGACTTTCTTGTCGTGATTTGATAGTAGCCAAGGCGGGGTTCCCGGCTGTGCTCAATTGAAATCCCGTATCCCAGTTGATGAGATTATCATATGTACTGATATGTATTGCTTCTTTAATGACACAATCTCAAAAGGATGAAGGGATTGCGTCTGCTGTATTACTTTCCCTCGTTTCAGCAATCCTTGCCTAATAGTTCCTCTAAAACTGTCAACCACCTCTGGTACCTTTAATTTCTCCAGGTCCTATCTCCTTATATTCCTACCTTTATTCAGATTCTTCAGTTTCATTCTATAGTGCATAACCAATACGTTATGGTCAGAGTTTGTCTGCCCCTGGATATGACTTACAGTTTAAAATCTGGTTTCTAAACCTTTGCCTTACCATTATAAAGTCCATATGGTATCTCCCAGTATCTGCTGGTATCTCGAACTTGGGGTGGCTTGCATGCCTCAACGATACAGATAGTCCTACCGCAGGTGCAACCACAGCGGAGAGGTATCTGTCGAGAAGCCAGACAAACGTGCGGTTCCTGAAGAGAGGCAGCAGCCTTTTCAGTAGTTACAGGGGCAACAGTCTGGATGATTGACTGAGCTGGCCTTGTAACATCAGCTAAAGTAGCTTTATCATGCAGTTACTGCGAGCTGCTGAACGCAAGAGGAAACCACTGTCGTTACTTCTCCCGAGGACATGTAGCTCTACTGTATGAATATATGATGATGACGTCTTCTTGGGTAAAATATTCCAGAGGTAAAATAGTCCCCCTTTCGGATCTCCGGACGGGGACTACTCAGGAGGATGTCGTCATCAAGAAAAACAACACAGACATTCCACCGATCGGAGCTCGGAATGTTCTATCCCTCAGTTGAATACGTTAGTTAGAAAATAAGAAATTGTTCCATGTAGTATGTAAGATGTATGAGACTTAAAGAAGAATGTATTAATTCCAATTCCAAAGGAAGGAAGTGCAGACAAATGCGAAAATTACAGAAATATCAGTTTAATAAGTCATGGATGTAAAATATTAATACGAATTATTTACAGACGAATGGAAAAAGTGGTGGAATCCGACCATGGAGATGATTTGGATTTGGGAGAAATGTAGGAACACGGGAGAAGACAGGTTAAGGAAAGGCAAACCTATGTTTTTAGCATTTGAAGATCTGAAAAAAGGTTCAGGAAAGCAAACCAGCGTTTTTAGCATTTGTAGATCTGACGGAAGTATTTGACGATGTTGACTGTAATACACTCTTTCAAATTATAATGGTAGCAGGGGTAAAACATAGGGAGCGAGGAGTTGTATTCAACTTGTACAAAACCAGACAGCAGTTATTAGAGTCGAAGGGCATGAAAGGGACGCAGCAGTTGGAAAGGGAGTATGACAGGGTTGTAGCTTTTCCCCAATGTTGTTCAATCTGTACATTGAGTAAGCCGTAAATGAATGCAAGCAGAAATTTGGAACTTTAAGTTCAGGGACAATAAATAAAAAAAAATTGCGGTTGGCCGATGACAGTTATTCTGTCAGAGACAGCAACGGACGTAGAAGAGGAACGTTAACAAGGGTAAAACAACGGTTATGGTATGTAAAGACAGAAAAATCAGGTGTTTCTGAAGGAATTAGATTAGGTATTGAGACAATAAAAGTAGTAGATGAGTTTTGTTATTCGGGTAGCAAAATAACTTCTGGTGGCCGAAGTAAAGAAGATTTGAAATGCCGAATGCCTATGGGAAGAAAAGCGTTTCTGAATAAGCGGATCTTGTTGACATCCAATATTATTTTAAATGTTAGGAAGTCCTTTCTGCAATCATCCAAACCATCCAAAATTAATTTCAATGTTAAGAAGCCTGAAGGCATTTGGAGTGCATTACTGTATAGGAGTGAAACGTGGCTGATAAGGAGTTGAGACAAAAATATGATAAAAGGTTTTGAAATACGATGCTACAGACGAATGCAGAAAATTAAATGGGTAGATCGCTTAACTAATGAGGAGGTACTTACCACAATTGTGGAGAAAATAAGTTGTTGGCATATCTTGACTAAGAGGTGTGATCGATTTCGTCATTCTAAGACATCATGGAATCGTCTATTTAGCATTGGGGGGAAGTGTGTGGGGTAAAAATCGCAGAGCGAGATTGAGAGACGAGTACAGTAAGCAGATTAAAATGGATGCAGTTCTTATTCAGATATGAAGAGGCTTGCACAGGATAGAGTAGCGTGGTGAGAGATGCATGAAACCAGTCTCAGGACTGAACAGCACAACAACAGTTTTTTAAACACCTGATTTTAAAAACGTGGTGCATAAATCAATTAGAGCATAGGCTTAGAAAAATTGTTAAATACTATTTCCAAGCATTTTAATAAATGTGAGAGGTTGTTTACTTGCAGTAAGTCCCTAAAAATATGACGACAAACAATTAGAACAGATTGGCAGTGTTAAATTCTAGTGGTTATCGTCGAAGAATAAGTTCAATTAGGAGGAGCAAACCTCTATTTTAAAATGCGAATTTTGTCATACATTTTTGTTATATAAAAATGAACAAAAGCTACTGGGCTTCCTTCAGTTTGATTCCACCATGTGATGAGTGTGTTGCTTAGTGTTGAATAGAGTGCTATATGGTAAGATAGATAGAGGGATTGCACAGGAGCAGTTCGGATTTAGAAGAGGAAAAGGAACGAGAGATGCTACTGGGCTGTTAAGACCAATAGGGGAAACATATATAGAAAAGGATAAAGAATTTTGTTTTATAGATTTAGAAAGGGCTTTTGACCGAGTTCAGTGAAAGAAGTCGATGGATATTTTGAAGAAGAAAGAGTAGATTGGAATGAGAGACTACTTATACAGAATGTAAATTTACACTAGAAAGTGAAGATAATGACTGGAAATGAAATATCAGGAGGAGTCAGAATTGGGTGAGGTGTAGGACAAGGTTGTTGCCTTTCCCCACTGTTATTTAACTTATACCTTGAAGAAATTATTGCGGAAGGCTTAGCTGAGAAAAGAGGAATACGTATTGGTGGAAAGAGAATATAATGTTTAAGATATGCTGATGACATGGTATTAGTGGCAGAAAGTGAGCGGACAACGGACAGCGAACAACATGCTGAAAGATCTGAATGACGCTTGTGTGGAATATGGGATGAAAATATATACAGCAAAAACAAAGAGTATGGTCATCAGTACAAGACGCAGACTGACCAATATTAAAACAGGACAAACTACCATTAGGGAAGTAAGTGCATTTAAATATCTCGGAAGCACAATAACTGAAGACTTGAGATGCCAACAGGAGATGAAACCTCGAATTGCCATAGCGAAGGAGGCATTCAACAGAAAGAGGAGACTGTTATGTGTCAAATTAGATACAGGTCTAAGGAAAAGGCCTGGCAAATGTTTTATGTTGAGTGTGACACTACATGGGGCAGAAACATGGACGCTAAGTCGGGAGGATGAAAAAAGGCTAGAAGTATTTGAAATGTGGATGTGAAGGAGAATGGAGAGGATAAACTGTGAAGGAAAGAATGAGTAATTCAAGAGTGTAGGAAATGGGTTGGGGTGAGAACATGTCTGCTGAAGGTTATAAGAGAAAGGAAAAAGAACTCGTTGGGACAGCATCTGTCAGCCTTTCCAGTCTTCGTGTTAAAATTTTGAAACCATGTCTTATTAAACTGATGGTTCTGTAACTTTCACACCTGTCTGTGGCTGCTTTCTTTGGAATGGGGATTATTACATTTTTCTTGAACTCTGAGGTATTCCGCCTGTTTCACGCATCTTACTCGCCAGGTGAAATAGTTTTGCCATGCTGGGTCTCCTAAGGACTTCAGTAGCTCTGAGGGAATGTCATCCACTCCAGGGGCCTTGTTTCGACTTAGGTCTATCAGTGCTCTGTAGAATTCTTCTCTCAGTATAGTATCTCCTATTTCATCTTCGTCTACTTCCTCTTCCCTTCTTACAATATTGTCTCGAATTTCATTTCCTTTATACAGCCCCTCTATATACTCTTTCCACCTTTCAGCTTTCACTTCTTTTACTCAGTACTTGTTTTCTATCTGAGTTATTGATATTAATACAGCTATTTTTGCTGTCTCCAAATGTCTTTCTTATTTTCCTGTAGGCCGTATCTATTTTTTCCCTAGTTATATATTCTTCAACAGATTTGTATTTTGCTTCTAGCTATTCCTGCTTAGCCCTTTTGTACTTCCTATCAATCTCATTTCTTAGTCGTCTGTACTCCATTTTACCTGCTTCATTAACTGCATATTTATATCCTTCCTTTCCGTCAATTAAATTTAGTATTTCCTGTGATACCCAAAGATTATTTTAGTCTTGCCTTTCTACCTAATTTGTCCTCTGCTACCTTGACGATTTCATCTCTTAAGGCTACCCATCTCTCTTCTACTGTTTTATTTTTCCCCGTTTCTGTCAATTGTTGCCTAAATCTCCCTCTAAAATTCTCCTTATATTCCTACCTTTCAGCAGTTTCTTCAGTTTCATTCTACAGTTCATAACCAATGATATATGGTCAGAGTCTGTATCCGTCCCTGGATATGTCTTACAGTTCAAAACTTGGTTCCGAAATCTATGCCTTACCTTTATAAAATGTAGCTGGTTCTTTCCAGTGTCTCCAGCTCTCTTCCACGTGTACAACCTTCTTTCGTGATCCGTAAAACCAGGTGTTTGTTATGATTAATTTAGTTCCGTGCAAAATTCGACCAGGCGGCTTCATCTTTCATATCTTGTGCCCAGCTACTATTTTTCCCCCCCTTACTTCTCCTACTACTGAATTTCAGTCTGTCATCACAATTAAGGTTTCCTTTGTCTTAATTGTCTGAATATAGTTCTTTATCTCCTCATACATTTCTTCGATCTCCTCATCTTCGGCAGAGCTAGTGGGCATATAAACTTGTACGACTGTGATCAGTAGATATCAGTAGATATCTTGACTACGATAAAGCCATCACTGCGCTGCTCGTAGTAGTTTACCCACATTCCTATTTTCGTATTCATTATTGGACCTACTCCTGTAATACCCCAATTGATATAGTATTTATAATCCTGTACTCGCCTAATCAGAAATCCTGTTCCTCTTTCCACCGAACTTCACCAGTCCTTACAATATGGATGGATGGAAAAGCTGGTAGAAGCCGACCTCGGCAAATATCAGTTTGGGTTCAGAAGAAATGTAGGAAACGGGAGGCAATGCTCACTTTACGGCTTATCCTAGAAGACAGATTAAGGAAAGACAAACCTACATTTCTAGCTTTTGTAGATTTGGAGAAGGCTTTTGACAGTGTTGATTGGAATAAACTCTTTCAAGTTCTGAAGCAAGCAGGAGTAAAATATAGGGAGCGTAAGGTTATTTACAACTTGTACAAAAACCAGACAGCTGTTGTCAGATTTGAAGGGCATGAAAGGGATGCAGTGGTTGGGAAGGGAATAAGACAGGGTTGTAGCCTTTCTCCAATGTTATTCAATTTGTACATTGAGCAAGCTATAAAGGAAAACAAGGAGAAATTTGGAGAAGGAATTAAAGTTCAGGGTGAAGAATTAAAAACGACGACATAGTAATTCTGTCAGATACAGCAAAGGACCTGGAAAAACAGTTGAACGGAGTGGACAGTGTGCTGCAAGGTGCATATAAGATGAACATTAACAAGAGCAAAACAAGGGTAATGGAGTGCAGTCTAAGAAAATCAGGTGATGCTGCAGGAATTAGATTAAGTAACGAAACAATAAAGGAGGTAGATGAGTTTTGTTACTTGGGAAGTAAAATAACAAATGATGGTCGCAGTACAGAAGATATAAAATGCAGAATGGCAATGGGTAGAAAACCTTTTTGAAAAAGAGAAATTTGTTAACAAGGAATTTCTGACTAAAAGAAGGGATCGATTGGTAGAACAAATTCTTAGACATCAAGGAATTGTGAATTTAACATTGGAGGATGGATACAGTAAGCAGATTCAGACAGATGTGGGTTTCCGTTCTTATGTGGAGTTGAAGAGGCTAGCTCATGATAGGGTATTGTGGAGAGCAGCATCAAACAGCTGAAGACCGCAACATACTATATCTAACTTCAAACTATGAATTTCCCTTTTTAAACTTTCTAATCTCTCTACCAGGTTATGTGATGTAAAATTCAACGCATAAAGTAAGACGAGTATTACTTACAATCTGGCTTCTGCACCAGTTCAGTGTAGAGATGGTTGATTATGAGTAAGAAGCTATTGTTGTTGTTGTTTAGGCTTTAGTCCGGAGATGGGTTTGATGCAGCTCTAAAAAAAATGTTCAAATGTTTGTATAGTTTATGGGACTCAACTACGGGGTCATCAGTCCCTAAACTTACGAACTACTTATGAACTACTTACGAACTAGGTTGAAGAGGCTAGCTCATGATAGGGTATTGTGGAGAGCTGCATCAAACAGCTGAAGACCGCAACATACTATATCTAACTTCAAACTATGAATTTCCCTTTTTAAACTTTCTAACCTCTCTACCAGGTTATGTGATGTAAAATTCAACGCATAAAGTAAGACGAGTATTACTTACAATCTGGCTTCTGCACCAGTTCAGTGTAGAGATGGTTGATTATGAGTAAGAAGCTATTGTTGTTGTTGTTTAGGCTTTAGTCCGGAGACGGGTTTGATGCAGCACTAAAAAATATGTTCAAATGTTTGTATAGTTTATGGGACTCAACTACGGAGTCATCAGTCCCTAAACTTACAAACTACTTATGAACTACTTACGAACTAGGACGGCACAAATATCCATGCTCGAGGGGGGATTCGAACCCCCGACCGTAGTGGCTGCGCAGACCGTGACTGGAGCGCCTCAGTCCCCTCGGCCACTGCGGCCGGCGATGCAGCTCTCCACCCTACCCTGCCTGTGCAGACCTCATTAGCTCCGCATAAGAAAGGCAGCTCACTTCCATCTGCTTACTGTATTTTTATCCCACACACTTTCCTCCTCCAGTACTAATGTGACGATTCCTTGATGTCTAAAACTGTGTCCTGAAAGAAGCCCTCACTGTAGAGGTAATCGAAATAATGATACATTCAGTCTAATACAGTCTTATTTGGCATTAGACTTGCGCATAATAGTTCGCGATCGGGAGCGTTCACTTTAGTTTGCGCCTCTGCCGCTAGTTCGTTCTTTTAGTTCGTCCGCTCCCAGTGACGGCTGAGCGGCGTAGTCTGCGCTGGCAGGTGGAGGGAGAAGTTCCTCCACCTAGCTGCTTCATGCGCTTGCTGCTTGAGCCTCTAACGATGTCACACAAATCAAAAGCAACAGTCTGTGGATAATTTCTCGCGTTTAAGTTTAGAATTATCTCTATATCTTGGCATTATGGAATTTATTAGTCAGATACTGCAGAGTGCAGAATACTTAAAAACAGAAATTTTATAGCACTGAACTATGTAATCTAGCAGACAGACGCTCACCTCGAAATGGCTCTCACCAGCAGAAAGCAAACACGTGATTTTTAATTCTGCTGCGCGCCCTCTAGCTATTGTCCGTCGGTCTTCCGAAAACAACCCGACGAACTAAGAAGCTAGATACGTTTGGCATAATAGTTCGCAACCGGTAACGCATGTTTCAGTTCGCGACCGATCGCTCATATTTTAGTTCGCAACCGGTAGCTCTCCTTTTAGTTCGCAGCTCGGTGAGCCGTCAACAGTATCATGCAGGCGAGAGAAAATGGATGATGCATAAATTCTCGCATATAAATGCAAACTGTTAAGTTTTGAGTTCTCTTTACTTCTTTACACTATGGAATGAGGGTTATATTTAGACACTGCTGAATACTTTAGAAAAGAAAAAAATATGGCAGTGAACTAATAATCGCCCGCTCCTTCTAGTTCGCCCACTGCTCCTATTTCGCCCGCTGTTCCTAGTTCGCCCGCTGCTCTTAGTTCGCCCACTTCTTCCAGTTCGCCCGATCTTTCTAGTTCGTCCGCTCTTTTTGGCTTTTGCTACCGCTACTAAAAGAGCTCTTTTGTATGGCATCTGTTTTATATAATGAATCAGTGTTGCCAAAGCGTGTGCTATTACCCATACTTTTCGGCAATTTGACATCAAATACTTAGGCAAATAATCCAGTTATTTACACGCATGGGTGATACAATGGTATTCAACTACTTTGCATACAGAGTACTCCTAGTACTTTATTTTTAAAATGGATTTCTTGTGGCCGTGAACTATGAAACTACAGCTGAGCTGCATCTCCGCTCGAAATGACGGTGCCTGGCAGGAGGGAATCACGCGATTCTGCGCGCTCTCGCATCCTGTCGCTGTTCCCCATCAGTCTTCGGAAAAGGAGCGGACGAACTAAGAGGCGAGAGATCTACGAACTAGTTCGCGTAGTTTGCCTGTGGGAGCGCTCTTCCGAACTAGTTCGTCCGCGAACTACACAAGACTATTGGGCATATCCTGAACTTCAGTGTGTGTACAAAGAAATATCTGCCGTTACTACCTGCATTATAATCCACTGTCTTCCTTCAGAGTTTCAGTCAGCAACAGGTCCTTTTCGCTGGAAATGCTAGCGTCCCCGCAAGTACAGGAGAGGTTACCCCGTGCTTGGTTGTCACGCGAATGGGACGCTGTCACGACACCAGCTAGGAGGCGCTCCTTTCCCCTGCAATCTGCCTGCCGCTGCCGCCGTCGTCTTCCTTTTGGAGTGTCGTGCTTCTCCTGTTTCCCCTGTGCCGGCACAGACGAGTTCTGCAGCGTCGCGGCTGCCTCAGAATGATGGCAAACGACGCCAACTAACTCTCTTCGTTCACAATACTTCATTCATCGGGCAACCACAGTCGAATTGATTCATTTTTTTTAATAACACACCGCTGCGACTGTTAAACATTCTATACTCGGAACTCACGACCGGTTTCGCAAATTAAATTTGCATCATCAGGTGCTTATTTCTTTCATATCTTAACCGTATGTTACTTTGACTCTATACTAGCTGATCCCCATTATTATTCTTGAGTAGTAACCAACTTGCCTATAAAACCATCTATAAAATCCCTTTCTTCAAAACGTGGGCCTTAGTCAACATGTGCAAAAACCGAATAAAATTCCGGTTTTTAACACATGTTGGCGGAGCCCCACTTTTTGAAGAAAGGGATTTTATACATGGTTTTATAGGCAAGTTGGTTACAACTCAAGAATAATAATGGGGATCAGCTAGTACAGAGTCGAAGTAACATATGATTAAGATCTGAAAGAAAGAAGCACCTGATGATGCTAATTTAATTTGCGAAACCGGTCGTGATTTCTGAGTAAAGAATTTTTAATAGTCGCAGCGGTGTGTTATATAAAATAAACAAATAAATAAAAAATAATCCTCTTCGTTCACTTTGTTTTTGCCGCTTTTGAGAGACATTACACGGAATGAAATTGTCCTTCGGTTGGACAATTATAGTTCCTCGAGCATTCTGATCATAAATGTTGTTCTAATACGAGGGTCACTCCAAAAGAAGTGCACAGTATTGACTTATACAGTGTTTACATTATTATAACAGATCGTTGAGAAAGAAATATATAATTATTCGAGTTAATCTACGTATTTTTTTAACTTCATTGCGCCACCGTGGAACTGAGGCCTGTAAACCTGAAAAGTAAAAGCCAGGACAGCACATTTGACGAAGTATTTACACGGCAGTTATCATTTTCAAATCTCGTTCTGCAAAATGATTCCTCTTTAACTACCGTAGGAATGCAGTAGCACAGTGCCTTACCAAGACGACGGTGTCTTTGTGTTGTCCTTCCAAGTTTTCTGACCTCAGAAATGATTCTCCCACTTACACACGTGCTGGCGTTATCGTACAACTGCCAAACGTTTTTTTCTTTTACTTTTTCTTGGCAATGTTATCGAAAGCAAGATATTCGAGCATGAAGTCCCTTAAGGTATATATGAATTGCTGTTCGTTAGTCTCGCTAAAACTCGAGAACGGCTGAAGCGATTGGGCTAATTTTAGTGTTGAAACATTCGTGCAAGTTCAGGTAAGGTTGAAACGATGATAAAATTTGGAAACGTTGTCCGCAAAAGAGGAAAATCGGGAAAAACTGAAATAGCTTTTTCCAGTGAGCTATCAACACCGTTCGTCCAATTGCGATACAATTTTGTACATTTCATGCTGAAAGCAAGAGGAGGCTATACATCAAATGAAAATTTGGAAAAGTCGTCCGGAAAGTAGGAAAATTTAGGAAAAACCGAAAGCGTTTTTTTCTATGAATAAAAATCAATTGCTACATGGTTGTAAGAGAATCACTTGAGTACGGCTTGACCGGACAAGATTTGTATGAAATATATGTTTTGGAAAATCTGCCGGAAAATTGGAAAAATTTGAGAAAAACTGAAATGCGGTTTTCAATGTTTTTTTTGTTTGATTTCAGCACTATAACTGACTATTTGCACGACGGAGAGGGGCAACTTTCTTTTGTTCATTATGATCTTGGAAAAGTTTTGAGTAAAAAAAAAAAAATGGAGACAGTTAAAAAGGAAAGTCGCAAAGTTCTAACCAAGTTCCTAAGTGTAGAACCGTTCATCCAATTGCGATAAAATTTTGATAATTTGACGTTCAACGAAAGATGAACATTCTTATGAACTAAAAATTTGGGAAAGTTACCAGAAAATTTTAAAAGTTCGCGAGAATCTAAAAGTCCTTTTTCCAATTGGATATCAATATCATTCGCCTGATTGCGATAAAATTTTGCATATTTGACGTTCAAAGCAAGCGTAACGTTCTTATGAAATAAAAATTTGGAGAAGCTTCCCGGAAAATTGGAAAATTCAGAAAAAATAGAAATAAATTTTTGTGTTGTTGTTATGGTCTTCAGTCCGGAGACTGGTTTGATGCAGCTCTCCACCCTACTCTATCCTGAGCAAGCCTTTTCATCTCCTTATAAGAACATCAACCCACATCCACTTGAATCTGCTTACTATACGCGTCTCTTGGTCTACCTCTGCGATTTTTACCCCACACACTTCCCTCCAATGCTAAATTTACGATTCCTCGATGTCTAAGAATGTGTCCTACAAAGCGATCCCTTCTTTTAGTCAGGGCATGCCAAAAATTCCTTTTCTCACCAATTCTGTTCAGTACCTCTTCATTAGTTATGCGATCTACCCACCTAATCTTCAGCATTCTTCTGTAGCACCACATTTCAAAAGCCTCTATTCTCTTCCTGTCCACACTGCTTATCGTCCATGTTTCACTCCCGTACAAGGCAACACTCCACACAAATGCCTTCAGAAAAGACTTCCTTACCCTTAAATTAATATTCGATGTTAGAAAATTTCTCTTTTTCAAAAATGCTTTTCTTCCCATTGCCATTCTGCATTTTATATCCTCTGTACTGCGACCATCGCATGTTATTTTACTACCCAAGTAACAAAACTCATCTACCACCTTCATTATTTCGTTATCTAATCTAATTCCTTCAGCATCGCCTGATTTTCTAAGACCGAATTCCATTATTTTTGTTTTGCTCTTGTTAATGTTCATTTTATACGCTCTCTTCAACACACTATCCATGCCATTCAACTGCTCTTCCAGGTCCTTTGCTGTCTCTGACAGAAAAATTTTTGTCTGACATATCAAAACCATTTATCTGATTGCGATAAAAATTTGCACATTCGACGTCTAAAACTAGAATAAGGTATGAGTGAAGTACAAGTTTGGAATAGTCGGCCAGAAAAAAGGAAAATATGTGGAAAACTTAAAGAGCTCTTTTCTTTGGAACATCAACATCATTCCTACAATTTGCACATTTGATGTTCAAAGAAAGAGTTACATACATAGCAATTGCGAAGCTTTGCCGGGGCGACTAGTAACGAATATAAGGTAGAAATTCTTGTCGAGTACACCCGTTTCGTCGCTTGGCGGCGCTAGCTCATTCGTGCACCTCTTTTGCGTGTTATGATATCGCGATTCTCATATAGGCCCCTAGGTTGTGGAAAAATGTGTAATCTAGAGTACTTAAGTGCAATCTCAATACCGATAATTGTTTTTTTTAATTGTTCTAGGATGGAAACAGGAGAACCTGGCAGTGAATAACTGCACGACTTCACATACAGTAATTAATTTTTTGACTGTCAATGTATTATAGTAGCAATAAAAATCATTAAATGTTATTGGCAACACTAATATTTATTCTTACCGCCTCACTTTATATTCCTGCAGCAGACCAGCTAGATAATGATCGTGAAATTTACTACGATGTTTAAAATTTTCAAAATTCACTTTCAGTAATTCTGCAAGTAAACTAGAGCGAAAAGTTGACAGTTCTATAATATATATTGCAAAATATTGTCAATCTTTGATCCTGGCCTAAAATTTAGTTTTGAACCATTACTTTCCAGCAGTTGAGTCAGGATTTGGAGTTTCTTAGCCGGTAGTCAAGCAAGACTGCGTCAGCACCTGTAAATCAAAAGGCACAACAATTCTGCTTGCCCAGAAGTGGCTGTAGTATGCCTACAGCAGCACAATTCCTCTATTCTTCAATGGCTTGAGTTTAGGCCGATTGTTTGTCCTGCCCAAGCTACTTTTTAATTTTTGTTTACTTGCGCTTTCGATACACTTACAACAAGTGGATCAGGAATTGTAGACCTCACCAACAACTGGGCTCTATTTAAGTCAGAGCCGGTATCACTGTCACTGATTGGTGGATGTATTGATCACAATTTTGCAAGCAGCTATCCTTTTCGTAGGAGATATTCATAGCTTTAACAGGATAGAAAAATACATGGACAACTTCAAGGAAACGTGAGGGAGTGAATTTTGTTTCAAGTGCCAATAAATTATGGGTAGGTCTACTTCGCTTTCACAAATAAGTAATATGCCAGTTTCTAACTTTTCAATATTAAATTTTAGGTAAAGTGAGCATCACAAATGTAAGAACGCCTTGTCTTTTTTTGGAGTAACTTTTTTCCACTTGTTAAAATTTTACAAAACTTTTGGGGACGTGAAAAAGCGTCTCAGTTCCTCTCAACTTTTATATCCTGACGTGTAACCAGACACAGAACACGAAGGCATAGTCACTTCAGTTTATGAAACTGCCATTCTAATATTCGTTTCAATCGAAATATTTGCTTCGCGTTCACGTCTTTCGGTTTAATTAAATATTGAACACCACTAGCAATTGTACCGCTGCATAGTTGGTCATATAAAACTCAAAATATCCACAAATGAAGCACAGGATATAGCTTTTATTAACATGAACACAACAGCGCACAAAACTATTGCAGCGCTGCGCAGTGGGAGATTCCCGCACTAACCCTATTCAGCCAATGTTATCGAAGACGAGAGATCACACTTTCTAGTTCTATACGTTATGCTTAAGGGGTACCATTTGCGCATTACAACTGGTGGTGGTTTGGTTTACCATGATGTTCGTAACAGTCGGTCTGAATTAGAAACACAGTAACCATCACTTTTACTACCGAAAGCGAATGTTTGAACTTTCAGCATGTTGCAACTAAATGTGTCACATATTCCCTGCGACAAATACAACAACGTTCTCAGCTAGTAACATTCTCTTTTTATATGGTTTGTTCCGGTATAATACACCGAAGAGCCAAAGAAACTGATATAGGAATGGGTATGCCAACACAGAAATATTTCAGAGAACGGCGCTGGTCGGCAACGATGGGGCAACAGGTGTCTGGCGCACGCGTCAGATCGGTTACTGGTGATACAGTGGCGGGGTATCACGCTTTAAGTGAGTTTTAACCTGGTGTTACAGTTACATCGTTATGAAAAGTTTCGTCATATGGTGACGTGGAAAGAACGTCGAGGCAGTGGTAAAAGCAGGAATGGACGACTAGCGATCAGCGTCTAATGGCTCACGTGGAAACTGACAGCACCGTCTGCATACAAGGCCTCACAACAAGTCGTGTCACGTCACACAGATAGGCCGCTATCGCTAACTCACTGGATGGCGCTACGAGGCAGTGGGCTGTGCCCCAGAGGTCAGCCACTCAGCTAGCGATGGCAGCCCATCGGTGTGACGTGACACGGACTTGTTGTGAGGCCTTGTATGCAGACGGTGTTGATATTGCACATTGCGCAGCAGACGGAATTGCTGGTGGCATGATTCGTGATGCATCAGAGCGATCCAGCAATGCCACGTGCACAATATGCCTGTCATCGTGTGTTCGTTGCCACGTGGTAGATGCGGTCGATCCTTCCCTCCTACAGTAAGCGATTACAGATCCGCATTACTGTTGCTTGAAACGATGACTAATTCTGTTTTTATTATTGTTATTATTTTCTATGTATTTATTTAATGCCCTGTGGGGCAGGCAGGCAGCAGCCTCGTTCGCTGCTCTTCAGCCCAGAGTACACGTAAGCGCGGTTGCTCGCCGTGGAGGTTCGAGTCCTCCCTGGGGCATGGGTGTGTGCGTGTGTTGTCCTTAGGTTAGTTTACCTAGTTTTAAGTAGTTTTTAAGCTACGGACTGATGACCACGAAGTTTGGTCCGACAGATTTACAAACATTTGAACATTTAGTACATGTAAGTTTGACAATTGGTAATTTATATTAAAGCAGGGGAAATTAATGTGAATTCAAATAATAAAACTGGAGATAATATTGGCGAATTAAAAAAAAATGGAATGAAGGCTTCAAAGCACACAAAGTCAGTATTAAAACTGCCATAGTGGCTAAAAAAACAGACTGTGCACAGTAAATGATGACGAAAAGAAAGAGACAATAAAAAACATGGCAACACAGTGTTCTGCCTATGCGGCAGTTACTGAAGTCTTAAAATCACATTCACAACTTTACACTGACACAACACTTTAGCACGATGCACTGTTAAAAACACTGAGACCCTGCAGGGGGCAGAGGGGAAGGAAGGGAGGCGCGGAGGAAAGGGAAGGGGAGTGGTGGGGCAGTGGGGAAGGAAAACGTAAGAACTCTGAGGGAGGGGAAGGGAGACCCAAGCAGGGGAGGGAAAGGAGGGGACTGGGAGGGGAGGGGGCACGTAATAAATGAGGAGGGGAGGGATTAGGGCTGGTAGGATGGGTAAATATCGAGATTCAGGCCGTCATCCAGGAGAGGGAGATGGCGAAAGTTACCCTGGGAGTGGATGTGGAGAATGAGAAAGTATAGGGAGGGAGGGATATGTTGGTATAGGTGTGGCAGAGACCTGGGGGAGAGACCATAGGGTGATGCGATTCTATTTTGCGGGTGTCGTAGAGGATACGGATATATTAAAGGAACTTTAGAAGATGAGGAAAAGGAAGGTATCGTAGCCGATCTACGTGGGGGAAGGGAAGCGGATGCGATTAGCAGGGTGGAGGGCGTGGAATTATAGGATTTGGGGTGATTTATAGTAGGTGGGGGAGGCGAAAATCCAATTGGGATGGAAACCACAAAGAATGGGACGCATCATGGAACGTTAGGTGTGTCGGATTGTGTGTGGAGGAGTTATGTCCCCATGGCCAGCTGGAAAGGAACTTGAGGTGGTTGAGCCGGGAGAGGCCTTTTTGATGGACTGTTTGAAGGCGACGATTCAAGAAAAGGGAGCGATCCAGGGTGAGGCCAATGTACTTGAGGGTGGGGGTTTGGGGGATGGGACGCCCATGGAGTGTGAGGCGTAGGTCGAGGTGACGGAAGGATGGGGTGGTACGACTTATAATGATTGCCTGAGATTTGGTAGGGTTGACGGAAAGGAGCTACTGGTTACACCGAGTGGAGAATAGGAAGAGTGGAGAAGGAGCTGGGAATGAGAAAGACAAGGGGGCGAGGGCTAGGAAGGCAGTGTCGTCAGCACACTGAAGAAGAATGACCAATTCCTCTTTAAGCCCTTTTTATACGATGAACAAAAGTGGACAAGATAGATAATAGTCTACTGAAGCGCTCCTAGTGTACTAAAGCCGAACTATGCAAGATCTTGTGGCAACGTGTTTAGACGTCAAACGTAAAAAGAGAGTAAACGCTACTAGTGAATGTGTCGCTAGTCTCGTTTGTTGTTGTTTTGCAGGGTTGTACACCAGCAGCACATTTTCTGAAAATGAGTTCAAAACCAGTACACTTATCCATAGCGACGGCTGCGTTCACATTGGCTTTCGTTGAAAGAAGGAGAAACAGGTGCTGGATGCGACCGTGCCTTCAGAGAAGAGAAGAAGAAAACCGCCACGCATACATCATGGTAATGAGAGTTAATGCCGGAGGATCCAAATGAATTCCGGAATTGTTTCAATTTTTTTCCGTCTTGCTCTTTGAAGTGTAGTAGCAGCTTTGTTCCATTCCATAACTGCAACTGCACCAATTGTGATGTCACATTATCGCTTCATTAAATAACAATACAGTCACTTGCTAAAAGTTCCTTGCGACGATAAAACGACCACAAACTTTGACAAGTCATAATACATGTAACTAGGAATCAAAATGGCTGACTGACTGGAGTCGTGACAGCAGCACACAGCTGCTAGTTCGCACATGCGCAGTGAACCCCTAATACCGAATCTAGGACTGGCCCTATTTCTTTATAGCTACGATTATCGGGCGTCGATTCTACCCAACAGAGCCGCCTGCTTACTGGCTGTCCGCTACAAGGCAGTGGGCGTGCCCCAGCGACCAGCTGGCCACCGCGGCCTGGTCAGTAGGACGTAGCACGGCCTTGTCTCTAGGTGGTTTTGTTCTAGCGTGCTCATACTAGTGACATCGTTCAAACGACGGAGTAGTTCATAAGTAGTTTGTAAGTTTAGGGACTGATGACCCCACAGTTAAGTCCCTTAAGCTTAACAAACATTTGAACAAACGCCAGATGGCGGCCTTTAACGCAACTCATTATCAATCTATTACAAATTAGTTCATCGTGTAAAAACGGATTTTAACTTCCTAAGTGATTATATTGAGATAACTCGGTTTAAAATTTTATTCCAGTGAGGAAGAGCAGTGGAACGACATCTCTCTCTCTCTCTCTCTCTCTCTCTCTCTCTCAGCAGATGTGAGATGACTCTTTTGCATTTTCATCCAGAGAGGAAGATATTGATATAGATTCGTCTCAAGGTGATCTTTATGTTAAATAACTAATTAAAAAAATATTTGTTTAGATTTTTATGGAATCCAAAGGCTAAGTTTCATTGGCAGAACACTTACAAGGTGCAATAGTTCCACTAAAGGAACTGCCTACACTATACTTGGCCGTCCTTTTGTGGAGAATTGCTGCACATTGTCATTGTGGGATCTCTACCAAGTGGGACTGACGGAGAAGATAGAGACATTTCACACAAGAGATTAGATTAGACTAGGTTTTCGTTATGTAGATCCATGTTGAGGAGAACCTCGTGCATGTGAAACATGTCGAGAAACAAAATTTACAAGTTGAATAATAGATAATGCTAATAATATAAATACAGATACATACATTTCAAGGTGTTTTTTTAGCTGATAATATAATAATACTAATTAATACAATTTAGAAATTCACTAATGGAGTAGGAGTTGGCCACTAAAAAGCCTTTTAGGTTTCTTCTTAAACTGATCTTTATTTGTAGCTAAATTTTTTATACTTGTTGGTAAATTATTGAAAATGTGTGTTCCTGAGTAGTGGACCCCTTTTTGAACTAAAGTAAGTGCTTTTAAGTCCTTGTGTAGATAATTTTTGTTCCTAGTATTATATGTATGAACTGAGCTGTTTGTTGAGAAAAGGGATATATTATTTATGACAAATTTCATTAAGGAATAAATATACTGAGAGGTAGTAGTTAATATATCCAGTTCTTTGAAGAGGCTTCTACAGGACGTCCGTGAATTTACTCCACAAATAATACGTACTACACGTTTTTGGACTCTGAAGTCTTTTGACTGAATTGAAGAGTTACCCCAAAACATTATACCATATGACATTAGGGAATGAAAGTAAGCAAAGTATGCAAGCTTTGTTAGTTTTATGTCTCCTATGTCTGATAACACTCGTATTGAAAATACAGATTTGTTGAGTCGTTTCTGCAGTTCTGTGATGTGCTCCTCCCAACTAAATTTATTATCAAGCTGTAATCCCAGGAATTTAATACTGTCAACCTCTTCTATCTGTTCTTCTTCATACGTAATCCATATGCTGACAGGAAATCTCTTACATGTTCTGAACTGCATGTAGTGCGTCTTTTCAAAGTTTAATGACAGTGAGTTGGCTTAATCCGTTTATTAATTTTCATGAAAATATCATTAACAGACCTTTCTATCACTATGCTTGACGTACTTTTTATTGCAATACTTGTATCATCTGCAAACAAAACGAACTCTGCTTCTGGTAGTGTAACTGATGAGAGGTCATTAATGTACACAAGAAAAAGCAATGGCCCTAAGATGGATCCTTGTGGGATGCCACATGTAATTTCTTCCAAATCCGATGATGACTGTTGGCTTAATTCACTAGTCGCTTGCACTGACGCCCTTTGTTTCCTGTTAGTGAGGTACGACTTGAACTATTTTGCAGCATTTCCCGTGACCCCATAGAATTCTAATTTACTTAAAAGGATGTTATGGTTCACACAATCAAATGCCTTTGAGAAATCTCGGCAAATACCTCCTGCTTGCAATTTATTATCTAATGAATTAAGTACATTCTCACTGTAAGTGTAAATAGCCTTCTCGATATCGGAAACCTTTCAGAAATCCAAACTGTGTTCTAGACAATATGCCATTTGAGAAGCTGCTTGTACATTACCTTTTCTAGAATTTTTGAGAATGCAGGCAAAAGTGAAATGGGTCTGTAGTCTGATGGTATCTCTTTACCCCCTTCTTGAATAGAGGTTTAATATCCGCATTTTTTAGCCAATCAGGAAATGTTCCCGTTATAATAGACTGGTTACACAATTAACTTAAAATTGCTCTAAGTTAACAAGAACACGCTGTAATTAACTTTGTTGATGTTTCATCATAACTACTAGAATGCTTTGTTTTTAAAGATTTTATTATGGAAGTAATTTCTTGTGGTGAAGTGAGTGACATATTCATGTACGTGAAGTTATTTGTAAATGCTAGTTTCAAATATTCAAGGGCATTATTTACTGACCCAGACAATCCCGTACTATCAGTAACAGATATAAAGTACTTGTTAAATAGATTTGCCACACTATGTCCATCAGTTTCTAATGTCTCATCTACTCTTAATGCTACCTGCTCTTGTTCCTTTCTGGTTCTACCAGTCTCCTCTTTCACTATATCCCATATTATTTTTATTTGGTTTCCTGATGTTGCTGTCTTCTTTTCATAGTGCATTTGTTTAGATGCCTGAAGAACTTTTTAAAATATTTTACAATATTCCTTATATTTAGTTAAATCATCATCATTGCAACTACTCTTGGCTGATAGATAAATTTTCCCCTTTGTCTTTATTCCTTGTGTAATCCATGGTTTTATTATAGACTTCTGTTTAATTCGGTTACTTTTAGAGGAAAACGGTTTTCAAATACGATACTAACATTATTAATGAATACGTTATATTTTTCATTCATGCCATGAGCACTATATACATCTTTCCAGTTCATGTCTTTGAGGAGTTTTCTAAAATTTTCAATTTTTAGTGGGTTGACTAGTCTCCTGTTTGCAGTCTTCATAATCTGTTTGAAATATATACCTAAAACAAGGAGTTGCATATCGTGATCTGATAGGCCACTTATTATTGGTTTTATGATATGAATGATATGATTTTGTTCCTTTGATTTGTCTATAAAATATTATCAATTGCTGTCCTAGAGGTTTTAGTTATCCTAGTTGGAAAATTTACGGTATGTGTTAGGTTGAAAGACAAAGTTACTGATTGCAATAAGTTTTTAATGGAAGACTGCATATGTATTAAAGTCACCAGCAACCAGGATTTCTTTATTTCTTCCTGTTAAATAACCCAATAGAGCTTCTAGATGATTTAGGAATGGATTATAATTTCCTGCAGATGCTCGGTAAATAGTTACTATTATATAACATTTGTTATGGAATTCTACTTCTGTTGCACAAGCTTCTAAATGCTGTTCTAGACAGAATTTATTTGTATCAATATTCTTGAATTTATATCAGTTTTTAATGAATGTGGCAACTCCTCCTCCCTCAATATCTACTCTACAGAAGTGTGAAGCTAAATTAAATCCTGGAATGTTTAACATATCTATACCAGTGGCGACATGATGTTCTGAGAGGCAAATTATGTCAATTGCGTTAGAGGAATCTATTTCATCAATACAAATGAGTAGTTCATCTAGTTTATTTCTGAGTTCTGGAATATTTTGATGTAATAAAGATAACTGATATTGCATACTAATGGCTTGACTAAGATTTACTGGAAGTTTCTGGGTACTTTCTGTTAAACATTCTTTGCTAAATCTATCTCTTGTTTATCTGCTTTTCCAAAATGAGGGTGTCTTCCAAGCTCTCTCAAAACCGGTTTTCCCCCCTCCCTGTCCTAAAAAAGGCATCTCTCTGACACCTGTAACCACTGGTATTTTATTTTATCATTCGTGACGGTGCCCCCCCCCCCCCCCCTAAGTTACTTGCAATCAACCCAGTCAGTTTTCCCTTTCCTTTCCTGTTGAGGTGAAGGCCATATCTAGAGTAGTCCCACCTACAGATGTCGTCCACAGGAATCAAACCAATATGGGACCCCATATCTGACATGAGTAGCCGTTCCAACTCCAAGTTTACTCTCCTGATAGAAGAGTTCAAATGAGGCCGATCATGGCGACTCAAGACAGATACAAACCCCACACTAGTATGTTTCGTTGCGGATGATATCTTCACCAGGTCACACTCTGTAGAATATTCACAGTTTCTGTCAATGCTGTTTCCCGGACCACCTACTATAACCACGGTATCCTCCATTGTGAAATGGATGTGTGAGAACCTATATCCTCTGTTACCTGACCCAGGCCCGCATTTGGTTTGAAAAAGTTTGTAACCTGGTACTCTGGTCCTAGCTCTTCCTGCAGTAGTTGGCCAACACCTCTACCATGGGAACTACCTAACAACAAGACTTTCTTTCTTTTCACAGTTTTCCCTACCTTTTTTAAATCTTTGTTGAAAGTCTGTTGTGTCCTTTCTACAGCTTCAGCCACACGAGGCTCATCCGATCCTGACTGAGGCAACAGGTCAAATCTATTTTTCACATTAAGGACAAAGCTGTCTGAAACTGTCCTAAGTCTGTTTCCCCTCTTACCTGTTGCCACTTCCCACCGCTGTTCACCCTTCCACCGCTGTTCACCCTTCTCCCTCCTTAACCTGCTCAGAGTCTCCCTTGCCTTATCTAATTCAGCTTGAAGAGCTGCAATTTTCCCCTCCTGTTCCATTATTTTCTTATCTCTATTGCAGATCCTACAAAATCACTGGTGAGCCTCATTTATATCCCCATTTCCCACGCCACTAGATTCGCCCCAATGAAAGAGACCACTACAACTGTCACACCACACCCCGGAACTAACGATCCAATGGCATGTCACACACTTCTCACCCAAAAATAGAAAGCGTAAAAACTTGATTAAGTACTGACTTAAACGTGAAAGTTACACCAAGAGACACTAAAATCTGTTCACGCAAATATAATTAATTGAAAGGGCACTGGATATAAAGAAACTCGCTCATGAAAACAAAAATTAGGCAGCTCGTTTGCATTATTGACATATAGGGGAGAGAATGACACGGATATGATGCAAGAATTGGGGTGGAAGGAAAAGAAAACCGTTATTAGTTATAATAAAAACGTTATTAGTTATGGTGAAATTTATTTGTGAAATATGTTTTATGAACTGCGTCATCCGAATGCGAACGTATTTTGTACGCACCCAGCTACATAGGGAGACATGATCATCATAGTAAAATAATAGAAATCAGATTGAAAACGTAAATATTCAGGTGTTCCTTTTTTCCGCGCGCTATTAGATTATGTACGTGGAAATGACAAGGAGACACTGGGAGATACCAGATTGAGTTTATAATGGCAAGGTAAAGGTTTAGAAACCAGGTTTTAAACTGTAAGACATATCCAGGGGCAGATATAGACTGACCATAACTTATTGGTTATGAACTATAAATTAAAACTTGGAGGAACCAGAGGTGGTTAAGAGGGAGCATTAGGCAAGGATTGTCTGGAACGGGGGAAAGTAATACACTAGAAGAACAATGGGTAGCTCTGCTCTGAGAGATAGAGTGGTGAAGGCCGCAGAGAATCATACAGGCAGAAGCACAAGGCCTAATAGAAATCCTCGGATAACAAAGGATATACTAACGTAATTGATGAAAGGAGAAAATATATAAATGCATCAAGTGTAGCAGACAAAAGGGAGTACAGACGTCTGAAAAATGAGGTTGACAGGAAGTGCAAACTGGCTACGCAGAAGAATGTATAACTAGAGCAAAGATAGATGCCGCCTACAGGAAAATAAAAGAGACATTTGGAGACACGAAAATCAGCTGTTTGAATATCAAGACTTCAACTCAAATGGAAAACCCGTACTAAGTAAAGAAGAAAAAGCTGAAAGATGGAAGGAATATATAGAGGGTCTGTACAAAGGAAATAAACTTGAAGGCAGTATTCTAGAAATGGAAGACGAAGTAGAGGAAGATGTGATAGGTGATACGATACTGCGAGATGAACATGACTGAGCACTAACATATTTTAGTAGAAACAAGACCCCCTAGAGTAGATGATGTTCAGTCTAACTGCAATTATCGTTAGGAGAGACAGTCACGAAGAATTTGTCCCACTTTGTATTCAAGACGTATGAGACAGAGGAAATACCCTTAGACTTCAAGAAGAATATAGTGAAACCAATTCCGAAGAAATCAAGTGCAGGCAAATGTGAAAATTACAGAACTATTAGTTTAATAAGTCATGGTTATAAAATACTAACTCGAATTTTTACAAACGAATGGATAAACTGATGGAATCCGACCTTGGGGAAGACCAGTTTGGATTTAGGAGAAATGTAGAAGCACACGAGGCAATACTTACATTAAGACTTTTTTTTAGAAGATATATTAAGAAAATGGAAACCTACGTTTTTGGCACTTGTGGATCTGGAGGAAGATTTGATAATGCTGATTGGAAAACAGTCTCTCAAATGTTGAAGGTAGCAGGGGTAAAATATAGGGAGCGAAGAGTTACATACAACTTTTTCAGAAACCAGACAGCAGTTATCAGAGTCGAATGGCGTTTGGTCGCAGTGGTTGAGAAGAGAGTAAGACAGGGTTGTAGCTTTTCCCCAATGTTTTTCAATCTGTACATTGATCAAGCTGTGACGGAATGCAAGGAGAAATTAGGAGAGAATTAAAGTCCAGGGAGAAGGAATAAAAACCTTGTCGCTTGCTGATGGTATAGTAATTCTTTCAGAGACAAAAAATGACGTGCAACAGCTGTTATTAAACGCAGTGGACAGTTTCTTGAAAGGAAGGTATAAAGTGTACATTAACAAGAGTAAAACGAGGGTTATGGAACGTAATGTCAGAAAATCAGGTGATGCTGGAGGATTTAGGTAAGGAGGCGATAAAAGTAGTAGATGAGTTTTGTTATTTGGGTAGCAAGATAACTTCTGATGGCCGAAGTGAAGAAGCTATAAAATGCAGAATGGTTTTGGGAAGAAAAGCGTTTCTGGGGAAGCGAACTTTGTTGACATCCAATATTAGTTTAAATATCAGGAAGTTCTTTTTGAAAGCATATATCTGGAGTGTAGCATTGTTGGGAGTGAAACGTGAACCAAAAGGTTTTCGGACATAAAGGTGATTGAAACTTTGGAAATGTGGTGCTACAGACGAGTGATGAAGATTAGATGGGTAGATCACCTATTAATGAGGAGGTACTTAGGTTAATTGGGGAGAAAAGGAGTTTCTGGCGTATCCTGACTAAGAGAAGGGATAGGTTGGTGAGACACATTCTGAGACATCCAGGAATCGTCTACTTAGTATTAGAAGTAAGTGTGTGTGGGGTAAAAGTAGTAGAGGGAGACCGAGGGACGAATACAGCAAGCAGATTCAAAAGGATGTAGGTTGCCGTTCGTATTCTCAGATGAAGAAGGTTGCACAGGACAGGATAGCGTGGAGAGCTGCAGTATGCGGACTGAAGACCAGAAAACAACATTAGAGAATGGATCTGTAGAGATATATCATAATGCAGTTAGATTACCGATCTCTCTCGGGATGGCACCCTTTATCCACTCCCAGCATAAATAAATCAAAGTAAAAATTAATTGATAAACTAGCACATTCCCTAAAGAAAATAAACATTCGTTGAAGAAGATAAGTTTTGAAGCTATTGTGTAAGAAGTAGGTATTTTGGGAGGTTAAGGATAAACTGCAATTCCTATAGGCAACTAGTCTTCCTCGACCGAACTTTGAAACCTGCTGGAAAGATACTCACTGACTTCTACGACTTATTCTGATACTCAAATCAACCACAGGAAATAATAGTTTCAGCAGGTCCACACGGCTGACTATTCCCCTCTACACAGCGCTTTCTTGTGGCGTTACTGCTGGTAATAATGCCTGCCTATGCTGAAATGGTGAATCTACTGTCGACACAAACGCAAGCTGCAAATTTAACCTGATTTGGATGCCTCCTTCAGGGTGTTGTATTTTGGATGCTCAGCAGTGTACTATCAGCGGTACTCGCTGCTAGTGGGAAAGATAACCACTTCAAAGAAGCTCGCATCCCTTATAGGGTCGTAATTACAGTCTTGGAGGCTCCGTGGTAAGTACCTAAAGGGAGAACCCATTCCACTACTTTTGCATGTCTACTCCATTGATGCCTCAACTACAGGCCATTGAGATTATCGATTCCTGCGATGAATCCGAATGAGGAGCCGTTATTCCCATTGTTCTTTCCATTTCAGTTCTCATCTTATTTCTTTCCTTCATTACCTACAAGACCAGATTATCTTATTCTCGTTAACATTACACCGGATGCCACATCCCAGTTACATCTATTTAATTTTAGTTCAATAGTTTCTTTAATTGTGTAGCGGCTAGTTTTCGTGTTTATTCTTCGTTATACGACGAATTACTACGTGGCACAAATTCCAACAATAGCGGAGTCTTTTGAACGCTCTTTGCACGTTGCTTAGCAACAGTTTAAGACGAGTCTAATGATAAATCACGCGTCACGCGAATCCTCCTGTTCTCATTCAGGAGAATCTTAAGAAAGCCGTGAAGTAGAGACAGAGCATGGAGCACCGATAGACGTCAGAAGGTTCGATGTGTCATCTGTTTACTGACCCGTAACGTCGATTCTCATAGACAAGGAAGTCTTCTAAATGTCGAGATCATATTCACAGCATTTATATTGATGGTAGGTTAATGTTTTGATACAGTCCTTCAGACTGTCTATCGTGCTTTGTCTAAGGGATATTGTGTTGGCGAAATTTTAATTATATAACCGTAAACTTTGTAACTACACGAAAATCACAATCCTACATTTTGTGCATTTCCGTGAGAAGTTACCATGCCCTGTTGTTTTTTTGTATTCGGTATTT